>JADLZK010012917.1:0-325895 GCA_015847255.1 Hyparrhenia diplandra
TTGTACTAAAATTCTATTCTTCTTAATAGCAATGATACACAAATCTTTTGCGTAAAAAAAAAAAAGCGAAGACTGGCCTAATAACCAACTATGTATATAATAAAGAACTGAAGCACAGCTACCAAGACCATTGGAAAATACAAAACCACTGACAGTTAACCCAAAAATGCAAACGGCAGACAATGTAGCAGTAGATCACAACTACGGGTAGTTTAGAAAAAACACTACCACCACCTGGCACCTGCCGCCGAACCACCGGAGGGGCCTAGAACAACTTAAGGCATGCAGTGCAGACACTGGAAAGAAGGCTTACAAGAGAGCATGAGAATTAGTGAGATCACGTACTTGGCGGTCTGTATGATGCCGATGGCCGTTATATACCAGAAATCCTCTTTCTTGATCTTGGTGGAAAAGCCGCCCAGCACGACAGCTGAAGCCGAGACGAGGATGAGCGCTCCGAGCCCCGTGGCAAGCAGCTGCAGGAACGCCTCTGCCATCAGTAGTGAGTTAAGCTCCAGCTCCGGTACATATTGGCCGTTTGCATCCTTGATCCAACTCTCGAGTGGTTCTTGGCGGATTCCGCAGAGTCTAGCTGCTTCTCTGCGAATTCCTACTAATAGGGATGATACCACCGTCTCCATGTGAGGCAGTGAGTACGAAGCAAAAAAACAGCTTCTACCTCAGTCCTCAGTGACGGCGGTGGGTGGTGTCCGATGCTGTGGTTGATGTTATCGCAAAAAAAAAAAAAAAAAAAAAAAAAAAGATGCTGTGGTTGATGAGGTGTTCGGTATCGAGATGGTCAGTGGGGTGACAGGGTCGCGATGGTGTTTGGCTGAGGGAAAACGGCCGTCTTCAGCTGTTTCAGACTCCTCCGTCAGTTGATGAGGCGCTCAGTATGCGAGCCACTGGTGTAAGCACTGAACCGGAGAAACACAAGGCGATTGGCCGGCTCCATTGATGGTGCGTTTATAACCACTGGCATTAGTTTAAAGTGCAGCAATCGAGTGCATCACTTTGGACCTTTTGGGGCGATTAACATATTGCGGCAGTTAGGTACCGTCGCAACATGCTCCAGGCCACACATTAAACAAGCTCCGTAACATCAGGCAAAAGCCATTTCATCCATTAAAACCACACAAACAGGCATTTTTCAGTAGAATAATTGGCTGGTTGAGAGAACCAGTACAGTAGCAGGAGAGAAATCAGCCATTCGGTGTGTCATTGAAATTTTCTTTAACAAAGTTGGGCATGAGATCAAATTCATTACTGACGGATTCGAGAACAAAAAGGCAGGAGACCAAGGGTGGTTCTTCTGGGACAGGAAGGCAAGATGATAAACACCATAGGAAAGATCCTTGCGACAAGGAGGATCCCAAAAGTAAGAAGAAATCGGACAAATTTGATCGGCATGGAAGATTGGAAGAGTTGACAAGGAACAGGAATATAGTTATGGAGATAGCCAGAAAGCTCTGGAAGAAGACAATAGGGACGGTTCTCAGGACAGTAAGCCTAATCAGAAGGATGCCCGCTATCCAAATTACTATTTGGCGCGCGTGCGCCGCTAACCGTCGCGGCGCACACGACGCCCGCGCGCCGGAATCAAGGAAGAAGGGGGCGGGGGCGGGGGCGGGGGCTGCGGGCGGGCGGCGGGCTTGCGGCGAGCGGACCGTGCTGGCGCGTGTGCGCTGCTGCGACAGGTGCTGGCGCGCGCTGGGGAATAGCCCTGTGCTGTATTCCATCCTGATTTGGGACACCGTCAGTGAGCTCCAGCTCCCGATCGAATCCTTCCTTTCTATACTGTATATGTATTGCATCTGACCGGCCGAGTTCGTACGCACGACGCCGGACGGCCGGCGGCTTCGCGTTGCAGTGTTCACGTACGGGCCGCCGCACACCGTCATTCCGTCAACGAGAGCTGCCGTCGGAGGCGGACTACAAGGCGTACAGCTTCGACAACTCGGCGTCGTCGGACCAGAGCGGCAGCACGGCCGTCACGTTCGACAAGGCCGGCACCAGGTACTTCGCGTGCGCCGCGGCGTCGCACTGCAGCCAGGGACAGAAGGTGGCCATCACGGCCGCTGCTCCCGGCGCTTCCCCGGCGCCGAAGCCCAAGGAGAACTCGGCGGCGGCGTCCATGGCAGGCGCGGCTGGGCTCGCGGTGAAGCTGGTGCTTGGCCTTGGCGTCGGAGGCGCCGTGCTTGCTGCGTTCTGATTTCTGATCGAGCTCCCGTGTGGTTGCGCTCGCACTTCCTACAAACGTTTGTCCATATGCCCTGTTCTGTTTCTATACAATTATTTGCGACAGAATCTACTATCTTTTGACTTTTGAAATTGCACGCGTGCTTGGTTTTCACAAAAGTGTGCCACTAGGCCCACTACTGGCCGAAAGTCAGATATTCCTGTGATGGGTAACTTTGGGTTGAAAAGTTATGGCCAACTTCGGTCACCAAAACAAACAAACAAACTAGGGCGGTCAAATAGGAACTTCAAGCCAGAATTTAACACCTTTGTGTTGACACAGAGATTCTTTTAACACCCGAGTGTGTGTGTGTGTGTGTTTTTTTAATCACAGCAACGCACATAAGTTTAGTTGTCTCATTTGTGAGTCTTAGAGCTAAGACACTGGGAGGCCACGCTTTATTGTAAATCTTCTCCTCCCAAACGCGCTCCTTTGTGTGGTGTAAAAAAGTATTCTACTTAAATACAATGATACGCAAGTCTTTTGTGTATTCGAAAAAAAACAACAACGCGCACACTCACATACAGTACGAACCCTCACTCCTATAAACACAACTCACACACACTACCCCTTGTTAGTACCTCCGTAAAAGTGATCTCGAGATCGATGAAATCATCGTAGGCGCGGTCGGCAAACACGTCGCCTACTACTGAAAGAATACTAACATTTAACCATTGATAAATCCATACAAATACAAACGTACTCCCTCCATATCAGTATTAGTAGACGCGTTTTGGAAAAGGACTGAAAGTGAAACATTTAGAACATAAATCATGAATAACTTTTAAGCCGCTAAATTTGAAAATGTGAAAAATCGTATCAATAGGTTCGTCTTGAAAATTAAATTTATAAAAATATACATATACAACTTTTCAATAAATACTTTTATAGAAAAAGAGAAATCAAAGTTGTGCTTTGGAGATTGTATCGCTGTTCTAAACATCTTCTAGTAGTGATACGGAGAGATTATGTATTATTTAGTCGGTGAGTAGAATCTAAGTGGTGGAGAGATTACCAAACTTACATCACCATCACCGTGTCTCAGTTCGCAAGGCCCTTGTTCTTGAGCAAGAAATTGCACCTTGCAAAAGGGGGCCACCCGGTTTTCATAGACCCATCTCAAAAAAAAAAAGAACAGTTTTGCTCTGCCTGGACCTTCCAAAAGATTTTTGCTAAGAATATTAAAGAAGCTTCCGAATTAATAAAATCTTTATATAATTAATTAACTTAATTCCTTATGGGCTTGACTAGGTGGTTCAGCCCTATTATACACCGAGTCTAGTCCAGCCCATGCTCAAAGCCTTTGTGTGAATGTGATCGGGGAGGTGGCAGCAAAAATGCAGGCCTGAGCACTAAGGGGAGCAGGAAGAAGAAGAACGCCATTGCCCCGCCGAGCTAGAGGTCCCCTTGAGGCCCTGACCTCGATGGCGCCGTTCCTCCGCTTGGTCTGAGGCACGAGGAGACACGTAGGTGCTTCGTAAACCTACCAATTAATTTATTAGAATCAATCAGTACTTGAATGAACCAGGCAACTGCTAGCCAATTGATGTACTCAACCAACGTGAGTATGTTGATATGTTACTATTTTGTCATCAACATTTTCTGAACCAAATCATATTTCAACTGCAAGAAACAGCGTGTCCACAAATCTTCAATCACAAATATCAAAACACACAATGTACACTCAACCGACGACCTGGCACTGACAGAGCTGGTTTTGAGACATTAAACCCAAATTAAACCACAAATGAGAACAGAACAACGACATTGAGAAGCACAAATGAGGGTCAAAGTTCTATGATAGCAGCAGCTAGCGCCCATTGGTTGCACTTTTGGTTGCTGCCATGAGAATCTTGCCTGGCCCAGTAGGCAGTATTTTCAGACGTTGGGATCGTGCTGCTGGGGTGGAAGTGGATGGATCAGGTTTCTAACATTTTCCACGAGCGTCTGAAGCGTCTCGTAAGGTTTCATCCCATCAGCATCCCCACGCAAAACAACGCACCTTTCAAGATCACCCATGGCTTTCTCGATGTCCTGCAGCTTACCAACGATGTCCTCCTGGAAGTTCTGGGCGTAATCGGGGCCGATGCTTATCGTCCACGTAACCAACTTGGCCGCGGCCTTCGTGATCACCAGGCAAGTTTCATCCTCACTCTCTTTCTCCTTCGTCATCTCCACGATGATCGCCTTCAGCTTCGCCGAGAAACGGCAGAAAATAAGGTCGTGCTCACGTATCTTCACGATGATTGAAAGCCCTCTGACTGCATCCGCAAAAGCCTGTGCGGTCACAAGGTCGTTCCCACGTATCTGCACGGCAAGGCCTAAGAACGACGCAAGAAACCTCCTTTTAGCCATGTCTTTAATGTTAGTAATGACTATCGCATTCAGTACCTGCAGCACCAAAAGGGGGCATCAAAGAATTGTTACAGACTTACAGTACTTGCAACGTCTGAACATTACGAAAAAAAACAATAAACTGAAACATTCATTGACCAACGTTCTACCGCTTTATTTTTATTATTTGAGAAAACGGAAGACTCCGGCCCCTGCAACACTGCCTTATTTGTAACACACACACACACAAATAAAATTCTACTCTCTCTGTTCCAAATTAGAAGACGTTTTGGCTTTTTAGATATATTTTTTTGCTACGCACCTAGCTATACAATATGTCTAGATACATAATTAAATTAAAGTATCTATAAAAGTCAAAACATCTTATAATTTGAAATAGAAGGTAATATGTGACATTGTGAATTGGTGTCAGCATCTACGTTTTACAGATAGGTTATAATATCAGTATAGCCACGATCCACGAAGCAGTAATAAGGTTATAATATTGATCCTAGTCTATATGGAACTGGAAGATGGAAAAGGTTAAAGACTTAAAGTAGTACAACATCAAATATAATCAACACGAAAACTAGCAAGATAGGCGAGGAAAGAAAGATAACATGAATCTAGCATTTTATTTAGATAAAGGAAGTTTTTTTTTTTTTATTGAAATCAAGGCAATTAAATGAATGTTGCATATAGCACCTTGGTATACTTACTTCAGACAATGAGTTGGAGACTGAGCTAAGATCATGCATCCTATTATCATTTGTTCTGGACTTTGCACAAATCTGTGCCAAGAATTCTGCCGTCACTGCTCTGTGCTCCGTAGAGGTTCCATCTGCATTCATGAGTGCGACCAGGGCTGGAAACTGGTCTCGTACTTCCTGGCATATGTCCTCCCAGCAAGATAGGCGAGGAAAGAAAGATAACATGTGAATCTAGCATTTTTTTTTTAGATAAAGGGAGTTTTTTTTTTTTTTTATTGAAATCAAGGCAATTAAATGAATGTTGCATATAGCACCTTGGTATACTTACTTCAGACAATGAGTTGGAGACTGAGCTAAGATCATGCATCCTATTATCATTTGTTCTGGACTTTGCACAAATCTGTGCCAAGAATTCTGCCGTCACTGCTCTGTGCTCCGTAGAGGTTCCATCTGCATTATTCATGAGTGCGACCAGGGCTGGAAACTGGTCTCCTACCTGCTCCCAAATGACCTCCCAATTGCGAAGGTTTACTGCATGAGCATTCATGAGTTCCATCGGTTGCCCCAAGGTTAGCCTTGTGAGGATTTCCACGGCAAGCATTCTCATTTCTTGTTCATCGCTACTGTTTCTCATGATCCATATGATATTTTCAGCTGTTCTGCGGTTTTCTGATATTAGTTCACGGCGTAATTTTGAACTGCTCTCACACACGTCCTGCTGGTAAGCTTGGCCACCACGCGCAAGGACGCCTTGACAATCTGAATTGTTTTAGGTCATTCCCAAGGGTGTTGAGCAGTCCATAGGTAAGTGGCGCTAAGATCTTGGGCATAAGATCCGTGGTCTTGCATATCTCTGTGCAGTTCCCCGGGTCGGAACCAAGCTTGTCAAGAATCATAAGGCCATGGACGATAAGAGGTTTGTCTGCTGGTGCTGCTGTGATGGAATGTGCTGACCTGCTTGTGCTGCTGACCAGCTTGTGCTGCTTGTGTTGCAAATGAGGATCAAGCAGGGATGAGATGGAATGTGTTGCTCCAGGTATGTCAGTCAGGCGCAGGTTGCAGGCGAGTTTCGTGAGGATTTCTGCGGTCACTTTCTTGGTATCCAGATCAAGGTGGCTCTGAAAGCGTAACAACTTAAACAGACTGCCAACGACCAGCTCAGAAGAACAGATCTGCTCTACCGCTCCGGCTGCGCGATCTGCCCTCGTCGTCAGCACGTGTAGCACTGAAATTGCAGAGACATGGTCGCTACAGTGTTCAGACTGCAGCAGTTCTGCTGCAAAGGATACCAGAGTCCTGTTGGTGGTGGTAAAGACGCCTTTCTCGATGCATTTCTCCTGTGTCTCTGTAATGTATCGATCCACCAATTCTTTTCCTTTTGTGTTTCCAATTCCGAAGTAGTTGTGTCTGAATCCTATAGTTACACTTGAACGACGATTGAAACATCTGTACCGTATGATTAACAGTAAACCTTGAAAGAACACCAGAGAGTAAAAGACGATGAGTGCTGGCTTCATATTGCCCCTATTGGTGTAAGTATTGGAACCTCTGTAGTGACTAACGACTCCAACCATACCGGCAGCCGATAACAAGTAGCAGGCTAGTGCTGTGACAATCGGAGCTGCAGCAAACAGTATTGGCACAATGGAGGCTACCTCTACAAACTCCTTTACATTTCTGACGCGCCCCCACCCCAAAATTATCCGCATATGCATGGAAACCGCGGGAAATTGCACGAAGAATCTTGCTGGAGGTCCCGAGATAGAGCCGACGACCCTACGAACAGGTTTTATGTGCAGTACATGATTAGATGTTTTTTCCCCCAAAGGGTAGCATGCATTGCGTATTACAGAACAAGAAGGAAATTAATCTGTCTATAATTTTTTATGGAAAAATAGAGCTAAAAAAAAACAAAACCTTTCCTATTCCAGAAAAACGCAGGCCTAATAACCAACCATGTATATATATATCTATACCTACTAATAAAGCGAGGAAATTTCAGTCCACCAAAATTTGGTTTGGTCCACCAAAATTTTTAGTCCGTCGTCCGCCCTGTGTCGCGCATGCCCTAGCGAAATCCTCCCGTATGCGTGCAGGATTGTCCGCCTACGAACCGATAAAAATGTGTTTGTGTTTGTTTCCCAATCCTAGGTAGCTACGAGTCCCGCTTCAACCCGGCAAGAGACAGCGTTGAAAATCATTAGTTATTTCATAGGTCAAGTTTGAAATCGTGTCTCCTCCCCAGCGCTCGCTCCCGTGGGCGGCTCGAGGGCAACCGTCGCCGCGCCCGAGCCCCACTCACCGGCCCCTCCTCCGGCCGCCGCTGTCGCCTTGCTCACCGCGACGGATGCCCTCAAGGGGCTCCGCCGCGGCTTTCGCCCTCCCTCCACCCCCCCATCCCCTCGCCTCCCTCCTCCAACTTCTCCCGCCCGACGACCTTGGCGGCAGGTGGCCGGACCGCTGGATCTGCGCCTCCCGGCCAGATCTAAGCCCCGCCTCGACGGCGGGCGCGCAGGGCCCGTGCTTGGCCGGTCAAGCCACGGGGCTGATTGGCGGTGTCTTGCGCGGCTGGGCGGCCCCTGGGTGCCCGAGGTCGGGCGCACGCGTCCGTGTCTTGGCGGCTGGGCGGCGCTGCGGTCCAGCGTGGGCGGCACGACGCTTCTTCGGCGTCGCGGCCCCTGGCGGCACCTCCCGGTCCCTCCTTAGCCGGTCCGGTCCGCCTGTGAGCGGCCCCGGCCGCGCGCCCGGGGGGGGGTGGGGGAGGCTCGTGTGCTTCCTCGGCCGCCGGCCGTGTGCGCGGTGCGGCACCGGCCGGGCGGTGTCGCACAACCCGCTATTGCACACGGTTCTTCAGGTTGCTCCCCTGCCGTGGGTGGACGCTGGGCTCATCCCGAGGCCGTGGCCGGGGCTTGCCCCATTCTGTGTTGGGTCCACCCGCTTTGCTGCGCCGGCGGCTAGATCTGGGCGTCGGGCTCTTGGCGGTGCTGCCCCCCCTCCTGCCCTGGGATGGCGTCGCCGATGCCTGCTGTTAGAAGGGGTGAAAGCTTTGACATCGGTGAAGCTTCGGGCGCCATTCACCTCCTTGGAGGCGTCGTCGTTCTTCCACTTGCAGCGGCACTTCGGGGATCGACGACCAGCCCCTTCTTTCGCTCGCCTATGCTTCGGTGGTGGCGTCACCATGGTGGTGGGGCCGGGGTGGTGCTAGCGTGCGTTGGCGGCCTCGTGGTGGCGCCGCGGGCATGCCGAGCCTCCTCGCCGGGCGCGACGTTGGAAGCTGGATCCGTCTTTGCTCGTCGAAGGTAGATGGTTCGCCCCTGCAGCCGGGTCGAAGGACCTGTGGTGCTCTTTTCTGCGTTGTCGGCGTTCGCGGACGTCGATCTCTCCTTCCTGAAGGCAACGCTCAAGCACCCGCAGACTCTACGGCGGCCCCCCCTTCTGGCGGTTTGCTCGTCGTGCTGATCCTTTGGTGCTTCATGTTTACCTTCACCCGGTGTGCCTTGCCAGTGGTACCTCCAGCCCTTATATTGGTCGTTCCGGCGGATGCTTTGCCACCGAGGTGCACTTCGTTGTGGGCGGATGCTTTGCCGCCGAGGTTCTCTTTTCATGAGCCTGCGTTTTCGGTGCGCGTGCGTGTCACCGAGGTCGCCGGGTCGCTACGTGCTGCGTTTCCGGTGTGTTGCCGAGGTCGCGGTCGTTACGAAGCGGCGTTTCGATAGCGCTGCCGCCGAGGTCGCTGACGTCTTTCCGGCATATGCTATGCTGCTGAGGTTGGTATGGACGGATGCTTTGCGGTGTTGGTTCTCTAGCGGATGCTTTGCCGCTGTTGTTGCGTTTGGCTCTGATCGCCGCTAGCTACCCGGGTGTTGTGTATTTTCATTGTATTAGGTTCATTGCGGGGGCTGTTAGTTGGAGGGTCCGCCCCCATCCCTCCCCTTTCGTTTCATGTTGTTTGTTTGTGTTGGGTATTTCGTGGGTAACCCGAGGGTTACTCACGTCTCCCCCTGTATTATGTTACCGGCCTTTCTTTCGGTCTTTCTCTTAATGCAGTACGGGTGAAGTTGCGCTTTCGAAAAAAAAAAAAAAAAAAAACAGCGTTGAAAATCAGATCAGGACACACTATAATAATATAACACCTGGCCGGCCATATATGTATATATGTTCGTACACGACATGCACATGATACTCATGATACATACCATGGCTCCCTTCATGGCCGATATGCACCAGGACGGGATTATTATGAACGAAATTGTACTCCCTCCATTCCAAATTGTACGTCATTTCAAAAAAATTGAAGAGATCTTAAGTTTGATTAAATTTATGATAAGATAATAATATTTAGGAAGTCAACTAAGTATCGTTTGTTTTTTCATTAATTATATTTTCATAATATACTCATTTGATATCACATATATTTGTAATTTTCTCTATAATTGTTACCAAACTAGACATGTTTTGACTCTCCAAGATTCTTAATATGACTTACTTGTTTGATGAGATTTTGTGCAACATTTTTGTCATTGTGTATGCATATATATACTTTATCAAATTCACAAGTCGGGAGCTAATAGAAAATATGAATGTATACTCGTGTTTTCAATTAGCCCGAGCTGATAGCCAGCATGTGCATGGCCATGCAAGCACAAGAAGCTAGCAAGTGTATGTCCATGCGTGCAAATCGTATACGTGCAAAGCTAACAGGCCCAGCTATATATGTACGTCTATCGGACGTCGCAGGCCTTTGGACTATCTAAACATACACCGTATGTGTGTGTGTATATACACATATATTAGGCTTTGCTTTCCCAATACACAACGGAACTCCATCATACTTGGCCCACCTGTCATGGGCTGCATGGGAGAAGTGCTAGTTGATCTCGGTGTTGGACAGAATACAAGCGCCGTGTACACGTTCACGCAGCCAGCAAATTATACATCTCAACTATAGCCTTCTAGAAACTTGATAAATATCACTTACGAGGGGATAAGCACAAGGGAGCCAGCGCCGGATATCTCGGGCGAGCTTAACCAACTCAGGCGGCGCGTGCGTGCGGCCAAAGGCCCCATGGCTAACCCTAACCCTTGCCTATATAAAGGACTCCAGGCCATCACGGGAAGGGGGACCGGACTTTGCATCCACGCGCCGTCAGGCTGCTGCCTCTTCATCCATCGGAATGCGGCAGATAATCATCGCGTCACAAGGAGCCGGAGCGCCGCTGGCCACGTCCAAGTCCGATCTAGGGTGCATCCACCGCCAAGAGTGTGGCGCCGTGACGATATGCCTACTGCGTTCAAACTTCGTCGAGAAGGATAATCACATCGCCACGCACGGCTGGCAGAGGGAGCGCAGACGCGCTTGCGCCTAGGCTTTGCCGCAAGGCTGCTACGCCGTCGCCAGCCTCTAAGACAAGGCCATCCTCACGACAAGAGGAGATCAGACTTGGCATCCACATGCCGTCAGGCTGCCGCTGCACGGCGCCATAGATCCATAGGCTCGGAGGCCGGAGGCGCATCGCAGCTACATGTGCCACTTGTGTCCGCCGCCGGCGGCCAAGATCCATTCATGGCCAGGCCATCTCATCACGTACCTCAGGAGGAGAACACACGGAGGCGCCGTCAGGCCGCCTAGCAGGATGTGCGTGTGCACGATCACGATCACGATCAAGGGCAGCCGCCAGCACGGCGCCATGTATCCAGAGGACCCTTGGCATCCAGGCGCCGCCGTCAGGCTGCCTGGCAAAGAGCACGTGTACTGCAGAATGACGATGGAGATCCAGAGGCAGCCGCCGGCACGGCGCCACCACACGGCGCTCGCCTCAAGATGGCTTCGTCCAGCCCGATCTATACCGCGATGCCGAGTAGCTCGTCTACCAGCGCCATCGATCCAGTAGATGAGGTGCTGCCCAGCAGGAACGCCACCCGTCAGGGCCGGGCTGATGGAAGCGCTGCACGTACGCGCTCTTGCCTCGAATGCGCCCAACCACTACGCCGCTGCCGGCCAGGATCCAATATCCATGGCCAGGCCATCCTCACGTGAAGAGGAGGGCACCATGAAGAAGGCAGCCTGATCGATCTACACATGGCGCCTGTGGCTTCTTATCCATGAGCAGGCCGCCGGCCAAGCCATCATCAAGACATGCATCTATGTGCACGTACTGCTCCAAATAGATGAGGAGGCGGCCGTCACATATGCCCGTGCGATGGCCGGAGCTCGGAAAACGTAGGGTGTGCCTTGCGCGGGAAGCCAACGCACACACCACGCACCTCTCGACGTCGGTGAGGCAGCTATGCCAAATGAGCGCCATCGACAATGGCTCCGCTTCTACACCAACAACGACACTGCCGCACGACGAGGCGAACCCGGACGTCGTCAGCGATGGCGTCTCAAATGCTCGTGCCTGTCACTGCGATGTGGAGATCCTCCGAGTCGCGCCATCAAGACCCATGGCGATGTGCTGGTGCACCACGAGGCGTCAGTGACGACGCATACATGCAGGATAGGAGGATGGCTGGCTGATCATGCACGCCGGCAGCTGTTTTGGCGACGCCGACACCGCGGCGTCCTCGACTTTCTCTGCGCTCCAAGCCAGGATGCACCGATCATAGCTAGGCGACGCTGAGTGGACTGCCGTCGAGCCAGAGGACACACACCCGGTGCTAACGTGCCAAGCCGCTGGAGGAGGAAACAACGCTGGTAACAACGCCGAGCGAGTACGTTGAACCGGACGCGCCCGACACTGGAGGAGCGCGCCAAGCCCGGCGCGCCTACATGTCAATGAGGGACAGGTCCGAGGTGAACGGATGCAACGTCCATGATCATGTGATGTACTCCGGCATGGAGGGATGATAGGCAGCGGCCACAAGTTTGTGCCAGCACCATGCATATGCATGCAAAGCATGTGTATACATATACAATCTACGTAATGAAGGCCAGCCTTGGTCAACGGCGGCATAAGATTTATAACTAACATCTCCAGATTTTGTATTATATCTGATGTACAGGATACATGGAGAAGACGTCATCGGCACCCGAACGACGGTGTTGATCCACTGCGCGCGCGTTAGGCTTCAGCTACACTACCGCGCGCTAGCCCACGCCGACGAGGCGGACGACGTACACGAATGCAAGTCTTCATCAAGCTACTTCGACTTCAACTACTTCCACGTGACCAAGTTCCACGGCGTACCACGACGACGTTGCCGAGGAAGTCCAAATCAGTCCAAGCTACATCAACCATGCAAGTGCTTCTACCACTACAACCTATGTGTCGTTCGACACCGACGAGGCGAACGACAAAGGCGGCGTGGCTAACACTCTAGCCACGTTCTACCGGCTCATGGACCGACGAGGCCATGGACACGCCGACGCCACCCACATCTACACCACACATGCATGGAGGCGTGAAGCGAAGATTGACGGCGACGACCAACGCAGCTTAATCGGAGGTGCTCGTGAGCTACTTCACGGGGTAATTAACTGGGAGCTTTCCGAGGCCCCGGGAACCATGAAGACTACAATTGCCTATGTCAGAATGCCGCCAGCAGGCTATTCGGGGAGCGCATATGTATTGGGAACATATATTTGTATTTTCATTAAATATGAATAAAGTTTGTGTTCCCTTCATTTATTTATTTTTGTGTACTTTAGTACACTGGCACGCCTCCCGCATATTTATTTTTATTCGCATTGAGAGAGATCCTCCCCTCTTGAGTGATTTTTTTCTGCAGAAACATTACTATTTAAAATAGAGGGAGTAACAAACTTCATCCTGTACTCGATAATCCAGATCACCTCGTCTCGCCCTTCCTCCAGTCCTCATCCTTGCTATCTCCCTAAATTCCCATATTCTATCTGCGCTATTAACAAAACACTAACACCGCTAGCGAAACCACCCACAATCGTCCCAAACAATGTAGCAGTAGATCACAACTACGGGCAGTTTAGCTAGAAAACCTTAGGAGCTAGGGACCTGGCGCTGAACCACCGGAGGGACCTAGAACAACTGCTGACATTGGAAAGAAGGCTGACAAAAGAGTATGAGAATTAATGGGATCACGTACTTGGCGGCTTGTATGATGCCGATGGCCGTTATATACCAGAAATCATCTTTCTTGAGTGTGGTGTTAAATATGCCCAGCAAGACAGTTGTAGCTGTGATGAGGATGAGCGCTCTCCGAGCCCCGTCGCAAACAGCTGCAGGAACGCCTCTGCCATCAGCAATGAGTTAAGCATCAGCTCCGGTATAACATTGCCGTCTTCAAGCTTAATCCAACTCTCGAGTGGTTCCTGGCGGATGCCGCAGAGTCTAGCTGCTTCTCTGCGAATTGCAGCTGGGGATGGCCATTCTACCAACTTCCAAGGACGACTCATCGTCCCCTATGTGGGGCAGTGACTACGAAGCACAACCAGCTTCTACTTCGGTCCTCAGTGACGGCGGTGGTATCAGGTCTGCTGCTGCTGCTGCTGTGGTTGATGAGCTGCTCGGTATCGAGATGGTCAATGCCACAGTGGTGTGAGAGGGTCGCGATGGTGTTTGGCTGAGGGAAAATTAACGACTATCTTCAGCTGTTTCAGACTCCTCCGTCAGTTGATGAGGTGCTCGGTATGCGAGCCACCGGTGTAAGCACTGAACATTAGTTTAAACAGAAGCAATCAAGTAGAATAAGGCAAAAGCCATTCCATCCGATAAAGCCACACCAACAGGCATTTTTCAGTAGAATCATTGGCTGGTCCAGAGAACCACAAGACGACAAGCTGATGGCGGCTGACGTTTTAGTCAAACAAAACTTCCATCTCTGAATGTGTCATTTACATTTTACAGCTCCGACCCATACAGACCGAAGATGATTTGCATACAAAAATGCCAAGAAACGCCTGCATAAACAACCAGTACCTAGCATGTACAGCCGTACCTTCCGGGGAATGAAAACTTCTCTGCTCTGCAGTTAGTGAACGCAGCTGAATTTTTTTTGCACACGCCGAGCAAATTGTCGAGTAAATAGCTGCCCATGCATCTTGGTTTCAAGACAAGCACCTAGTTTTGCAGCTTGGTCAGACGTACCAAGGAAAGTAAGGAAAAAGCATGGGCTTTTGCCCAGCTCATGTCTAATGGGCTTTTTTTGAAATTTTGTCTAATGGGCTTTTGCTCCGGGGAATTCCAATGGGCCCAAATCATGAAAAATCGGGTTTCTCGTTTTTTTTATTTGCCGAGAAAATTTTCAGACAAAAGTAAGAAAAGCCTATTAGATGAATTTATATTACCTATAGGAGTACGTGTGACGCACTTTTATTTACTCAAATGAAAACTAGTGTTCCGTCTGCTTCTTTTACAAGGCCTATTAGGATTTGGAGAAGTCTTAAGCGTACTTTGACCACTAATTTCAAATTGATATCGTATTGAACTGAAGTATTTGTGAGATGTGAATCCAGCTATTGATATACATTAAGTTTGACTCATTATTTTTTTTGAACGCAAAGGTTGACTTATTCATTTCCAAGTTTTTTTTATTATTGTGCTTTGTCTTTTCAAATTATAGTATACGCCCTATGAGAAAATGTTGTACGTATAACTAACAACTGGAACTCAGCTGGTGGTGCTTGTAAAGGGATACTGACATGCATGAGGCCTCAGGTAAGTCTTGTTCGCGATATTCTCGATGGACGGACTGCATAAATAAATTGTTTGTAAAACTAGGGTATATGCAGTGCGAGCAAGAGCCTGCAAAAAAAAAAAAAAAAAAAAAAAAAACTAGGGTAGTAGAGAAGGCTATAAATATATAAATATTATCTCGTTGGTCCGTGGTCCGGTCAACTAGTGCTGTTGTTGTATGTCCAGTTATTGCTGTCATTGCTGTGTATAAGTCTGGTGCTGTCTTTTGTGATGCAGTTCATGAGACTGAAATTCCATTGGAATGCAAATGACCGCTCTGAACTGAATGTGATGCAAATTCACTGCTCAGCGTGGCGCATTGGAATACCATACCACGCCACAAGTCCAAACACACACTTACATTCAAAAAGTTATGATAAAGTTCATGCAGAGAAGAGAAAATAAGCCTAATAAGCTGAGAAAATCAACTTTCACAAAAGTGAGGTCTATGCCTTTGGGGTTTCACAAGCTGAGAAATATGAAATGGCTAATAAGCTAAACTGTGTTCTAGGGAGTTACCTATAAAATATCTAGGTATTCCAGTAAGTGATAGACATTTGAATAAAGAGCAATTCAGCTACCTAATTGGTAAAATGGGGAAAAGACTGGACCCTTGGAAAGGCAAATACATTGCCTCAGGTGGGAGGCAGATTTTGTCAAATACTTGTCTTAGCAGTATACCTACCTACTGTATGGGGTTTTTTAATTTGCAAGGGGGAGTACATGAGGGAATGGATAGTATTAGATCCAACTTTCTTTGGCAAGGGGCTGATAAGAAATTTAGATATCATATGGCGAAATTTGAGATGGTCAGCAGGCCAAAATACCAGGGGGGTCTAGGCATAATCAATACCAGAATAATGAATGACTGTTTACTAGTTAAATGGATTTGGAAAATTTTCAAGGAACCTGATGCCTTATGGTGGAAAATACTCAAAGCAAAGTATATGAAGGATTCATCCTTCTTTCATTCCAAGCCAACCAGAGGTTCTCAGTTCTGGAAAGGCCTTCATAAGGTCAAACACTTATTCAAATGGGGGGCTAGTTTTAAAGTGGGCAATGGGAAGAGGTGCAGGTTTTGGTAGGACTGCTGGCTCAAGAAAGTACCCTTAGCTATTGCTTATGAAGACTTGTACAAATTGATAGAAGATCCAGATTGCTTGGTTAGTGAGTGCTGGATTGAGGGAGAATGGTATGTCAATTTCAAAAGATCTTTGAGTTCTAGAGAATATAACAGATGGACTGAATTAGAAGAAGAATTACAGGATATTCAGTTGACAGAAGATAAGGATGAGGTGATATGGGAGCTAGACAAATCCAGACAATATACTACTAAATCACTTTATAGATTCATTACTGATAGGGGGATGCCCAGTAAAGTGGCAGGTTTTATTTGGAAGAGTAGAATTCCTCAAAAAATTAAATTCTTCCTGTGGCAAGTGTTTAATGATAAACTGCAAGTGGGTCAAACTTTGAAAAAAAGGGGATGGAAGGGTTCTGGTAACTGTTGTTTGGAGGATGGTCAAGAATTTATTGATCACATTTTCTTTAATTGTCATATAGCCAAATTCATTTGGTACATGATTAGAGACATTTGGCACACGGATGTGCCCACCTCTCTAGAAAATTTCACTCTTTTTGGCTGCGTGGTAATGGGTTGCTGCCAGCCAGGTTGCAAGTATTCATCTTTTCCTGTTTTGCATGGGCTATTTGGACTAACAGGAATAAGATGGCAATTGAAAAAAAAATTCTAAGTCACCAGCTGATGTTGTGTACAATGCAATGTCTTTCTTACAGCGGTGGATGATCTTGCTTAAGGACAAGGACAGGGAACGCGTGACCAAGGTGAAGGAGGAGATCATGAAGTGGTTAAAGAATTTCAGTCCAACCAAGATGACTTCTACGGATGTAATAGAAATTTAAGTCTGCTTGGTCCTAGAAACCTGTTATTTGGTGTTTGAGCTTTCTTTTTGTGCTTTATTGTAGCTGGTAACCCCAGCATTACAGTTTGTGTACCTGAACCATGCTGGCTTTCTGAAAAGCCGAGTTTAATAAAAACTCCTTTCAAAAAAAAATAAGCCTAATAATCTGAGTACCTGACTACTAGTGAAAGGGTCCCATTGCTAGAACAACCCAAAGCTACTATGGAACAGCACGACTGGCCTGCCACAATATCTACGGCCATGCAATCATGCAGAACACGCAATAGCTAGGTCTGTGCATATCCGCACAAGCTAATGCTGCAACATTGCACACAGCATTTCTTCCAAAAAAAAAACAGTGCGCACAGCACAGGCCACAGCAATAACCAATTAACCCACTGGCAGCATACAAGACTCCAGCTGCAAAAATGACGGCATGGTGGCAAACTGGCAATAAGGCAAGTAGCAAACAGATCTCCATCTTAGGATTCCCTCTCGAGTTGTCACCCCCAGAGAAACTTGATGTCATCTTTACTGAGCATGCCGTAGCTAAATATGCCCCCTTCATAAACACGTTTTACATTTTTTCTCTTCGTCTCCTGACAAAATACACACACATTTTCAACGAGAAACTTGAAGGAGTGGGGGTTAGAAAGAGAAGTTTGTAATGCACGTGTTGTTATTATATTACTAAATAAATTGACACTGCTATGAACAATGAGGAAAGAAATTAAAGTAGGACACGGATTTGCATATATTCAAATTTTATTTTTTCTGATTATAAATTACAAGTGAACCTGAACGTTTTGCCTTTACTCTTTTTAGATCCTAGTAAAATGTGTTACATTCACAAATTCATAAAAACAGTAACTTGCATGCTCATTATTGTGCAGAAGAATAGACCATTACTTGGAAATAAAATTGTCAGGAATAGTAAGGTACTGCGTACCTGCACCACTAGAGCGCGTTCTTCAATAGTTGTTTCAATGGGGCCTTTAACCACTAAACGATACACAGTTACCGGACGGGTTTGGCCAATTCTATGAGCTCTGCCAATTGCTTGATCCTCTGCAAAAGGGTTCCACCAAGGATCAGTGATGATGACATGTGAAGCAGCAACAAGGTTGAGGCCAGCACCAGCGGCTTTCAGAGACACAAGCATTACTGTCACCTGAAGAACAAAAAATGTTCCATGTATTAGATGGTGAAATGTTGTGTTAAAGTCTTTCAAACAGTTCAAATTCCTGCTACAATAGATCATCAAAGTAGTAAGGACCTCTGGGTTTCTGTCAAAGTCTTCCACTGCTTCATCTCTAGCTTTCCGATTCATCTTCCCGTCGAACCTCCTGAATTGTATGTCATTGCTGTTCAATAAAGGCTGCAGCAGGTCCAGCATCATGGTGAACTGGGAGAATATTAAAACCTTCTCAGGAGCTGATTCAATATTAGTATCACTTGTAAAGGTGCGCTTGTTCACAATTGAGTTAAGTATATCGATTATTGCTTTCATCTTTGAGGAGACATAACTTCTCTCGAATATTGTAGAACATTGTTTATAATCATTTCGACTTTTCACAAGACAAGGATGGTCACAAGCAAGTTGTCGTTCCTTCAACACTGCTAGGATTTGATGAAAGGTATAGTCCTGTAGTGTGAACAGCAAATCAGCATCAGATATTTCGTTCCCAAAGTTCTGGAACAACCATAACTTTTATTGAAAGTGGCATACTGGCTAAGACTTGTTAATTAAAGGTATTGTGATTTTTGAATCAAAAGTGGTATGAATAGTAAGGGTAAATCTAAAGCAAGGATATGAGCTTGATTTTTATTTGACACTTTTACCCAAACAAATATCTCACATATAACATCATATCCTACTGAGTAAAGGCATCTATATTGACACATTATAATGAGTTGAGGCCGGAGCTTACCCTCAATATTTCTTTATAGCATTGGAGAAGCCACGAGTAGAATTCTTGCTCCGCTGGGGTGAAAATTATTTCTCTCATCTGAATTGTCAATGGTGGAAGTTTAATGATTGGTTCCCCGTCGATGTGTGTGTCTATATGCAAAAAAAAATGCAAAACAAAATTAAGTTCGTCAAGGATAGAACAGCACAATGGATGAAGAACCGAGGTAAAGCCACTGGTATCGAAAGAGCTATTACAATGTTTTTTTTTTTGAACCAATATTACAAAGTTGATAGCTGATAGAAGCACTGAAAACTGCATCCAAATAAAATCAATGCGCCTAACATCATTTTTCATACAAAAATAGAAATTTATTAGATTTATTTTTTAATCATGTATCTCCCTAATTCAGTTCTTCTAGTTTTATGATACCTTTTTTTCTTGAGGAGATTTTTGTGATATCCTTCATAGTGATTCTGATTAGTCCTAACGAAATGAAAAAAACAATTTTTTGACCAAAAATGAAAAACAATTTTACTTAAAACAAGCTAAGAAACTGGTCAAGTTAATTTGTCATCCACAGTATGCCCAAAATGTAACTTAAAGCTCGTGTTAAAGAAGCCACAGAACTGCAGGCGTACTACAGTTTTTTGAAAAATAATATTGTTGGCCCAGTTTTTAGGCTATTTTTGAATGAAAATATTTTTAGGTTAAAACCAGGCCTAAAAACTGCACATGCAGTCAAAGCACATTATCTCACCTTTTGTGCGTTGCAGAAGAACTATTTCCCACAACATTTTAAGTTTTGTTTTGCCACGATATGCATCTGTAGAATTTTGCTCACGAAATTTATCTGTAGAGTTTTGCTTCTTTAGCAAAGAGCAAAATGAAGTGTACTCAGAATATGGTTTAAATCTCAAGAAGCACAGATAACTGTAGAGATCATCAAATTTATTTTGCATAGGTGTTCCTGATATGCACCATCTCCTCTTAGCTTCCAGTTCGCAACAAGCTTGGGCGACCAGAGAATAACCGTTTCTTATTTCATGAGCTTCGTCGAGCACAATTCTGAACCATCTTACACCGGCAATCGGGTTGCTTTTATGGCCATCTGAAGCACTTGGTTTCTTATTAGCTAGCTTTTTTCTGGAATTGAAGTGTTGCTTGACCATCTTATATGTGGTGATCACAACATCATGCTTAGCAAGCTCTTGTGAGTCCGTGGTCCTTGAACATCCATAATAAACATGAACAGACAACTTGGCATCCTTTTTAATCTTCCGAGATAACTCCTCCTTCCATTGTGACATAATGGATTTCAGGCACACCAGAAGTGTTCCTCCTGCTGGCTTGGCCACATGATGAGCTGGTTCTTGATGAATCAATAAATCCTTGGGCTCCTTGTTGACAACAGTTGCTTCTCTGTCTCTATCTGAATCAATAGAAATGAACTTGGACTGCTCAGCCCTCTCCTCCAGAATAAGAGCAATCATTTGCACTGTCTTTCCAAGTCCCTGTTAAAACATGCGGTAGCTAGTTAAATAGGGGTCTGGTATAATGATCAGTGGCTAAAAGCTTGAGAGTCAGAAATGACCATCTGATCCGCCAGAATTCCACCAGCACAATGTGAACTTTTCTCCCGGAAACGCATCCAATCTAGTCCCATTTTCTTTGAGAGAGGAAATGGTCATACAAATGAACACGGTATTAGCAGTAAGAAACAAAAGACAAGAACGAGTAGAGTTCACCGTGTAGGTCCTTAAACTTCACAGGATTCCTATAAACTCAAGAAATGCACATTTAAATAAGTGAGCCAACATAGATCTTCCTCTTATTAAGGATAATTTTTATGCCTTGAGATAAATCATTAACTTTCTTAGCATTTCACAAAATGTTTTTTATAACACATGTCACACAATGTTTGACAATTGACTTGGCTTTGAACCGATATACCAAGTTCTTACTTATTCAAAATTAAATGTTCAGAATTTATGATGTGTGACTTTTCAAATTCTAACATACCCAGACACCTGCTGACAACTGAATTGAAACTCACCTGGTACTTGTGAAGGGATATTTCCATGACACCCTCAGCCTCAGTCTCATGCAGATCTTGTTGCTCACATTTTCGACGGATGGACTGTACAAGGTGGGAAACGACTCGTGTAACAGAGAGCCCTATGATCCTTGTATTGTCAAAGAGAATGCATCTAATTCTAATGCATGCATGCATTATATACCGCGAAATCGTATGTGTCCTTCGATGGGCCAGAGATTGCATGCGTACCTCGAGGTATTCCTGGTAGACATCTTTCTCGCTATCATGAGAGAACAAGGCTTCTTCTTCCTCTTCTTCTGTTTCTTTCTGTGGTCGGCTTTCTTTGACGGAGCCACCGACAAATTCAGAGCCATTAGACCTGGATGGCAACAATGGCGGCATGACATGATCACCAAGCTTGCTAGGGCGTGATCCCCTGGAAATGGAGAATAGCTGTGCCAGCCGACCGATATTCGACAGCCGGCCTGCATCAGCACAGGCGTTGTCATCTGAAGGACCCAAGTTTGCATTTGTTTCTGAAAGTTTAGAGCAAGGGAAAGGCGGCATGACACGATCATCAAGCTTTCTAGGGCGTGATCCCCTGGAAATGGAGAATAGCCGTGCCAGCCGACCGATATTCGACGGCCGGCCCGCATCAGCACGGGCGTTGTCATCTGAAGGACCCAAGTTTGCATTTGTTTCTGAAAGTTTAGAGCAAGGGAAAGGATGATCTTGTCAGTAATTAATAACTCAATAGTTTGTGATTTTGGCGGCAGTGAGCGGAGGTGCCGCAGTGGCCATCGAAATGCCGTCACGACGAAGATGAGATGAGAGAGCTGGGAAGAAGGCTATACTGATGCTGCATTGATGCTCACCAGCGATGGATGGTAATGGTCGAGGTCTCTCTGGCGTGGCCGTGGCGGCGCCGGGGGCACTGGGTTCAGTGCAGCCGGGCGCGGCCGGCTCCGTCTTGCCGCGGCTGGGCACGTCGGCCGGCGGTGGTGGGCAAGGGCGCTTGTGCTCAGCAGGCAAGCGGAACCGTGCCAAGAGGCGCCGCGCCTCAGCTGCGACGTCGCGCGGCCCCTTCATCTTTCTCCCACAGTCGCGCTTGGGTGGACTGCAGTAGATCTAAAATTCCCTATATACTCCAGTCCAGTGGCTTTTCACATCCCAAGAATCCCACTCGTCACATACATCGAAAAATAGCATTAAAAAAACAATGGCTTTCATTTATTAGCGGTACTATTAATTGACCTCATTTTAATTCTCAACCTAATAGTCAGCAATACCAAGATACGGTATGCATTTTCACCCTTGCAGATGCGTTCATACAGATAGGGTGGAACTCGGTTAGACCTGACATTTGAGTATCTGAGTTGCAATCATTCACTACTTTCTGGTTCAGCAAGTGTTTTTTTTTGAGGTGGTTATTTAGAATCTACTATGTAGCTGTGAAAGGCCAAATGATCCCATCGTCGGCCCATGTATTCCTCATCCACATTGTTTCCATGCTCCTCCACCCTGTGAGTATTTATTATGAATTCAATTGAAGCACAAAACACACCTACACAAACATATGAGTACCTTGTGATTCTTTTAGGAACTATCCAATTGTCTTTTGTTCAGTCTACTCTTACAAATTCAACGTCCAACACAACCATTATTTACATATGATAGCTATATTCAGTAGCTCTCGGGCCCTCGCACCTGTACCTTTGAAATCACCAAACCAAATAATCCTAGCATACTTATATATGAACTTTACAATGGAGCAGACAAATCATTTACAGCCAACACCCCAGTAATTATTCATCCATCGGATTACCTCTACCATCGTCACGCAGCCTAACTTGCTCGTTTTCTGCTCTCGATGAAAATCCTTCGGTGAGTTCACCTGTGACCGATTTATGCCTTGAACCGAACAACAATGCATGATATATCATCTTTACTCTCTCTTCTTTTCGCTTCGGCAGTTAATTGCTTGGCAGCAGCATAGGGATCCTTGTACCTTTTGGCCAAATCGACAACTTCTTGATTGTTCATCACCTGATACGGTCGATAAAAGGAAAAATATTAAGAGTGCGGCCATGGATATGCTTTAGGTCGGCTATATCCTGGCCATTTGGACAAATTTTGAAATAACATGCCACACCTTCCAAACACCGTCACTCGCAAGGACAAGTAGCTCGGCAGTGTGATCTATGTCTTCGACTTTTATATCAGGCTCTGATCTCAATAGTGATTTTAGATTCCTGTCTCCAAAAGCTCTGGAAACAGCCAACTGACCACATACTCGGGGAACATCTCCTGAAAGTTCAAGTGTTAGATTCAATATACTGACAACAGAAAATTTCAGATAACATTGTTCTGCTTATTTTTAAGGCACATGGTTTTGTTTAGTTGTTTATCTAGGAATAGAATATTAAAGGATAAGAATTGCAATCAGAGTTTCCAAAAGATTTACTAATGTGATCTCTCTGCAGTTATGATTATGGAAACTATAACATATGGTAGCTTTAAATTGTCTTCCAGGTAAAATGAATATATATATGATCCCACCAAAAGGTGATCATGGAAATGTGTGTGCAACTGTGAACACAGGAACCAATCTTCAAGTTAGCACACTGCAACGGGTATGTGTTCAGCAATTATCCCTAAATATTTATGCTGTTACAGTAACCAATGAGTTGAGTGTGCACAGAAGGTTAAGAGACCTAGAGCAACTTACTACCCATTTATACAATATATAAGGTAATACCAACCCCATCATTGCACAAGAGAAAAAAAAAATAGAACTACTGCATAGAACAAGTACTGGAATTTACGAAGGGCAAATGCTACTATACCATACCATGAAATAAGAGAATTTGTTCAATTACATCTTAAGTTAGGGTCTGGTGCAATATACCGAGAAAAAAGAACACAGGGCTAGTGAACTGTTGCCCTCCGCAACCTAAGGTTAACATTATTAACGAATGCTATATGAACTTTTTGAGCCCTATGACATCATGTTTAGAAATCTGGACTAATATTTATGTTTTAAGAATAAATAGTAATGCCATTACACATTACTAGAGTAAGGAGTTATCCCTCAAAGACTTATTTTCGAACCAGAGAGGAAGCACATGCATTGACTACTGCCATATTTCATATAAACTGCTCAAATATGGTAGTCATGGTTTGAGGTTTGACTTCTAAAATTGCACTGCCTACGGTGTTGTGCAATGCAATCATTAAGTTAGCAGCATCCTTTTTTGCTTTAAAACATATGCTTTTATTAAATATGATATGACTTGGAATGGTCTCAATAATAGAGTACCACATGGTGTTGTCCGATAAACACTTTCATTTGACTAGCATTAAAGATTAAAATAAAGTAATTATGTTACTGAACTTGGCTAGTAAACACCTTTTATTTTTCACACACCTAATAGCTGTTCAATAAGATTCCGTCAAAAGATGTTTCACTTAGATTCTGTATATGAGATGTTCAACTGCTCCAGAACAAGGACAATGGGACAAATATCGGAAAGGCACCCAGTCATTTAAATCAGGGTACCGTGCGGATAATGCGTAAAAAACGAGGACACACCTGGCATATTTGAAACAAAGCCACCCCTATTTTCAATTACACTTCGCTCAACATTCGGGTCATGGTCTATTGACATCTGTATGGGCTCACCACCTTTCAAAAGAACAGCTCTTGAATCGCCAACATTAGCTACCCATAACTTCCTGCCGTTCACAAGAATGGCAGTTACAGCAGTGGAGCCACCTTGCCCCAGATCTGGAGTATGTGACAGAATAGCTTGGTCTGTTTTTTCATACGCTTTTGTAATCGCTCTATCTGGGTGTGTCCAAAACTCTTCCTAAAATAGCATGACAGGATTACGATCACCACACAGCTAGCGAATGAACAGCTGCTAAAACAAAATCTTAAGACTTACCTCATTCAAAATATTTGTAAATAAATTCTTCTGTAGATATGCAGGAACGGTGTCTCCTAGATGACCATCATAAATAGCAAAAAGACCAAGCTCGTTTCCTTTGACCTCAACAAGATCTACGAAATGATAGTCCTCCATTGGATGATTCGTCATCCCTCTTACAAGGTTATATCCATAGGAGACCTTAACTTGCCTTTGGCAGGCTTTCCCTTTACCAGATGCCGTTGACCCATGTCCCGTGAACTGCATACAAGCAGACCAATCAGCAAGAGCGATGTGGCTGAAGTGCTAACATGAGGCAGATTGCAATTTGTAGAGTTCCTAGCTTACTCATGAGCTCCTCGAATTATGAGTAATGACGGCTTTTTTTTTAGAGTGATTGCAGGTGGAGATAATGTTTAGTGAAACTCATGAAGCTAGACGCTAGCCTCATGATGGTATTTCATGTCACCATGTCAATATTAGTCGCTAGTTATTAGTAAATAGTACCACAGGAGCATACTACATATTACTTCCTCTGTTCCAAATTATAAGTCACGTTAATTTTTTTAGTACATCCATTTTGTTATGCATCTAGATTTTATGTATGTCTAGAACATAGCAAAATAAATGTACCAAAACCAAGTCAAGCAACTTAGAATTTGAAACGTAAGGAGTACTTCAGCATAGTTTTTTTCTTCACTAAAGTTCAGCTATAAGATGAACGGATAAAGAAAAAAAATCCGCTCCAATAGAAACTTAAGCTTTATTTAAGCAGGAAAACTCAGCATCTTGTTGTACCAGTGATTCAAATACAAAATTAATTTACACAACCTTAAAAAAATTCATAGACGCCTATGGGCCCAAAAAGCGACGATCAAAAAATTGGACTTACATCTGAGCAACCGGCGCCGAAGCAGCACAACCCTGCCATATCCTCCCTCTTAAGCCACTCACTCAGTTCCAATCCAGAAACTGAACCTTTCAGAAACAAAAACAAAAAGGGCGGGGCGGAGAAATCCGGAAGTCCCCACAGCCACCGAGACCTCCTCCGCCGGTAGTACCAACCAGGGGCGGCGGACTAGCATAGAAGCAAGCGTAAGTACAGCCGTTAAATTTTGCAGGAACCCGGAGTCAGTAGGTACCGAATAGATCCGAGTAATTACAGATAGCTTGTAGTATGTACTAGGGTTTGGCTGCTCCGTTTCGTGCAGCAGGAAGGGGGAGGAGGCGAGCGGGCGGGCGTACCTGGTGCGTGCGTGCGTGCTCCGTGCTCGGCGCCGGCGAAGGGCGGCGCTCGACGCCGCGAGTAGAGGAAGGGGAAGGGGAGAAGGGGAGGGAGGTGAAAGGAGAGGGGAAGGGGAAGGGCAGGTGGTGAGGATTGCGGAAGGTCTCGTCTCCACTGGCAGTCGTCGCCGCGTCGTCGCCGTTAGCAGCTGAGGTGCGGTGCGGTGGGGTTGGAATGGGTCAACCGGGAGTTAGTGTTTGACCCACACACACTACTAGTAGTAGGCAACAAATTAATTTCGGCCGGGTGGGTGTTTATGGTTGCCGTGACCGTGGGGACCCACCCAACCCAATGCGGTCCTCCTTCCCCAACCCAGATGACACGGTGCCGGTGGCGGTGGGTGCTCGCTCGTTCGGCGTGAAATCGGGCCCCAATTCATTTTCTTTTTTTCATTTTCAAATTGATGAACACATGAGAGTGTCCAGACCGACTCTCTTCATTTTGAAATTTTGAATCGAGTCGTTTTAGTTTCATTTTGAATCGGAATTGTCTAACTTGGACTAAGATTATAGAAAATTATATAAACATCTACAATATCAAATGAAGCCGTTCTAGTTTTACCATGGTCAACCAATTTTATGTTGATTAATATATACAAGATTGTATGTATAGATATGGTACCCAATAAGTAGCATTAGAAGTATCATCAAATACTTTTTACATAATACTTTTGTCTAGTGTCATGAGTGCCGATGATATCTTCTACTCCATCCATTCTAAATTCTAAGACGTTTCAATATTTCTATACACATTGTTTTATTATGTACCTAGATATATTGCACATATACTCCCATGTAATTATAGGATCTATACCAGTCAATTTAGATCAAGTTGACCAAAAGTTACAGTGAATAGCATCTAAATAAATTTACTATGAAAATATATTCTATTATAATTTAATGGTGCTTCTTTTGTATAAGAATGTTAGTACTTTTTTTTATATAAATTCAGTTAAAGTTCAAACCGAGAATTGCATGTTTTTGTGGCCGAAAGTGAATATGGTGGAGTATAAACATCGTCAAAAGGTACGAGATCTTTTGACTTCAGATAAAGCTAGAAGCCTACAAATCTCATCTTTGTGGAATAGCGGTAGCATAATAATTCATGATGTATCTTATGATGAGTCTAGTCTAAATATCTTTTTATTATTATTTTATAAATTAAATAAAAATACAAAAAATGAAAAAAGAAAAGCTAGAAACGCTTGACAACCTAAAAGCGCGTGAGTACAACCTTCTAGTCTCGATTTAAACAAGAGAAACGCCACTACATGTGCATGTTTTTCCCCTTAGTTCAATGTTTCATAGCATGTGTTGTGTTCCCATGACCTACAACAAAAAGAAATGTATGGTACGTAGAGTACTTTTGTTTATTTTTAAGCGGTCGTGCAAAGCGAAGACGAGCTTCTTCTCTTTGCGAAGGGCCCCGCCGGCCGCTGCTATGCTATCACAAGTTGTCGTTTTTCGCCGGGTTTGCGCGTGGAGACGGAGTAGTCTATGGGAGATCCCTTTCAAGGGTCAACACTCAACAGTGAAGAGCAGCCGCCGGCCGGCCCACCAACGAATGACGCAGACCCAGTTCATGGACCCACGTGGCACGGGGCCGGACACCTATCACGAGGATCCCAGTTTGACCCGCGTGTCTACGGCTACCGGCCGGCTGAAACGGACGTCGGTCCTCCATGGACGTGGCCTATGGAGCACAGGAGCAGTGCAGAGTGACAGCGGCGCACGGGAGCTGGCCTATGGTTGTCCTGTCATGTCACCCACCGGCGGTCTTGACCAGCGGCAGTCCAGTGACGGAGGCTGAGGCGACGACCGGGGACGGCGCAGTTCCACTGGTGCGCGTCACAGGTACGTACTCCCTCCGTCCACAGACAGCACTGTACGTACACTCACTATCTGGATCTCCCTCCTCTTGACGGCGGCGGCGGCGGCTCTGCATCTCGCGGCGGTAGCCCGGCGAGGAAGCGTCCCTGTCCGGCTGTCCCCGTCCCTGTTACTGTGGAGGAAGGAGACAGGGCAGACAGAGGCGACGGAGGAGGAGCATGCCAGGTGCGCCCGCTCTGGCGTCGGTGCCGAAGCTCGACGTCGTCAGATTGGCCGGCGTTGGTTGTGCAGGCATCCTCCTCCGGCGGGGACGCCCACTCGCTGGCTCCGTCCGGCACCGAAGGCGTACAGGAAGCGCCTGGACGCCATTGGGTCCCCAGTCCCCACGCTAACAACCTTGTTCATTACGAAGCCAAGTGTAATGCTTACACCGAATTTGAAAATTAATCTCAAAGCATTGGGCATGTTGCAAGATCCAACATTCCAAATCGGATCTGAATCGATAGACAGCACAAATTTCGTGTCTTTTTACAGAGAAGAGACAAACACACTAGCATTATTATTGCAAGACTGTCTTCGTCAGTAACGGGCCTATAGCTTGCATATTTATCCCCTCGATAAATATTCATCGTCGACCCCTACGAAGATCCTTGCATTTTATTTACATGCTGTGAAACTGTCATCACATCTTGAAGAGGTATTTGAGATCCTCTACAGTGAGCCGGGTTGCTGGATTGTCACCGGATGGGTCCTCACCCAGCGCAGATTCGATCATCTTCCGTTTCCCCTCCTGCCAGAACAAGCACACACATCGAGTCATCAGCTTGGAACTTGGAAGGTGTTTCAAATTGCATATCTACTCAAACTTGAACAGTTAGACCTCAAAAAAAAAAAAAAAAAAAAAAAGAACAGTTAGTGCCCTTTTAGCTTTACATCCCTAGAGTTTATACAATTCAGATATGATAGAAGTATTTATCTCAATGACAAGTCTAGATGTAGTGTTCATGTACTGAACTTTTGGAAATTCTAACATGCCAGTTTCTTATAGTATTTAGCTCAATGACCAACTGAAACTGAGTGAACCGAGACTAACCATTCTTCAGTTGAGCTGTGCTCCGAATGCTTTCTAAAACCACACTGCTAATAAAGTCTATGCCCTCTAAGCAGGGGGAAAAAATCTGGACCCTAATAATGCAATTGCATGAATGACAGAATCACCTGGAGAGATAAAATGCGGTCTTCCACAGTGTCTTTGACGGTTAAACGGGTAACAGTAACTGGACGAGTCTGACCGATCCTGTGTGCCCTATCAACTGCCTGGTCCTCGGCAGAGGGATTCCACCAAGGATCAAGCATGAGCACATGGCAAGCGGCTACCATGTTCAGACCAAGATTGCCAGCCTTCAGTGACATAATTATTACTCTCACCTGAAGAATGAAGATAAACTACTTTGTCAGAATGTCTACTAGGAATAAGTGAATGAATTAACAGTGAAAACAGGAGAATGGTAGCGCTCAAGTAAAATCACCTCTGGGTCAGTGTTGAACTCTTTCACTGCTCTGTCTCTTACGTTCAGAGGCATTGAACCATCCAACCTCCTGAACTCAATATGGTTGCTGCTGAGTGAACGCTCCAGCAAGTCCAACATGCTAGTCCACTGGGTGAAGACTATGGCCTTAGCAGGGGTGATCTCGCTTGGAACTGATCCCATGGTATCATCAGCATCCCCGGGTTGATGATCGAGTTCAGAATGTCAATGGTGTTCCGGATCTTGGAGGAGATGTAGCTACTTTCACAGACCGAAAATGGTTGGTCCACATCTATGGAATGACTAGTTGGTGCTTCAGACTCCAGATTAGGCCAGAGACAGAACTTCAAGACATCGGTGAATAAAAGATTTTCATCACTTATTTCTCTTCCGCAATGTGGAGAAGCAGGGCACACCTTCTCAATTATGTCTTTATCGTCTAATAACTTCTCATGCACACACTTGGCGCAGAAAACATGGCCACATGGTGGTGCCTTAGTTTCCCTTGGTGGACCCTATAAAATTGTAGGAAAATGAAAGATTATCAAAGTTGTGGGTTAAATAACATTTCAGCCAAAATTAATCCAGTAGATCATTTGTGTATAGTCACATAAATACCCCCTTGTTTAAGCTGACATCCCTTTGGTTCCTCATGAAACAAAGAAAATATTCAAAAGCGCGAAATACTATGAGAATGAAGGAGCTAGCAGCCATATTAAGGTGACAAAAATTGCATGGACAAATTCTGAATGAACTGTTTGCTTACACCACATATGGTACATTTTGCAGCACCGCTTTCCAGAACTTTAAGCACATTTACTGCTATCTCCACATGAAGTTGCTTTTGCCAATCTTAGAGAGTGGGCACACGATTCTTTCCCCCTCAAAAAGAGAAGGGTGGTTACAAGCCTGCCGAAGTTGAGACAGCAACGCAAGGATGTGTACATAGTTTTTCTTTTATGAAATCTTTAGAACTCTCCTGTAAAATAAACTCAATAAATGAGCAACAGATACCACACACTGAAATTTCTAGGCAATCAAAACTTATATTTAAAGACAATGGGGACTGAATATCGGGTATCAGTATTGAAGCTGTTTTTCACCTTAAAAAAAAAAAAAGTATTGAAGCTGTTTTGGCTTAAATTTAGACTGCTGAACCTAACTTTCATAAAGTTTATGTGTGTAGTTAGCTCTCATGAACATCAAGATTGAAGTTATCTTGCGTAGCCTTTTCGTGATCAAAACGTATTTATATCATGCAAGATAACAGAAGGGATGGGGAAAACTGTTAACTTCTTATTGATAGAATATGGAATGAAGATAATTCAAAGATGTAAACTGACAACAGAAGGAATGGGGAAAAGTGTTAACTTTTTATTGAGAGAATATGGAATGAAGATAATTCAAGATGTAAACTGGTAACTACCTTTAACTTTTCTTTTAACTTTAGACGAGAGTTTTCTTCAAGCCTTAAATAGAAAGCCCGCTCCTCCTTAGTGAAATCTATTTTACTCAACTGAATTGTCTTCGGTGGTATTTTTTTATGATTGGCTCTCCATCAAGTAGTGTTTCTATAATGAAATAGATCAAAAGTAGATCAATGAAAAAATATCACAGCCAAAGAAGAATCAAGCAACAATCAGATATAGTGAATTATTTTTAAAAGTTCAGATGCAAAACAAGGTGGAATTTCCTTCATAAAATTAAAGTACTAGACGCACACAAATGTAAATGAAATTAAAAAGAATTTTAAAAATTCAATACTTGTTAAGGCAGTTGAATATTCGTTGTTATTATTGTTATAGCAGAGGCCTATGCTAAAAAATAACTTTTGTAGGCAGAAGGATGCATTGGGCAGGTTTTCAGTGTAAGCTATAGGTAAAAAAAAATGCAGACAGTGCAATCAGTATCACCTTTTTGTGCGTCGTAGCAGAACTATCCTCAAGACAGTTTGAAGTTTCTTATAGCCAATATTTGTGTCCCTGGAGAGTGGGGCTTTTAGCATAGAGCTAAATGACCTAAATTTAGAGTAAGGCTCATATTTCAAGAAGCGAAAATAGCTGTAAAGGTCCAAAATGTTATTTTGTATAGGTGTTCCTGATAAGCACCATCTCCTTTCTGCACTCAACCCACAACATCCTTTAGCCGTTTGAGTTTGGTATCCTTTTATGATGTGAGCTTCATCTAGAACAACTCTGAACCATCGTACCTTAGCAAGTGGGCCAGCTTTGTTTATCTTCTTTGCCTTTCCTTTCACATTTTTCTTAAGTTTCCTTTTTATTGCCAGGAGAAACCTCATCATTAGTGCTTTTGGGCACTTCACGAGCCACAATTGCATATGTTGTGACAACAACATCGTAGTCTGCCAGCTCAGTGGGATATGTAGTCCTTGAACCTCCATGATAAACCAGAACAGACAATTCCGCACTTCTGGTAACCTTGGTGGACAGCTCATTAGCCCACTGCTTAAGAACACTAGCAGGACACACCACCAATGTACCTGCAGCTGGTGCAGATGTTGGCCTCAATCTCACTCTGGCCTTCTTGGGTTGAGGTTTAGCAGCGTTTGATCGACTAGCATGGACCTTGAATTCCTTCCTGTCCATAACAAGCACGGCTTCATTATCATCGCTGTCAGATATTCCACATTCTGGATCATCACTCATGAACAAAGATTGCTGAAGCCTCTCCTTCTGTATAAGAGCAATTGTAGATATTGTTTTCCCAAGACCCTGCATCACAATAAAGTATGTGCCTATATTAAGGGAATTTGATAAATGATTAATATACTGGAAAAAGGTATGAAACAAGAAATAACCTGATCATCTGCCAAAATTCCACCTGAGCAATGTGCATTATTCTCCCTAGAGACCATCCAAGCTAATGCTATTTTCTATCAGACAAAAAGAACATAGAAGTGAATACAGCCCTGGACAAGCAAAAGAATAACAAGACTAAAAAATATTTTTAAAAATGTACCTGATGCTTAAGGAGTGATACTGACAGAACACCTTCAGGCAAATCTTCTTCCCTTTTTTTCCTGATGGATACACTGCACAGAGTTTGGGGGAAACAATTCAGTTCGTGCCATGTATAATAAACTAAATGAACATGCAAACAGGCTTTACATATCTGAGCAAGGCACCAATATGTCAGTCAAACCAAAGATCCATACCTGCAGAGCATCTTCATAAACAACTTTCTCTTCATCGCTGAAAATCTTTTCTCCCGTCAAAAAACTGAAGATGTTTTTCTCTGGGACTTCTTGAGCATCAATAATAGAAGCTATGGGCTGCCGACACAAGTCCTTCTTTGCCAACTTTGGCACCATTCCAGTGGATACTATATTCTCAGCAGTTCTATAAAAGGATGAAGCCTGCTGACGAGTGTCACTTAAAAAACTGTCGACTTCCAACATGATCGGTTCGTCGTCGCTATTCTCGTCAGAAGTTGTGTTGAGACTGAGAGAATGGATGGTCGGGCGAAAACGGGTGCTGCGATCACCATGGCCATCGTCTTCACTGTCTGAGCATGAAATGGTGCCGTCTGAGCACAGGACGATTCTGTCTTCACCATCTGAACACAAGTCAACAAAGCCTTCGCCCTCTGATTCTGAACTTAACTCAATAATTTCCATAATGCCTGCAAACATACATACGTGCATATGAGTAAAGTCTGTCTGTTGTCAGATATGCTATGTTTATTTGGCTTAAAAAAAATGACAATAGTAGGTGCTCGACAGGTTCATGGAAACGCCAGAAACATAAACAAGAATGTATTTTTTTTCTGGGCTACACCCACACACCAGGCCTAATGGGATGAGTAGTCGTCATTCCAACAAAAAGGCAAAATGGACCAGTAAATAGAGTAACTGCTAAAAAAAGCGAATGGGATTTGTCACAATTCACAACACAGGAACAGGAAATGCCATGGTGAATCTATCTACTAAGACGCAAATGCATAAAAAAGACCTGATCAGAACAATAGTCAATTCTGACAAAAGTTCAGAATCAGAGGGCGAAGGGGATTTGTCACGTGCTGCTGAAAAAACTCCTGGCTGCATCGATCTGCAACTAGTGATCTGATCAGATCTGACAAAAGTTGCCTCACTCACGCGAATGAAAGCGCTGAAAATGTGGCGTGGATAATGAAAACAATTACGTAGAGGAAAGTCGTCGAAAGCCAATAAAATAAGAACCGGCAGGAAAGGAGCACTGGCTTGTTACCTCCACGCACGTCGTCGTCGTGCGTGTCGCCGCGGTTGGAGGAGGAGCCCAGCGGGCGCCGATGCGGTTGCAGAATGAAGCGGCGGAGTTTGAAGGGTGGATGGAGTGAGTGGTGGCGATCAAGGGCGGCGGAGGCTATTTATTCGTTGGGGCCTGGAGTACCGTTGGCCGAGATCGTTTTTTGAACTTAAATTTGAAACAAAAATGAGAAAAGGAAATGGGGTGCGGCGACTGATAAACCGGGAAACTAACCAACGGAAACTTGGCCTCTTGAGATGGGCCGCCGGCCAGACGAAACAGCGGCACGGCAGCATGGCCCCAAGCCCACAAGGATTCCAGACACAGGATTTTATATATTTGAAATTAAAATAAAAAATCACTTGAGCACAAAATTGCACTTTGGTGGTTTCAAGTTATTTTGGAAGTCCAAGGCCAAAAAAAGGATTTTTTTTTTTACCTCCACAATTAGCTCTTGATTCGAAGTTGAATGATTTTGGATCTTGCTTAAAAATTCGAAGCTTTCAGCTGAAACTCATGGAACTCAATTGAATCATTGGCTTCAAATGAGAATTGTAAGTGGTTAGACATGGTTCCGGCAGCTAGAGAAAACAAACGGACGAACCCAGCAGCCTTGCAGCCAGGCAAGGGAGCATACGGCAGTATTGACGATACAGAAAAAGAAAAAGAAAAACTGTGGCACACAGTTCTTGAATTGGTATTCATCTATTTAAAATTAAAAATCTTAGCGACTTCCAAATTGTGTTTCAGAGTTCTATCAAACATCTGAAAGTTCACGTCACCTATAATCTTCTAAATGTCACACGAACTCAGTTTGAAGCTGTACATCTCATCTAAAAGTCTTGGACAGAAAACCCACAGACCATGCCCCGAGTTCATTTACAACATAGCACTTTGCACTAATGCAAAGCAAAATGTTTGACTGGAGGTTAAACATTTAATGCAAAGCAAAATTGCAAAAAAAAAAAAAAAAGGCACCGCAATTGGCTTGGCATGTCCACAAATCACATGCTCTAAGTTAGAAGTAGAAGAATAAAAAACTAAGCATAAGTATCACAAGACCACAACATGATCATGGGGTAAAAAATCAATATGCAGTTGACAATTGTGAAATCAAGGGATACACAGTAGAATGAACTAGGAAAACTACACATAGATAACTCTGATGACTGTTGGTTTGCAAGGAAATATAAAAGATCATGCTTGCAGGATTCCGAAAGGAAATTGGTATGTCATGAAACAATACCAAAGGGCATTTTGTAAATGTTAACTTGGCTGACTCAAGACTACACCGTTAATTGGATTGACAAATTTAAAACAAAGCAACCTATGATTTCACATTCACTAGTGGAAACCATTCTATTAATATTCCAATTTCCAACCTCTGCATTGAGGATGCACACAGCTAGCAAATTACATGTCCAGCAGTTTGTGAACATGTTTCAGTTCACTGTACACATATGTAACTATGGTAGACATAACCAAATGTCATAGGACAACATTCGTATTATCAAACTAAAAGGAACAGCAAGGGGCAAACCCACTAGGGCCACTACATTGTTGTATCGCAGACTTCGCAGTGTAACATAAAGTTCTGCACCAATGGATTTTGATACAAGCCTTGACCAAATTAAGGGGGGCCAACATCACAACATAAATGCATGGAAAATTAATCAACCTAGCTTCAATAAATGCACAATAAATAACAAACTGTGACAGAATAATCTGGATTCAGGATGCCAGATTCTTAATAAACACACCACAGGAATATGCTGAGATATGAAACAACAGTTAATACTAGACTCATCCAATTATCCATTGCTCCCACAACTATCTGGGCACAAAACTAAGCAGAACTGAATGGTATTATCCCTAAAACAGACCACATTTTTTGCTAGAGAAATTTAAAGAAACTGCAGATATCAGTCACATATAGAAACAATTCCACGCAACAGTAGAATTTTGCAAGAGAAATGGTGCTGCTAACTTCAACACCTACATCAGTTATGCTAGCAGAAACATTCCCACTTCTTTGGCTTAGCTTGTGTTTTGTTGGTTGCAGACTCAGAGAGTGCTGGAATGTTGAAGCACAGAGGCACCACTGTAGAGTTCAGCATTAGCAGTCAGAAGATCAAAAGGGTCACTACATGAAAAATCAGATGCTACTTGGGAAGCCCAAGCAGGGGATGCCCCATCAGAGGATGGACTCCTGAAGACAATCAGTTTACAGTCTTTACTGGCCCATGTTGCAGAAGTCAGAGGCTTCAGCTTGGCATTGACAACATCTGCTGAAGAGAAGCATTTAGAGGCCACCATGACCACCATCTTCTCCAGGACTTCCGCGTTCTCAGCAATGAATTTGAGGAACGCTAGCTCACTTCTCTTACCCTGAAACTCTTGGAAGACAAATTTCTTCACATGCTTTTGGACGCAATCAATACAGCTGACCTCCTTCCCCTTCCAGAACTTGGGATCAACCTTCTTGCCATTGGGGGCATCATTCACTGACTGCGATCAGAACAAATCAAAGCATACATAGTTCAGATACCTATTGTTCTGAGTCAATAGTCACACAACTAGAATATACCAAAACAAGCTAGCAAGCTGGCGTTGGTGCCCTCGATGTTAGATGCGAAATAAACGAGATGGGTTGGCAAGTCTTACAAAGACATGGAGCGTCTCAACGTTGGGAAAACATTTGAGAAAGCAAGGCATCATTTTGACTTCATGGTGGACATCAAATCCCACCTCCAAAGCCAAGATCTTGACGGTTGGGACCATGGTGCTTGGGCTCATATTAGTGCCCACCTACAATGCAAAATGTGCAAATAAAATGCACGAGAGCAGAAATTTAGATCACAACAAATATTGACACACTCTATTGACACAAATATAGAGCAGAAACTAGGACCTTGAGGACGGCATTGCCAATCTCCAGTTCGAATCCGGGCTGCCAATGTCCCAGCATGCACAGGTTGGGTGCATGGCCAATCTTGATCCTTGAGCAACTCTCGCCCGGTACGGCAGGTGATATCATCCACATGAGCAGCCTCTGCAGACGAGGAGCGTCCACCACAGTGATGTGCGCTTGGGCAGACGTGGTCACCTGCACGCACCGCAGGCTGCGGCTGATCAGCCGGACTCGAGTCCCGGCCTGGTTTGTGGTGACGGTGAGGACCTCCAGGACGGGGCTCCGGTCGATGAGGAAGTGGAGGTCTCGTTCCTCGATGACGAAGGTGTCGAGGACAAGCTCCCGGAGGTAGGGGAAGCATGTGGTGCGCGGGAGCCCGACGGTGCTGGGGACCACGCACATGCCGAGGTGCAGGCGGGTGACGGTGGAGCAGCCGTAGTAGAGCGCGCGTGGGAGAGGGTAGTCGATTGGCCACGGGCGATTGAAGAAGACGAGGTCTTGGACGCCCTTGGCGGCGAGAACCTCCAGCCAGCGCTCGATGTCGGCCTGGTGCGACGCCATGTTGCAGCGGGTGAGGTGGACGCAGCGGAAGGGCCCGGGTGCGCGTCCAGGACGCGGGACACCACGCCGGCGACGGCCCAGGACAGGACGTCCTGGCCTCCGGGCATCGTGTGATCGGCCGGGAGGCAGGCCGGGAGGATGTGGGCGTCGACGACGGCCAGGGGCACGGAGCGCCAGAGGGCGCGCCAGCGCGTGGCGAGCGCGGCGGTGCGCGCGGCGTCCTTGGCGGGGGAGGCGCGACACGACGTTCCTGAGCAGCGCGTCGGGGAGGAGGCTGATGCGGTCGACGCCGTCGGCTGGGGCCCGCGCGGCGACGGCGGAGGCGAGGGGCGCGGCGGGAGACACGGGCGCGTCGGGGATGGCGCCGTACGCATACGAGAGAGCACCATGGCCGTGCCCAGCGTCAACGCATCGGGAACGTCGACGCCGCTGCGCCGCATCTCGCGCTGCAGCTGGCTCTCCATGTAGCTCACGCTGACGTCCACGTCCGCGAGAACTGATGCTCCTCCATGGTCGCCGCCGCGCTGGGGCGGAGCGGAATGGAGGAGGATGGAGAGGAGTGGATTGGGGATCGGAGTGGGAGTGAGCTGCTTGAGCATCTAGACCCCTAAATTAGGCCCCTCAAATTCCTTTTTCATGTTTGACTAAAAAAAAAAATAGAGGCCCAAACTAAATCTCAACTCCAGTGGGAACATGCAGCCCTGACCCTATTTGTGGTGGGACCTATCATTCAGGAAGAAAAAAAGTCCCAAAAAGAACGTCGGGCGGCGCTTTTCTCGCTCCAGACGCCGTCGTTGCCGCGCCTGTCCAGATCCACATCCTGCCACGCCGCCCGCTCCTGCCTTGGGGGCTACCGCCGAGTAGCCTAGCGCCACGGCTCCAGCTCGGCACGCGCGCAGCGCCGCGGGGCCGCCAAGAACCAGGACGGCGAGACGCCGCTGTACGTCGCCACCGAGAAGGGGATGGACAAGCTATTCCGACAAATCGTGATTCCTCGCCGGCGACCACGATTCCGCCGCCCATCCACACAGCCTGCTCCGTCGGCAGGAAGGACAGCACGCCCGGAGGCCGCCGAGGCTGCGCCGCGCCGCCGACGCAAGGCCATCGGGGGCTGGCCACGCCCGGGCCGGAAGACCTGCCCGCCGAGCACGAGCCGGGCAGCCACACCTCGAAGGGACGCCGCCGCCCACAGACTGAGCAGCTCCTGCCGCGTCGCGCCCACGTACAGCGGCACGAGCGCCGGGAGCCCCTGCCGGGGCTGGTGCCCGCGAACGCGTGCGGCGCGCCGGGGACCGGAAGCCATGGCATCGACATCGACACGCCGCCCAGGGGAACACCACCGGCGGGAACTGTGCAGCCTGCTCGCCGGCACCCCTGCGTGCGCCCGTGCGGTGGCGAGCGTGCCTGTGCGGCCATCGACTGGCTGGGCAAGGGAGAGGAAAAAATCTGTGTGGGACCCACGAACGAGAGTGTGATAGGGGCCTTCTATATCTGGGGGCTTGGGATTAAAATTTGGGGTGGTATGTAAATTGAGGGCTCATTTAGAGGCTTCACTGGAGTTGATTTGCTTGCTCAGACCCTTAAAATTTAGAAGTAGGGATCTGAGTAGAGCTCCACTAGAGTTGCTCTTGGAGCAACTTCAGTGGTGTCCCTTAAATTAAGCCCTCAATTTTCCATTTGCATGCCAGATTAGAGAAAATAGGGGTCCAAATTAAATCTGAACTCCAGTGGGACGAGCGGTCTGGACCCTATCTTCTCTGCCCCCGCGCGCCGCTCATACTCCGTCGCCCCGTATGCATGCGCCGCCGCTTCTGCTCGCGCTCGATGCACTGCATGGAATCCAGGCCGGCATGATGTGGACGGCGTCCCCGTCCGCGAACTCGGCGAGGCAGATGGCGCACTCCGCAGCGGCGCTCGTCAGCTTGGTGCCCGCCGCGGAGTAGTACACCAGGGCGGGTGGCGGTGACGGGGGCGCCTCCAGCTCCACGAGCGGCTTCTCCGGGTCCTCCATCGACACCTCCGACGAGCTCGACGCGGAGTAGTACAGGGTCGATGACTCCTCCCCAGGACAGGGTCGATGACTCCGCGGCGCAGGCCCCGCTGCTCCGGGCCGCCGCCCGCTCCCGCTCCTCATCGCCGCGGCATTCGCGGCCTCTTCCTCGCGTCCGCGCCGTCCAACGACAGCGCCGTCGCCCACCTGCACGCGCTCACCATCCGCCCCCACCTAGCGGGCACGGGCGCCAACGCGCTCGCCGCCGCGCACGTCGACCACGCTGCTGTAGTCGGCCAAGAACCCGGCGTCTTCACAAGTTAACCACGGAGACCGGGTACACGGAGACCGCGTACCCGTCCCACGCCTCCAACGGCACCTGCGACGGCGTGCGTGCCCGGGGCCGCGGGCGGGTTGTGGTGTCGATCGACGGCCACCAGATGGTGCCGGCCGGCAGCGAGGACGCGCTGGCCAAGGCGGTGGGCGCACCACAGCCGCGCCATGGTCCGGCTTGCCGCGCCTGCTCCGGCACGCCGCGCGCCACAGCCGCGCCATGGTCCCGGCGAGCAAGATCCGCCATGTGCTTGGCAAGGGAGTGGTGGGGCTCTTACGGGTCGGGGCTGCAGCGCCCTGACGCGGTGGCGAGGGCGGCGGCGCGGCGAGGCGACGACGTCGGTGCGGCGCGGAGTAGGCAGGGCGGCGGGGTTGCCGGTCGGCGCGCCGGCGGCAGCGCGGGGACGGGAGGGAAGAGGAAAAGTGGTGCGGGTCCCACTGGATGGGGCCTCCTGGGAGTGAGGGCTTCAGATTATAATTTGGGGTGGCATGTAAATTCGGGGCTTGTTTTAGGGGCGTCACTAGAGTTGATTTTTTTACTGCGTCACTCTAAAATTTAGGGTAGGGAAAAGTAGGGCTCCACCTGGAGTTGCTCTTATCTTGGGTTATTCGTTGCTGGGCCAAATGTGGTTATTCGTTGCTATCAGGCCCATCATGTTTCATGCGGCAAGTTTTTTCTAGACATGGAAGAACATGCAGGAACTCAGCCAAATCTTTGGTCACCAGGTCATGAGTACAAGCTGGAATACTGCCCCTAAAGCAGTTAAACCATCGGCAAAAAAATTACATGAGCGTGGATTACGAACTGAAATTACATATTAGGTCGCATTTTGGAGTGAGTCTATCACAAATCAGAACCAACCTTTAAGCATTTACACGCATGGCACTGCCATATTCAGATCACCAGAATCAAAGGATAATACACAATTGCATTCGCTCCTGAAGCCTGGAACTGTAAGAGTTCTCTTACGAGCTCCAGCCCATGGGAATAGTTACAAAGAGTCAGGTCAAGCAGAAATGGGAAAGTGGGTCGTAGCATCAGCCATGGTGAGGACCATAAACATACGCTACGTCAGCTCCAAAATGTCTATGACTACTTGCATAACTAGCGGTGCCAGATACTGTGATCAACTCTAACCTAGCCTATCTATTAGGATTGTCACAAAAAAATACATCAGCCCTACGGATGATTCCAAGTAGCCATCACACCATGAAGAGGTATCTGAGATCTTCTACAGTCAATTTAGTAGCAGTGCCTCTGGAACCATCCTCGCCAAATGCGGATTCAACCATCTTTCTCTTTTTCTCCTGACCAGTGAAACATTCACATTTAGCCAATAAAAAGCTCAAGAAAAAGCTCAATGCTAATTACCCCAATAGACCTTAGAGCCCATATATAAAGTTGTTAAAAAAACGAGATTGACACTGTATGTGATGTACATCAGTAATAGTTGATTGTAGCTGCAATGTCGTTTCACACCGAAAAAGTAGCACAAAATTGAAGTACTGGTGTTGAGTTTCATATCAGCAGATTGGGAGACCACATCAGACATAAGATTACAAATCAAGACTGAAATGGGAAACACGAAAATTTTGACTACCTTTTATGATTAATTGATTACTCCTTTCAAAAAATATAATTAATGGATTATAGGATTATTCCTTTTCCAAAAATATAATTAAATGATTATAGGCTGAATCCGAACACTTAGCTGTTGAGTTTTCAGTGCTAAAATCTTCTGTGGACTAATGAAGAGTGTCCTCTACCTAGAAAAAAAAAACTATCATGATCGCATTGGCAACAACCGAAGTAATTACCTGCAGAGCTAAAAATGCGGTCTTCCACCGTGTCTTTAACTGTGAACCGTGAAATAGTAACAGGACGGTCCTGACCAATCCTGTGTGCTCTGTCAACTGCCTGGTCCTCAGCATAAGGATTCCACCAAGGATCAAGCATAATCACATAGCAAGCAGCTACCATGTTTAAACCAAGATTGCCAGCCTTCAGTGACATAAGCATTACTCTCACCTGGAGAATAAAAATCATTATCAGTATTTACTTGTGAAATGTTGGTAACTATTGCTGAATAAGAAAGAATGCAGGAAAGGACCTTGGGATCAGTTTTAAACTCGTTCACTTGTTGTTCTCTCATGTTGAGAGACATTGATCCATCTAGCCTCCTAAATTGCATACCATTTCTTTCCAATGAAATCTCCAGCAAATCCAACATGCCTGTCCACTGGGAGAAGACTATTGCCTTAACAGGGAGTGCCATGACGGGAATTGATTCAGTAGTATCCCCACTGTAAGAGCAGGTGTCTTGATGATTGAGTTAAGCACTTCCACAGCTGCCTGGATCTTCGAGGAGATGTAACTGCTTTCACAGATTGAGGATGGCTTGTCCGCTGCTGTGGAACTAATTTTTTCATGAAACTCCAGCTTTGGCGAAGTACAAAGTTTTAATACAGCTGGTGTAAAAACAGATCGAAAACTTAGTTTCTTTTGCACAAAGTGCATCGGGGCAGACATGTCCATCACTTGTTAAGCTCTCATATACACACTGATAGCAGAAAACATGACCACATGTCGTCACAACAGCATCCTCAGGTGGATCCTGTAAAATGGGAAAATAAATTATTGTGCTCATCAAAAAAGTTTTGGATAATATAAGATTCTCAGCTAAAATCAAGAACATCAGTCACTGTTTATTGCTTTATCACACACATATCTCTTGGTTAACCTCGTTGTTTTTCTTCTTCATACAATAAAATATTACAAGAGCAAGAGGTAATACACATAATACACTGCGCCTGTAAGAAATTTTGAGTGACCTGATTGCTTACATTGCATATGGAACAAATTGCCGGACCTCTTTCCAACTTTTCAAGCAAATTTGTCACTGTTTCCTTGGGAAGTTGCTTTGCTCTTTCTATAGATTTGCTGTCAATCAGATCTGATTCCTGCCCGTTCAAAAGAAGAGGGTGATCACAAGCCTGCCTAAGACGCAGCAACAACACAAGAATGCTTGCATAATTTTCCTTTATCGTCCCAGCTGCATCGTATGCCTGTATTACAATCACAACATCAGCATCAGACATGAATTCCTGAGCAACTGAACCAACAGGAGAAAATTATAGGCAGAATGGAATTCAGTATTTAAGCTATTCTTATTTATTTATTTTTGTGACCAATATTCTTATTTAATGATAGACTCAAGCCTAATTTCAGGTAATGCAATTAGTTGGTTCATGTTTATCAAAGCCATGCATTTTTAAGTTTTCAAATATGTTTAAAACTTCAGATAAGGAGAACCCAGCAGGGATGCTTCTGAGAATACATTAGATTAGATTAGATTGATTAGATTAAAAAAAAAAGGCACTTACTCCCTCCATCCACACAAATGTAAGGACTTCTGGCTTTCAAAATTTGTACACAAATGTAAGGACTATGGCCTAATCCACCTGAATAGGCAGGATTTAGCAGTCATTTATGGCATTGTTTACCTAAAATAGACAGGATTTACTGATTTAGTTGAATCACTGCAATTTAGGTGTTTGATTGAGGGGTACAAATCTTATCCTTCCCTGCTTAAGTTTAGGTGTTTGATTGAGGGATACAAATCTTATCCTTCCCTGCTTAAGTTGTCCTAAAATAAAGTCTTTACATTTGAGGACAGGGGAATAATAAGTTTACATATTACTGAAGAAGAAAGATGATGCAATTTTAGTTGTCAAAAAAAAAAAAAAGATGATGCAATTTTCAAGGTACCTTGAACTTCTGCCGAGAGCCTTCTTCAAGTGCCAAGTAGAAAGCTCGCTCCTCTGGCGTGAAATCTATTTTACTCAGCTGAATTGTCTTTGGTGGCAGCTTTAAGATTGGTTCTCCATCTATAAGTGTTTCTGTATAGATAACGGTTCAACAGTCCATCAATGACAATATCACAACCAACGAAACAACAACAATGTCATATACTGAAAAGCTTCAATATTTAAGAACCATGATAGAACTCTTCTAAAAGATGTACTGAAACACAAACAGGATCCCGATGCCGAACAAAGTTTTGAAGGTTTCAATGCATTCCAGATTGAGTAATGAGTGGGGGATAAGTTTTGCTGGCAAGAGCAATAAAGTGCAGTAGTGCAGCTCAGAACAAGATGTATATAGATACTTGTTAAAAAAAGCATACAGATATATATTTATGGTCTAAGTACTTTAATTCACCTTTTGTGCGCCGCAGTAGAATTATCCTCAAAATAGCTTGAAGTTTCTTATAGCCGCGAACTGGATCTCTAGAAATTCGGTGCTTGATCATATATTTGAAATGACTAAATTTAGAGTAAGGTTCATATTTCAAAAAACAGAAATAGCTATACAGATCCTCAATTTTATTTTGAATAGGAGTTCCTGATAAGCACCATCTCCTTTCAGCCCTGAGTCCACAACAAGCTCTAGACACTTGAGTCCGGTAGTTTTTATCGTTTGAGCTTCATCAAGCACAACTCTGAACCATCGTACCCTGGCAAGTGTGCCACCTTCTAAATTGCAAGGGTTGTTTTCTTCTTCGGCTTGCTCTGCTTTTTCTTTTGCTGCCGATGGAAACTTTTGGACATATTCCGTCCATTTCACTGTCCTTTTGCTCACCGTTAGAGTTTTCTCTAGGTACTTCATTGGCCACAGTCATGTACGTGGTGACAACAACATCATATCTTGCCAACTCATTAGGATCTTTAGTCCTTGAACTTCCATGATAAACCAAGACTGACAATTTATTGTCTTCCATAACCTTCACAGAGAGCTCATTAGCCCACTGCCTAAGAACACTAGCAGGGCATACAACCAATGTTCCTGCAGCTGGTCTAGTCTTGGACCTCAAATTTGATGCAGAGTAACTCCCTCTGGTCTTCTTCTTAGGTTCAGCTTTATCAGTAGCAGTGTTTGACTTGCTATCACAGGGCTTAAGACTGCTGGCAACATGCAATCGTGCAGAATCATCCAGCTCATTCAAGGGTTCATCCTTCACTTCTTTCTTGGCCATGACAATCACAACATCATTTTCATTTTCACAAGGTTCAGCTTTATCAGTAGCAGCGTTTGACTTACTATCACAGAGCTTAAGACTGCTGGCAACATGCAATCGTGCAGAATCATCTAGCTCATTCAAGGGTTCATCCTTCACTTCTTTCTTGGCCATGACAATCACATCATCCTCATTGTCACAATCACTGTTTGGGACAAATGTTGTACTGTATGAACTAGCAGTCTTGAACCTAGACTGCTTAACCATCTCCTTTAGTATAAGGGCAATCGTTGATATTGTCTTTCCAAGACCCTGTATCACACAAAGTTAATTGCTAAACATAAATGAACCTGGTAGGAAGAAGAATTAATGGTAGGAAAAGTAAGAAATAACCTGATCATCTGCCAAAATTCCACCTGGACAATGTGAACTATTCTCCTTCGAAAGCATCCACGCCAACGCTATTTTCTTCCAAACATAAAAGAACATGAAAGTGAATAGGGCCTCCAGCATAAGCATAGCAACTGCGTAACTGATATTAACGAAAAGGTTACCTGATGCTTAAGCAGTGAAACTGACATAACACCTTTGGGCAGATCTTCCTCCTTCATTTCCTGAGTGATATGCTGCATGCATTTTTGGTAACATTAATAAGGTTCGCCCAAGTGATTGAAACAGAATATCAGAAGATGGCAAGGTGTCATTACTGTATAAATTAATCAAATACCTATACCTTCAGGGCTTCTTCATATACAGCTCTCTCATCAGAACTAAAAAGCCTTTGTTCTACGTCATTTTCAACTTTTGTACCATTAACAGAAGATGGCATTGGTGTAGGGAAGATCCGATGTGGACGTGGACCTCCATATATAAAGAAATCATCTAACAGTTTGAAACAACACTGTCAAGTATCCACATCTTCCACAAATATAAATCATTTTTTGTAGGACTAGTCAAATAAAATATTTCAGGATAGTAAAATAAAATGTTTTTTTTTTTTTTTTTTTTTTTTTGAAAGGTAATGGCAGGAGCTCTGCCTTTCGATTAAGATAGGAAAGAGAGTTTTATGTACAGAAGATTAAACGTGGGTTTGCCCCGGCCTAGCGGGCGCAAAGAGAAAACAAGAAGCCCGAAAAAAACACAAGAAAGCATTACACGCCCCCCGTGAGCCCTTCTCCTTTGCTCAATGTCGTCTTTGGTTCTTTGGGCTGCAATGGCGTCTCAAATTCGTTTGAAAATATTCTTCTATTTCTCTCTTTCCATATGTTGCCGGTGTAGATGACCATTCCGTTGGCTTTCTGTCCTCCTTGGCTATCTTTGATTGTGCTTCCTCCCACCACGAAAAAGTGTGCCGGATCATCGACCCCGCAAGACTAGGGATGCGTCAAAGTAAAATAAAATGTCACCTGTTGGAATTGTAGATGAAGGCACCCCATTTCCACTGGTGCTGGCAGTGCATCTTTGAAAACCACTAAATGCCATAGAGGGCTCTTCCCTGATCCCGTTGTCACCAAAAGTTGAATGGCTTGGTGCAGATGATTGAGGAAAGAAGCTCCCGTAGGTGAAAGATTGTGGAAACTGATGTTCAAACTTTTGAGAATAGAAAATGTTAAGGTTTTGCTGCAGAACCATTTGTTATTGATAATAGAAAAAAGTCCTCTTGATATTGTTACTCACCTCATTCTTCATCTCAGTGATTGATATATCCTCAACAGGGCTATAAGAGGATGATGCATGAAAGTCATCGTATTCTTTCTTTGCGACCATGCGCCAATCATCTTCCATGCCATTCCATTCAGGTGCTGTGTTGTGAGGGAAAAGAGACAGCTCAAAAGGACTAACAGGATCATCATAGTCCTCTTCTTTGTAAGGGAGGAAAAAAGTGTTGTCTTCACTGTCTGAAGTCAGGTCAATGATCCCATCCTCGCTATCTGAACTTAAGTCAATAATGTCCATACTGCTTGGAAGCATATATGCTGAATCTGCCTTGTCGTTGTCGGACATCTTGTACTGCTAAATGGCTTGTTACTCGGAACAAGTAATGCACCAAGCCTCAAGCAGCTCACAGCAGTACTTGTGGCCAGATCTCACTAGCTAGCCTGCAAGTGGCACCAAGATGGCAAAGGATATTTCAGCTACACGTGGTTCGGTGGATGGCAATAATGCAGATTCTGAAGTGAAACTCTAATAATAATAAAAAAACACTAGCACAACAAGAATTAATATATTTGGCTACAAGAAAGTACGAGACTACAGTACAGCTCGTCCTCGAGCACAAGGTGTTAGCTCTAAATTAATTAATTTAACCAAATCTACGTTCTCAGTTGCCAAGGGAAAATGCATTTTTTTAGGGCAAGGGTCACGATTCAAGCGAAGTAGAATTCGCACTACAGTAACAGGAAAACTGACATCAGATTGATATTACCTATGCCAATTAGACTGACAGTTTCTTGTCAGTAACAGTAGGTGCTGGAGCGCAAGATGTTACTAGTACGGCCAAAGTAGGCGCTGGAGGCAGCGCAAGATGTCCAAAGAAGTGAACCAAACCTCCGTTTTCACTCATCAACAAAAACAAGATTCATTCTTTCTAAGGGTGAGTCACGATCCAAGCGAGGTAGAATCGGCACCACCGCAACAGGACAAGTGTCATCAGACTGACAATTGGCAAGCATTGGTACAACAAACTCGTGAGCGCGCGCGCGGTGGTACAGAGACAAAGAAAGAATCGATGAATATAAATAAGTCAGTCAGACAACATCTGGGGAACCCAATCGATCCCACCGATCATCGCTTAAACCTTCCCCACCCAACCGGGCAACCGGCCGACTCCCCCTTTCGAACAAGAAAGAACCCCCAAAGCCCTAATCTTGGGTAAAGCAACGCAAAGCAAAAAAAGCAGCCGCCATCCGTTTCAATCACGATCGGAAAATCCAATCCAATCAACAACGCTTCGCATTTGCCCTGAATCTCTTACACCCACGTCCAAATAAACACGCTCGCTCGCTTCCCGTGAAGGAAACGAACCATTCATTCATTCCAAGAAAGCACCACACCACGAGGGAAGAGGAAGCGAGCGAAAAAGCAGAGCCGAACTTTACCTGCTCCGAATCGGCGAGCGCGCGGAGGACGACGTGAGACGACGACGACACGCCGTCGCGGCGCGGCGGAGAGCACGTGCCGGCGGAATCGGCGATTCGGCGCCAGAGGGGAATCCGGCGAGACGGTTGTGTGCGTGCGTGACGGGGGGGGAGGAGGAGGAGGACTAGTGCGAGGACCGAGACCCTCGGCGGCGCGTTGGCTGCAGAGTTTTGTATGTCTGTAAAGTGGGCCCCGTGATGTCCGGGCCCACCTGTCAGTGGTACGGCGCGAGCGGAACTGCTCAAATATTTCCATTGGCTGGCCGTGGGAGAGAAAAGGGACAAGGGAAGGCAAGCGAAGCGAGCGTCTTATTATCTTACGGTGGAAGGAAGCGTGTGGGGTGGGTGATGAAACGGCAAAGATAATGACGGCTGCCCTCTCTGCCTTGTTGGGGGTAATTAGATAGAAATTTCAGATGAATATTCCCCTGAAATTTCGCTGCGCAGAAGAAACTTGCAAGCAAGAGCAGAGCACGAACAAGAACCGGAGAATCCGAGGTGAATTTGGTGGTAATAATTAAAGAAATACGTACACAGTAGCTGTAATCACAGTATCCATCCATCCAACGGAAAAGGGGGAGTAAGTTACGTACCAAATTGTACAAAAACTAAACTAGTGGAAACCTAATTAAAAAATTTGACAATAAACAAACGTTGATTCCAGAAGGGGAGAAGACTTGACTAGGAGCAAAAGTCAAAAAGGCAGCTCGCATCGCCTCAGGCATGAGCGGTTGGGCCGAGGCCCACGACGAAGGGGCGAGGCGGCCCAAAGTAGGGCCCGGCCGTGGGCGGCGTGGCGACGCCGGCGGAGGAGGAGGACGGGGTGGCAGTGGCACCGGGGACACCGGGGAATGCGGCGACGGCCGGTTGCGTGAGGGGGGGTTGGTCGTCGGCGTGGTGGTGGTGGTGGACGGGAGGAGCGGGTCGCCGCCGTACGCGAGGCCCTGGCAGTCGGGCCAGCGGCAGTCTGGCTGCTGGGCCCTGTTGTTGGCTCCTCCCCACGTGTGGCGGGCCAGGCCGAAGCCGAGGACGAGGCCCGCGACGAGGAGCGCCGCCACCAGGCACAGGAAGATCTTGGTGGCCTTGCCCACGTAGCAGCACATCTGAAGCTCCTGCTGCTGCTGCTGCTGCTGCTGTGCTGACGACGCCTTCTTCTTCCTCTGCTCCTGATGCTCTCTCTACTCTGATGAACATGCACCAAGTGAGGGGAGACTGGGGAAGAGAATGGAGGGTGATGGAGAGTGAGACTTGGCCACCCACCTCGCCTTTTGTTTTTGGTGTTGGTGCTGCTTGTCGGATTATTAGCGCTAGCTCGTGCATGCAAGGCTCCACGTGAAGGAGAGAGAAAAAGGATTGTGTGAGGAAAAGTTTTGTTATTAGTTGCTGTTACCAACAACACCGATCGATGATGATAAATATATAGAAATACTACTAGTAAACACTGCAACGGTTCAGATGCCTACTTTGAGTTTGAGTGTGGTGTTCTTGTGGCCAAATTGTTGTGTAGGAAAGCTTTATGGATTGCAAGAACAGAAGGCTGGATTGTGTTGTGTAGGAGAGAAATGCTCTTGTGCACATACAGGGAAATTCAGAGTAACCAGTTATATCTGCAGAAAGCAAGCACATGTTCAAGCGACAGACACTTCAATCTGCTGCAGTTGCAGGCATGTACTGTAGCTTGTCACTTGTCAGTGACAGAGGTTTACTCTGCCGACACACCAGGTCAAAAGTAAAAACCTCTTTGCTGACAGTAAAACCAAGAGTGAAGATCAGAAAGCCACAGATCATGGGATCATGGAGAAAACACTGTGCAGCACAGTCCATGGTACTACCGTGGTGGCATGGCATGTAGTACTAGAGCGTCGGTCGGTCTCCCCAACAATGATTTGCCTTTTCTTCCTCCTCGTCCCACCATCTTTTCCCTTCATTTCTTTCAGTGCCTCTCGTCTCGAGGGAAGATAACCATACAGTATCTACTAGTATCATTGAGCGAAAAGCTGAATGCGACCTGGCACGCGTCCATGCTTTGAGCCACACATCCAGCTTGCAGTTTTGTCCATTATCCTAGGGTGGTTAGATGTGGTGCCCCAGGTCAGGTACGTTTAAGTAGCAGCGGTAGTATTATATTCTTTTGATTCAGATGCAAAGATGCAGATGCACTGGCGCTTCAGATATGATAATCTTTTCACCTAAGAGCTACTGCTACCACTACTGCATAATCTGTGATTTTCATGATGCCTGATCTTGGTGATTCGCACATTTGCAATGCCGCAGAGGGTCACAGTTTAATATTCGCACTGTCTTAGCAGAGCTCTCTGCCACTAGTTGTACAATACAGTAAGCATCTGTGGTGAAAAGCTGGAAAACAATGGAGTGTTAGATTGTTTTGTTTTCCAGGAAAACAACAAATAAAGCTGGCCGGCATGGCGCACAGATTACAGTAACCGCAAGTGCGCCTGAAGGGAGCTAGTACTCTACTTTTGTTGGTTTATTTTCAACTCCAGAACAGATGTGCACAGCATTCAGAGTCACACACTACAGTCAGCTGGAGCCTGCAGAACCAGACCAACAGGCAGCTACTGCTACAAAGCAACACCCATCAGAGTCACACACACGGCCACACGGGCGACACTCGACAGTCTGAGACATCCAGACCCTAGTCCTGACCAAGAAGCACTCACACGGTCACAGTCTTACAGAGCAGTTTCCGAAGACATGACTGAAAAATCTGAAACGACTATTCCACGACTATCTGAGTCTCGAAGGGTTCAGCAGAAGCGTCCACCAGCTTCTTCACCTCGTCTGGGTTCGCCCCAACGATCTTCCTCACCACCTCCTTGCTCTTGATTAGGAAAAACGTCGGCATCGCCTTCACTCCATACTTGGATGAAACACTCTGTACAAATTTACAGGTCGTCAGGTTGTAGCTAGCTTGATCAGTGACAGTCAATCTTCAGAGCGCTATTACAGATGAGGCCATTTGGCACATATGAGAAACAGCAAGTTTTTCCTACATGTTTGTATTCTGAATCCTGATCTGAACAGGGAAAATTGTATTATTAAATATATAGATCGGTCAAAATCGAGATTTTTAAAGCTGATATATATCAAAGCTAACATTTGGCCTTTCCCTGCCTTCCCCTCTCTATTTCTTGGAAGAAATGTGATCGTGTGGCTATGTGAGTTCCTTTCTTTTGTTAGAGGTCTATAGACCAAGAAAAGCCAAGGCATATAGGACCCGTATATACAATAACATGAAAGAGATATTACCTGGACATCATCGACGTCCACATAGAGGAACAAGAGCTCAGGGTGGGTCTGAGCAAGCTCCTCAAACTTGTAGTTCATGGACAGGGACGTCACACACCATGATGCCCCAAAATGGGCAACGACCTACACAACATAGCAGGGTTAATTTTTCTGTTGATAAAAAAAAATCATGGGTGCAGAATCACTGCTCACTAGTAAACCAGAGCACTTGCCATCAGGCTGATAATCCCCAAATTGTACCGATTTTGCTTGCTAAATGGAAAGATGTAAAAGATACACGAACAGATACATGAACATGAAGAACAAGGAGCAGGACCACGTATGCAGAGATCAAGTTGCTTTCAAGTTGTATAATAATCTCACAAAAGCAATGGCGTTATGATCTACTATCATTCTAGCACAGCTGTAAACAGGAACAAAGAGTGGTCCAAATCGAAAGAGATGATTGAGACCCCAAAACATCAGAAGGGATCATTCATTATATACAACTCTGAACACTGAACAGAATCTGAGCAAGAAGGAGTAAAAGAACCAGGCGGCCAAAGGAAGGAGGGAAAGGAAGGGGAACCCACAGGCCGGCCTTCGTTGCTTGCTTGATCGATGAACAGATCCCATGATTCCTCGCTCTGAACCTTGACGACCTTGGAATTGCCAACCCCCCGGGGCTGCTGGATCTCCATAGCTCCCCGACGAGCTATCTAGGCAAGTCTCTGCCCCCTTCCCTCTTCTTCTAATCTTCTTGGTCTCCTCCTCCCTGACCCCTTGCCCAGCGAGAAAAAGATTTGCAGCTTGTCTACAGGAAAGAAAAAGAGTGCCAATCCACTCCGCTAAGATAAGCATGGGAATATATCCCACAGATGGTGGGTCCGTCGAAACTTTGTCTGCTCTGGATTTTCTGGAGTCAGGTGGACAAGGATCCTATGCAGTATTCTAAAAATCCAATGTCCTTATGTGAACCGCATAAAAGATATCTCCACTAGTAATTAAAACCAGAGGCATCTTAATCTGATGCCTATTCAGGTGTGAAAGCTGAAAAATAAGCCCAGAGCTTGAGCTTGTTAATTAGCATCACTATCAAACGTGCCCATCAAATTCAAATCCACATCATAGAGTGTAGATGGAAGTGCCACGTTCTCTTGTGGCACTGCTATTGTTATCTTGTTGTATTTGAACAGATAATCTCATTGGCACCGATCTGACTGAATATTCAGTTGACTAATTCTAAAGCTTTGCTTAACATACGCCATGTGTCAGTATATTCAGCTACTATGGGGCAGTCGTCATATATGTAAGTAACAATAACATCAGTTTAAACAAAACAATTGAGTAGACATAGAAGATCCACATGGACGGTCCATGATAGTGGAAAAAGCAGCTCGCTTACCTAAGATGGCATAACATCACATCAATGGTAGCACACGGCATCACCAAACATGGGGCCTCACATAAGATTAGCATTACTTCGGTGCCACTTCACTGAATCCCGCGTTTTTAGAACTGAAAAAGAATTATCAAGATAAGGCACCTAGAAGCTGTCGTGTACTAACTTCGGTACCAAACATGGGGCCTCATAAGAATTTATTTTACTTGTAGCTGTTTCATGACAAGGTAAAGCATGATGTGTTACTTAAATGTTACATCCTTAGTACAGACAGCGTTAAGATCCAAAATAGATGGGGAAAGAACCCCTGCCTACACTTGATGCGGTGATTCTGTATGATTTAAGCAATAATTGAGTTTGACAAACCGGCTTAACCCAATCACTCGAGTGCATAATTCCATCTAGTGGAGGACGGAGGATCCGGACCACACACAATGGATGAGTTGCCGCGCAGAAATGGGATGTCGAAATCAACTGTACACGAGGACATACCATTGAAGATGAAACGACCCCTCTACATGGTAGCATACAGTACACTGTAAGGAATACCATCATTGTTTTCTAAACAGCCTAACCTAATGAAACTCAGAAATGAAGTTTTCCTTGTTACCTTGTATAAAATGCAAATGTCCAGGTCCTGCCCGGCGTCGTCGCAGCCACATGGGGCAGCCTAGCCGAGCCCCACTGGCCGAAATCCAGCCATCGGTCGCGCTTTGTTTTGATTGAATTAATCTGAAAATGTTGTAGATCGGAAGAAACGGTTGAATAGAAATATTATACTGGCATTTGCAGTGTCTAGCGGGTCAGCAGTGCTTTCCAAATAAATTACAGGTAGACGTTTCAATTCAGATGAGAAGTGTCAGACACTACTGTTATCTTTTCTCTACTGCTGAGTGTGAAAATAAAGATTACTGAAAATAAATTGTTGCAGCAGACATCCTCAATTCTTTGATAGTTTTGCAGTATATATACAATATAAAAAAGGGGGGAAATCAGAGAAAGAACAAAGTTACAGCATCACCCTTGTCTTAGAAGCTAGAAACAGGTTCTCAAAAGGGCAATATTTGTTTATTGAAGGAATTCATGACAATAGATATGTCTCCTTCACTTTGGATCTTGTTGTAGAAATGAAGAAACCCAAACTATTCAAAGGTACCCTAGCTAACTAGCCTTATTGGCTACACATATTATTGTAAGTTAACTTACAAGGTATCAAACTAAAATCACTCAAGATATAGCAGAATCATTGTTGCCATTCCAGGACATAGCAGAATCATTGTTGCCATTTCAGTATATAGCAGAATCATTGTGACATTGTTGCCATGAACCAGCAGATGAGTTATGCTTAGCAAAAGAAGAAAAAAATCGTAGTTCTACATTTGAATTCGCCATCACAACTAATATCACTCAAGTCTGCTATACCAAAAGGGAAAGCATGACAAGATGTCAGACTTGTACATATACTCCTCTCAGCAAGCCACCATTGTCCATTGCCTACACTGTACAAGTTACAAGAATTCTATTGTGGCCAAATGCGGCACAAACCAACTCATTATACAATGATGATGCCTACATATACTTCACCCATAAATAAGCCTGGAGTCAAAGGAACGGGCTTGTGTCTGGCGTCTTGGTATTCCAATCTCACAAGCATTCACCCTTGAAGCAAACCTCAAAGAACAAATTGTCTCACCAGCAGAGGATGCCTCAGGTGAAATATTGACAAACATGAGAGCTTTTGAGTCACCACCAAGGCAAGGCTGCAAAGTAAAATTACAGCTAAGAAATTGTTTCAAATGGACTACTCAACATACAACTCTGGATAGACATTTCGAGATCACTAACCTGTAATAGGTATGTAAGTTTTGAATTTCTGAAGGGAACATGATCATCTCCTTTTGCAATTGCAAATATTACATCACTCAAAGCTGACAAGCTTTTTATTGATCGCCTGTAACATAAAGGTAATGTGAATATATAACATTATAAAATGATTAGAATATTGAGAAAATTTGTGGTAAGCAAGCACTCACTTGAGTTTCCTTCAAGCTTATCACCTGTGGAGCCACTTTTAGCAAGCCGCTCACTGCCAGCTAAATCAATCAAGTTAAGGACTCCTTGAACATGTTGGCCTGTGTTCTGCTGCAACAAAAAAAAAAAAAGCTATTCTCTCAGGATTTGTTCTTTAGGATGCAAAATATTTGTCTAAATGGATTGGCGTTAGTTTAAAAAGAAGTATTAGGAACACTATATATTTTTGTAGATCTTGGTGTGATAATTATGAAATGTTTCAATCTACCTCATTGCATCCGGATATCTTTAATGTGAACACAAAATGACTTCTCGAAGACTCTTCATTCATCTGAGTCTTACCAACAGACCTATTTAAATGCAAAGAAACAATATTAGATCAAATCGAGATATGTAGTCACACACTTATATACTTTCTCTTTGATAATTATAAGTCAAAGACTTTTTTTTTAATATGCAGAATTTGTTATGTATCTATCCATATGATATTTTGATGCATATCAAAATAAATGCACCAAAAAGTCAAGGTGTCTTACAATTTGGAATGAAACAGCACGTATGGTTGTATCAACCTTTGATAATTTATCTTTATTAAGCTAACAAGTATTGCTAATAGATGTTATATACAAGACTAAAATCAAAGTTACTCACCTACTCTGGGATGCTTTCTCTAGTAGATTAGTCACATCAGCAATACCAAAGACGTCAATAATTGTAAGCTCAGACACTGTTGTATTCCCACGAGGGTCATGCTTTATAGTGTATTGTTTACTAGGTGTCATCTCAAAACCATTAGAACGACCAGACGCTAACAAATCACGAATGGTCTCATTGTATATTTCCAACATCGATGCCTACACAATGAATCAAATATGCATTGACTGAATTAGTAATAGCAAAAAAATAAAACAATACTTTCGAAGCTAAACAGCTCTGTAATACTAACTTGCATGGAATAATTCCATCCTTGAGATTCTAGAAGCCGACTGGTCTTAAAAAATTTGCTCCAAAGAACGAGGTATTATCCCTTTTTGATCAATTCCTGGTTTACCCATCATTGTATAAGTTTTACCAGATCCAGTTTGACCATATGCAAATATGCATACCTGTATCACAAAGGCACATAAATATGATATTACGATTATAAGTTGTTTGGATAAATATAAAGATTGACATTACATATGAGGCTGATAGAGACATGATTATGTGTGAATTATGCAATCAGTTTTTATACGCTCATCACTTATAAAAATGCTCAAAATAATTACTTAATATAATTTCTATTAGCAATACTGCCATGCAAAATTAGTACCTTGTACCCATCAAGAGCACTTTGGACAAGTTTGCGATACTTCCACAAACACATCTTCCTGTGAAGCATCAGGGTCAAAAAACCTTGTCATATGAGAAGGAGAGCTTTTGACCTACACAAGGAAGAAAAACTCTTTACTAGTGACATTATTCAAAACTTAGTAGGCAACCTAAGAAATAACAAGTTAAACGTGTTATTCACCTTGGTTTGTCACATCAACACCACGTCCAGCTGACTCTACAGATGTAGGGAAAGAGATAGAAGCACCTTCTGAACCATTAGAATCGCCATCAAATCGAAGAAGTGGTCGAACTCTACAGAAGACCCTAATGTTTCCTTTCAATTCCTACAAATATGAGGTTGATTATCATTACATAATAAAAAGTAAGTCATACACAATGGTACGCCAACCATTAATTTTAAAAACTTTATTGAGGAAAAAATAATACAAATATATATATCAAATTAATGATTAACATATATATATTGTTAGGTATATTATTATTATTAACAATATAGTGTGAGAGAGAGAGGGAGAAATCATATCTTTAGATATATTACCAATATAGTGTTATGCAGTTTTTTCCGTAACTTGTCCCCTTCAATAATTTGAGACTCGCTTGTGCTAAACGCTCTTGAGGTATTTTTTATTCTCTCCTTCTGTTGTTTATACCCTGTCATTGCCTCTATCGCAGTAACATCAGCAAGCTGCATAAGGGAAAAATTGTATAAATTTTGAGATAACAAATAATAAAACAGTTCGTATGTTTTATGAAGGTATAAAGAACACTAATAGCATATGTTTTAACTTCTAACCTTTAACTTCTCAGTCGCAACTGCAAGCTGATTTTGAAATAACTGATTCTGTTCTTGTTGTGCATTACACGTTTCCTAATATAATACAGAGAAATTAAAGCCCCATAATTATGCATAACAGAGATGAGTATAACTAAAGCTACAAACCTCAAGTTCGGATACTTTTGTGCGGAAACTTTCACATTCTTTTGAAGTTTTATCGATATGTTCCTTATAATTATGAAGTTCAACATTCAAACTGTTCAGTTGAATAACTGAATGATCACGATCATCTCTAACTTGCTTCAACTCAAACCTAAGAAACTCCGCTTCTTTCATGAGCTCTTCCTTCACTCTAATAGCTTCTTGTTGAGAAACCTAAAAGTATTAAAAAAATATCACAAGTTTAAAAACAATGTCATACGCATTCTAAAGTATACATTTGCAAAGATATAACACAAAATCACTATGCAAATTTATTTAATAGTCCATGGTTTCTCTTATTACAACATGTAAAATTTAATAAAAAGTCAACCAAATATATTTTATGAAAATACTCACTCTAGAAGATTCAAGCTGATTGCCCATCGAACTGTTACTTTCTCTCAGAATAGCCATAGTTTCCAACATTGCGCTTTTTTTCTTTCTGAAGTTTTGAAATAGTCTCGCCACTCTTTGAGGCATCAGCCTGAAGGTTACTGTTGTATTGCTGCAAGCTGGTGTTGTATTCTTGAAGCCTTTTATTTGTGTCTTGGACCATTTTTTAGCTGTTTTGACAATTCACACCACATATTATGTTAACAAATAGGTTTTGAAGATACAAAACCATATCAAAATATTTAAACGAGACTACATTCACTATTTCTTAAAAAAAGACTCTTTTAACTATTACCTGCTCGCTAAACCGTTTAGCATCATGAGTTACCCTTTCAAGATCCACAGTCAGTACATCTCGTGAACTCTCAGCTGATTCCCTTTCCTTCTTTTCGTTCTCATAAGACTCTACAGCGATCTGGTATATGTAAAACTGAGCTATAAATCTCCAGTTGGAAATATACAATTTAGCACAACAGTGAAACAAGTTCACCCCTCACCTGCTTTTCATACTTCTCCTTGTTGAAGCTCTCAATAGAGACTCACAGCGCCTTGTCAAGTCCAAGTTTGTAGCTTTCAGCTCTTCAATAGCATTGCTGAGTTGTGCCTCTGCAAGGAGAATTCTGTAAATAAACACTATGGCTCTAAAGAGGTACTCAACTCAACTAATAATAACCTCATGTCATCTTTTTCAAACCTGATAGCTCAGACAAACGGGAAGGGAGGAGAGGAAGACACAAAATTTAATTACCCAATTCGGCATGACGGGTGTTCTCAGACTCTATAGCACCTCGAAGCTTCTCCTGTTCAACCAAATAGCCATCCTCTAGATCCATGTACCACCGGATGCAGACTCTGAGCTTCTTGATGTAGTCACTCATCTGGTCGGCTCTCCCCTACACAAACACAGCCAATTCAAGAAAACGCGCCAACAAAATCCGCAACAATAGCACATCATCATCAGTAATGAATAGAACACCCAAGAACCCACCTTAAAATCGTTCTTGCTTTTTGCCCTTCATTTTCTCGGCGAGCAGGCGCTCCACGTCCTCCCTGCCGCTAAACTCGATCACGGGCGCCGCCTCCGCCGCACCACCGGCGCCGCTGCTGCCCCCATCCGACGCCGTGGACGGCATCCCGCCATTGGCGTCACCGTTGTTGAGAGCCGACAGCACGTTCCGGCGCGGCGTCGCCCTGTACCCCATCTCCCGGCGCGCCGGCCCCGCGTTCTCCTTCTTCTGCGGTTAACAACGGCGTCAGCACGGCCACACATTTCGTCAGATGCGAGGCAGCTCGAACACAAATTAGTACCGTTGCTGCTGCGGGAAGAGGGGAGGGAATAGAGAGAAGGGTCACCTGGTATGAGCTGCGCGGCGGCAGAGACGAGGCCATAGTGGGATCACTGGTGGGATTAGGGGTTAATAGATAGCTAGTAGGTTTTGTTTCTTGCGCGCGGTGCGGTGGGGGTGGGGGGAGGTGGAGCTTTCTTGGTGCGAGCGAGAGGGGTGGAGTGAACTCGACGGCAAAGAATCTCTTGGCTTTGAAGCGCCGACGACGAGCTCGCCCTCAACTTTGTTGGATTGGTGGAGCTCGCTCAGGGAAGTCGAAGAGGAGGCGAGGCCGCCGCTCGCATTGGCTTGTTGCGCCGCCTCGAATTGGCAGGAGGAATTGTTCCAATGTTCCGTGGGTCGGATCCGAGAGGAGGGATGGGGAAGAGTGGATGGAGGAGGCGGCGGAGCGTTTTTCGAAATGTTTTGAACCGAGATGCGACAAGGGCCGTAGGGTACCCGAGTGGGCCCGATGTGTCAGGGCCTGGGTGGATTACGACGTTGGCAGTGGCACTAGCCCGCCTTGTGCGAGGCCGGCGCGGCATCTGACTCGCCGGCAAGGCCGCTCGTGACACCGCGTGGCGCTCTCGCGCCTCTCGTCTCGTGCACAGCACAGGGAACGGGGGCGGCGGCAGGGGCAGTTCCGGCACATCCGATCCGACGATGGGTCAATGTCCTATGGCTATGGGGATGATGGTGGGCCGGGCGTGTTGCCACGTTGCTCTCTTTCCGGCCTTTTTGTGTTTGTCCTTTGGTGTTGGGGCTCCAGCGAGCGCGACGAGGCAAGTCCAAGTCAGCAGGCCGAAGGTGCCGCGTCTCTCTCTTGTTTCTTCTCTCTGCCAGGCTTTCAATCGATTCACCGCAGCTGGACAAAAGACACGAGAGATAGAGAGACGCCATGGCCATTAAGGCCATTAGTGAGTGATAATCCGCCGTCTGGTGATGGGCTAATAATGACCGGTGTTTGGTTTTGTCGTGCTAAAAGGGGCCGATTAACTTAACTAACCAGTGTTTTTCAGATGTGTTTAGTCGCTCTCCCTGCTGGTGCGGGGGACTGAAAACCTGCTGTGCTGTGGGTCTGCCTGGCATTGAGTGTTACCTCCCAGCTGCAATGCAATGCAATGCACTCGGTACGTTCTCGCTGCTACTTTGCGCTGTGATGTTTGCCTGTTGTTTGTTTTCTGGTGTGGGCATTGCATCGATCGACAGCAACTGCACCACGCGGAAAGATACGGGCTACGCGAAAGCGATCCATGAGGCAGGGACTGAACTGAACATTGTACGCCCATGCCCAATCTCTGAAACTGAAAGCCAGCTTCAGGAGCGTAGAATGTCCGTGGGTGGGTGCTTTAAGTACTGTGCAAGTATGAGCCTGATGATGAGCGAGCGACTCGGATTCCGGTGGATGCATCATCATTAAGCCCCCGCTCATTCAGTTCAGGGTCGCTGAATGCGCGCCCCGCCCACTTGATCATCAGTTATTATCAAATTCCTTCCCCGTACTAGCCTGTAGATGAAGCTATGAATGAAATGCTGTCGTCTACTTCACGCAGGATTGGCCCGTGCCACGTCACCTCGCAACAGCCTCGTAGCCTTTTTCTCTAGGCGCTGCTGCTTCACCCAACTATACCGTGCATTCCCTGATCCCAGCCTGATTGACTTTGGGCTCCTCCCTCCCGCGGTCGAAAGTCTCGGTGACGAACACACACCACCTCGCGACCTCCGGTGGAAAAGAAAAGGAGAATTGGAAAGGAGAGGAGAGCGTTTGGTTGCGGAAAGCGGCGTGGAAACCATCCATCCTATCGACAGGCGCAGCAGTTCAGTGCAGAGTGACCCTGCCGACACGCGGTCGAGTCGATCAGGTGCGTCTCACGGCACCGGTCGAGTCGAGTCGGTGAGGGAGGGGCGCATGCATGCGGTGTGATGCGGTGCCGATGCCATGCCGTGGGCGCGGGCGCACCCAGCGGCTGGCTGGACTGGAGGGCGATGGCGATGCCGATGCCGATGCCGATGCCGTGGAGTGGAGACGTCAGGGTGTGGGCATTGAGCAGGGCAGAGAGAACCCGAGTGGAGAGCGACCGAGCAGCAGTGGCCGACGGGGTGTCCCCGGCGCGACACCGCCTGAGAGGCTGAAACGCGAACCGATCGTTGGACCCGAACGAGACGGAGACGGCAGACGGGTCCGGCCGGGCGCCGTTCCATGTCACCTGACGGGGAGCGTGAGGTGGGCTAGGCTCGCATCACATGGACACGTCCGGTCCGGAATTGGCAGTGGCAGAAGACGACGATGCCTTGTTCCTTTGGCCTCGATTCGTGTTACACGTGCACACTGCACCTGTGGCTGTCCCGTCCAGTGCTCCGCTTCGGTCGAGACTGCCACAATCATCAACACAAGATAGTTGACAATCACAAAACATATGATCCAACCTCAACATTTTCATTAACCTAAAAAATAGAAGAATGTCCACGTTAGCTAGTTCCAAGCAACGGAACTACAAAATGGTACATAACAAAATTGAACGTAAGCTTTATTTACCTTGTAGAGTTCATAAGAAAGCTTACAAGATCCTGATAGGCTCTGAACCAACATCACCCCTATACAAATGGGTCTGGGGGGCAAGCAACCTTGGAAACCAGAAATTTTCCTTTTGGCTGCTCATCAGACTAAATACTAGAAACATGCTAAAAAAGAAAAAAACATGGCCCTGGCCAGCTACAATTGCGTGCTTTGCAACCAGCATTTTGAGGATTCCTGCTTCCATCTCTTCTTCAGTAGCAGCTTCAGTAAACTCTGTTGGGAATCTCTGAATATCTCATGGGACACCAGTATGAGTCCTGTGAACATGTTCCTCAAAGCAAGACATGATTTCCATAATGTCATCTTCAAGGAGATTGTAATCTGTGCATGCTGGTCAATCTGGAAAACAAGGAACAAGATTATCTTTGATAATGGAAGGAATGAGTTTACTGAATGGAGAAAAACTTTCATCGAAGAGTTTGGCTTGGTGTGCATCAAAGCCAAAGGTGCTAAAAGAACAAGACTAGAGATATGGAGAGATAGCTATGTGTAACTGTTTCTATTTTTCTTTTTGGGCCTAGAAGCCTTGTAAATTCATTTTGTATTCATTCTTTCATTTAATTAAAAAAAAAGAGGCCGGAGGCTCCCCGACCGGTTCGGTCAAAAAAAATACCTTGTAGAGTTCATATTTGCCTCATTTTCCTTCAAGTGTCAGTGAAACGAACGATGACTATCAACTAATTTATTTTGATCTAGGATAATATAAGAACCATAACTACAAAATTATTCCAAACTTTCATTGACTCTTATATTTCCCCCTGGCTCTGCCATTGGCCATGGCCGCAGCACCATGGAAGAGGGCCCTGTAAGAGGAGGAAGCCAAATACTTGCCATCTTTTCTCTATTTCCACACTGGCCATGGCCGCAGCACCATGGAAGAGGGCCCTGTAAGAGGAGGAAGCCAAATACTTGCCATCTTTTCTCTATTTCCACACGTGCTTGTCTTGCACACCATGCTGTAGTACAATATCATCCAGCACGGTCCAAACCTGAAGGTATTGGAACCGCAATGCCGTTTGCTGCCATTGCCTCGACCAGCTTGTCCTTTTTGGATGGAATGAGAGCCCATGGTCTCTCAGGATTTGTCCTCACCGACCATTCACATCGCAGGCGCAAAGCAATGCCGGTGAAACGCAAGTCAGAGACGCCCAGGCCGCCTAAGGTCATCATCCTACACACGATGGGCCAGACGACCTTGCACTTGCCGCCGACCGCTGAGGCCGTCCCTACCCATATGGAACGCTTTCCTTCGCTTGTCTATCTGCTCAATTCTGCATGCTGAGAGGCAGCAAGAGATGCTCATGTGTGTTGGGTTGGCCGAGAGTGTCACCTTGGTCAAGAGAACGCGACCAGAGTGAGCCAGAAGGCCAGCCTTCCATGTCTGGATCCTCCTCGAGATGGCGTTGATGAGCTGCTGCTCATCAGCCCTCCGCAGTCTCAAGAGCGTCAACGGCACGCCTAGATAGCGCACCGAGAACTGGCCTAGCTGACAAGGGAAAGCACCGAGCACGACCGCAACTGCTCCTCGGAGCAACAGATGGGCAGCGTCCAGCACGGAAGAGAATGCCACAATCATGAACAGAAGAAGATGGCTGATATAATCACAAAACATATATGATCCAACCTCAACATCTTCACTAAACTAAAACAAAAGAAGAATTTTCACGCTAGTTCCAAGCAGCGAAACTGTAAAATTGGACGTAAGCTTTATTTACCATGTAGAGTTCATATTTGCCTCATTTTCCTTCACGTGTCCGTGAAACGAACGATGATCTTCATGCCCCAAAACCATCTTTCTACAATATTTTCGGTGGGCTGCATGCTGCTACTGGTGCTGGGCCGGTCATCTTCGCCCTTACAGTACGTGCGTGACTTTGGGCCTATACTAGTGGGTGCAAAAACGATGGAGACTTGGAGCAATAATAATACGGGCCAAGCCCGCTTTCGAAAAAAAAAAAAAAAACTTGGAGCAATAATAATTAAATTAAAAATTGATTTCAGTTTTTTTTTTCTCTGTGCGGTACGGCCGCGTTCCTTTGCCCAGTCAGTTCCGCTGCCGGCCCCTAGGGTTTTAGCACACCGGCGGCGGCGCAGACCAAGGGCGTTTCTCTTTCCCGCGCCGATGCCGCGCCAGCACGCGCCGGCGTTCACGCCGGAGGCGGCCACGGCCTCCGCGTCAGGCTGGGCTGGCCAGGCGCACAACCTCCCTGTGCTCCAGGCCAAGATGAAGCGCGACCCGGAGGGGGTACGAGGAGGAGCTCCGCCAGCTCCACCGCCACTTCGAGTCCTCGGTGTTCCTCTTCCAGCAGCAGGCGGCGCTTGCCACGACCTCCTCCTCGGGAGGTGGCGGGGGAGGTGGCCAAGGAGCTCGGGGACCTCGCCCTGTTCCTCGCCCACGTCGCGCCGTTCTACCCGGATGACCTCGCCGATTTGCCTGACCAGATTGGGGGTTTGCTCGACACCAACGCGCGTGGGCTGCCACCGGGGCTCAGGGAGCACCTCGTGCAGGCGCTTATACTGCTGGTGAATCGGAAGGTAAATATCTTTTCGCTACTGCTGATACTAGTCCTTAAAATTAAAATCTGGGATATGTGAGTTATGTTTCTTTTTTGATAACGGATAGGCATTTTGTCTTCAGTTTATTATGGTATTGCAAATGCAAAATGGTTAAGTTTTTGCGGAGTTTAGAATAGATATATCCATGTGCTTGGCTTAGTGGAACGATGCCAACAGATTAAGGAACGGCTTTACACTGAGCATGAATTCCTGATGATGTTACAAAATGACATGCTCATGTTATATTCTAGCTCGTCAGTACTCAGTAAGGTTCAACATCAATACATCACTGATTTTGATCAAATGATGTGAGGTTCGCTACATTTAGATAGAGTGTTAGGTTACTTTTGCTAGATTTGTATTACGATGAGTACCTTCTTTCAAGTATGCAGTGGGAACATGGATATCTCAAACTAGGTTTTTGGGTATGGTTTATTAGCTACGTTTAAATAATTCACTTTTGCTTTGCACAGTAACTGATTTATTTGACATATCGGTTGTGCCATTGAAATCTGATCATTTCTGCCATCCCTCTCTTTTGTTTTGAAAAAAAATAAATCAGATTGTTGATCTTGAGGACACAATGGAGTTATTTATGGAGCTTCAAGTTATTGGAGACCGAGCTGTAAAAAAGCTAGCATTTTCACATATTGTACACAGTATCAGGAGGATGAACCAGAAGCACAAGAATGAATTGACGAATCGTAAACTGCAAAACGTCCTTTTTAAATTCTTACAGGTTTGCAACATCTTGTGAATGCATTAATCAGTACTATCAGGTTTATGCATATTCAGAAACATATACACATCTGTTTTCCCCTACCTCATTTTATACACCTGTTTCTCAGGCTGAAGAAGAGTCACGAGCAAAAGAGCATTTACTATCCTGTGTGATCTTCATCGCCGGAGGGTCTGGTTTGATGAACGCACAACAAATGCAATATGTGATGCTTGTTTTCACCCTTCCTCTAGGTACATACTGCCAGAACATTTTTTAAGAAAATTCTATTGGCTGCTCCAACCTAAAATGAGTTGTCATTACGTGCAGGATTATGATAGCTGCTATTTCATTCCTTCTTGGATATGAAAATGCTCCACAAGAGGAAGACAGCCAAGCATCAAGCAGTGAAGATGAAGCAGATCAAAACCCACAAATTCTTCTTAGTAAACAGGATGTTTATAAGGTGCTTTAACTGTTTAATTGTGCCTCAACTGACATTTTTACATATACTTGATTTGCTTTGCTCTATTCCCTCTGATGCACCGTTTGTATTTTGTTGGTATATGAATTCTCAGGCAAATCACAAGGGTACAGCTGCTAGCAAGAAAAAGAAGAAAGCTAAATTGCAGCGTGTCATTCGTAGCATGAAAAGGCAACAGCGGAAATCTGTTGACGAGACTGGTTCCAGTTTCTATTCACCCCTGACATATTTAAAGGATGCCCAGGTGAGATAGTGCCTCCACTATCTGTGGAATGGCATATCCACTTGACCACTTGTTATCTATGAAACTCATCTATTATGCTGATTTTTTTTTTTTTTGGGATGGCAGGGTTTTGCTGAGAAGCTTTTCTCTCGGCTGCAGAAATGCAATGAGCGATTTGAGGTCATACTTGTTTTTAACGCCGCTAATGCCTTCTTTGACCTTCTATTTAGTAAAAATCAAGCATTTGAACTTAAAAACAATTGCACTGCAGGTAAGGATGATGATGCTAAAAGTAATTTGCGAGGACTATTGGGCTGCATCACTTGGTTTTGTTGAACTTCTACCCATATCTTCAAAGATACGTTCAAGTATGTTATTTAAAATGGTATTTTTGTTTGCTTCCGCCTTTGAAACACCAATTGCAACTAGTTTGGTAATACTAACTCAGGTATAATTTTTGGTACATCTTTGTGCAGCCTCATCAACGAGATGTGACCACTTTACTCGCTGCAGCAGTTCAGGCTTGCCATGATATGGTAGCATGTCTTCAAAAGTTCATTCCTTTGCAACTAATGGTTCCACTTGCATTACTTTTTTTCCTGAATGCAAAATATGTGTGTAAATGTTAGGTGCCTCCAGATGCTGTTGAACCACTGTTCAAGCAGATAGTGAATCAGTTTGTGCATGACCGTTCAGAGGCCCAGAGGTTTGCATGACTCTTTTGAGCATACAGATAATGTGTTCTTCCAGCTAACAAGATTATATGAGCTTATATCTGACTTTACTTCTTTTAGGCAATTGCTGTTGGCTTAAATGTTGTGAGAGAGATCTGCATGAGAATACCTTTGGTAGGTACCTTATCTTTTGGATGCCTTAAACAATACTCTTGTCTGCAATGGTACTAGACAGATACCCCTAGGCACTGGAACTGAAATCCAATGCTTTTATTAGTTGTGTTTCACATATGACATTACTACTCCATGGTTGAAAAGGAAGATGTTTTGGAAAAGGCTTGGGTCAAACATTGGGAACATAAATCATTAATAACTTTTAAGTCATTGAGTTTAGAAATGTGAAAATCATATCAATAGATTTGTCTTGAAAAATACTTTCATAAAAGTATACATATATAATTTTTTAATAAATATTTTGATAGAAAAGAGAAGTCAAAGTTGCGCTTTGGAGACCGTGTCGCTGTCCTAAACGTCTTCCTTTTCAACTATGGAGGGAGTAAGCAGAGGGTATAATGGCCATGTTTTGATTTTTTTTTCTTTTTGTATTAATTACCAATAGAATGAAAAGGTTGTGCTGTTAAATATTTTAAGCATGTACATAGCTGAATAGGAATATAGTTGTGAATGATTTTAGTTTGTGGTTGTCTGCCCTTGTGGTGTATTTTTTTTATTGGTGCTCTTGCTGATGTAAAACATACATGTAAATCTGATATTCCTGTGCATTCTAGAATATCTGGTGAGATGTACAGTTTCTTTGTTGCACTTATCTTGACACTTCATCCACTCATACGAAATATCTGCAGATGATGAATGAGGATCTGCTCCAAGATCTTGTTTTATACAAAAAGTCCCATGAGAAAGCTGTTTCCATTGCTGCTCGTTCACTGATCACATTGTTCAGAGAGGTCAGTTCTTTTCTTGCACATTTTCCAATGTTTTCTGTATGTTGGAATTCCCTGTCGCTAAACCTCTGTTAATTGAATTTCAGATCTGCCCTTCATTGTTAGTCAAGAAAGATCGTGGCCGTCCTGTGGATCCAAAGGCTCGCCCAAAGCATTTGGAGAAGTCACTGTTGCTAGCAACGTGCCTGGTGCCGAAGTTGCTAGATGAAAATATTTCTTCAGAAGGGGAAGGCTCTGATGATGAGTCTGATGCTTTTGACCGGCGATGAGATGGACTTGGCATCTGCTCCTCCTGGAACAGCAGAAAATATGGATGGTTTATCTGTTGCAAACAAACATGATGCTGATGGAGATATCAAAGAGGAAGATGAAGCATCTGATGATGAAGATGGTACAGGTCAAGATGACTCCAACAATGATAGTGATGAACTAGACGATGACTCTGACATGGACGCTGATACTGATATGTCTGATGAAGACGAAAATGATGATGAAGAACTGAAAGAAAGCATAAATGGTTCAGACGATGAAGGTTCAGATCAGGATGAAGACAGCGACGAGGAAGACAAGTCGAAAGGCAGTGGCTCTAAAGTGGAGAAGAGGAAGTTAAGTGATTATATTGGAGAGCTAAATGCTGCTGATGCAAGCCTTCGAGCTCTGAAGAGGTTAGCAACTGCCAAGAAGGCTGAAGTATCATCTGATGAAACTGGTAAAATTCTATCCGATGAAGATTTTAAACGCATCAAAGAACTCAAGGTATGAGAATTTTGGATGGCTAATAGATCTACAGTATTTTTGAAAGCTACTTGTGGGCAAACAAATTGGCTCACATTCTGTTCTTAAATGGATCATAAATGTCTTAACCGAATATTTTTGTGTTTCAGGCAAAGAAAGAGGCAAAGCTGGCTTTGGCTCAACATGGACTAATCAAGGGTGGTGACACGAGATCTGTAACGTTTAAGATGCCATCTTCTGATCAGCTTAGTAGGAAGCGCGTTGATCCACTTGAGCTTGAGGTACTCTCTCTCTCTCTCTCTCACACACACACACACACACACACACACACACAGTGACACACATGCATACGCTAGAGACTAATAAATTGTGACTTCAGGCTCACGTCAGGAGAAAGATGTCGAAGGAAGAAAGGTTAGCGTTAGTGAAAGCTGGAAGAGAGGATAGAGGTCCGTACATGGCTAGAACGGCTGTGAAACAGAAAAAGGTAAACTTGCAGGCTGTTAATGTCTGTTTGTGGCGAAAACATGGCTTTTTAATTCATACTGTGTTGGCGAGTGTTGCCATCAGGACCATCGCCTAATTGATTCTTGTATAACCTCTTCTGATTGTATCATTCATAATGCCTTGCAGACTGGTGGCCTGAGCAATAAGCAGAAGCAGCACAAGAAGAAGATGCCTCTGGCTGCGACTAGAGCTAAGGCAGCACGTTCCCGGCAGGAGAAGAAGCAGCAGCGCAAGCGCTCTGGGAATCAGTTCAGGGGCCGCAAGGCGTGGAAATGAGCATGAGCTGCTGCTTTTCAATTCATCTAGCCAAACGGCCAAAATTTTGACTCTTGTAATAACTATACTCAGATAATGTTTCCAGCCTGTTATTTCAGGGCATGTGTGTGTGAGCTTTTCTTTACTATAACAAGCAAGTTGAAATGGATCTCTCGAGCTTGCCCAAGGGGTTGGATTATGTATTCTGTTTGCCACTTTTATCGTCTCTCCAAGTGTTGCTTGATTGTTGCCTTGTGTAACGTACTAGATGACATGGCCAATAACTCCCATCTCAAGGACTTAAAGGAGACTTGGATGTACAAGGCAGCTTAGACGAGTGAAGAAGTGACATAGTATGCTGCTCGATCTGAGTTTGAGCACCGACGATCACGATCAGCTCCTGGAGAAACCAAGAATCTGCATTTTGTTGGCGAAGCTGGTGAGGGAAGGGTTCTAGTTCAACCATAACACCCTGGATGAGATCTACGACAATGTCGTCGAGTACGGCAAGGCCTCGGGTATTCTGCCCAATTTATGAGTCATGGGACACATGACGCTTGTATCGATTCGTCGCTCCACGGACCATGGTGCGAAGCAATTTGATTTCCACAATTTCAGGGCTGTTTGTACGGAGGATGTGCATGCTGCTACTAGAAAGTTCAATAGCGAATCGACAGGAGTAATGTACGAAAGATTGGCTGACTAATGTCCTCTATCGATGTTGGTTGTACCTATAACAGCAGTGTTAATTTCTTATCCAGCTTAGTTTGCTGGTTTATTTCTTATGAATCAAGCAAACATTGGCTGATTAAAAGCAGAACCAACTCAGTTTCTACTCCGTGCTAGCTGCTTAACGACAGTACGCCGAAACGACACAGAATTCACCAACTGTAGTTATTAAGCAAGACAGCAATTCAGACCAAAAGGGGATGACTACACGATCAGACGGATACACCGATGCAACGTTGGGAAGCACCATCTGCCAATCACATAAGCATTACATACTGTGTCTGAATGTGCTGCTGAAATAACGTAGTAGTCCATAGCAGTGTTTAAGTTCTTCTCAGATAGCTACTCTAGAGTCCATAATAGATGATTTCCTCTTGAACATCCGTGGTTGGACAGTTGAGGGTTTGAGGCTTCAGTACTTCGGTGCTGGCTTCTGGGTTGGCAGAAGTCCAAATCTCTTCTTTAACAGGTACCGCTGGCGAGAGTACTTGTCATCTGGTGAGAAGCGAGCTGCAGCACAAGGAAAACATTTCAGTAATTCTGAAAGGGCCTCGAGTTATTGAACAATCAAAACCACAAATGCAACCATGAAAAAAACCAAATTCCACGTCTCAATTCTTCAGGCAACATCTTTGTTTGGTCATATACATCAACAATACAAGCCTTCACATTTAGTCCAGTAATAAAACAGAATGAAGCTTTAATCTGGCAAACAGTGCTCATGTTAAGGACATTCATGACTGGTCAGAATTCTAAATCATACACAAAAGTCAGGCAATGTCATTGATCATATAAAAGCAAAGGGAATTATCACTGGAAAAGAAAAATATTATCTGCAGTTTTGATAGGTACCATTACTCTTTACTCAGTTCCTCATTTATCTGCTTAAAATACTCAGAATCCAAACTCAGAAGAAATTGAAGATACAACAATCAGATAAATGGCATAAATCAGGTGGGGCTCCTATTAAACAGCCAAGACTGCATACTTCAACCCAACAAAAGAAAGCTACCCAACTATTACGTGTTGACAGGTAAGTAACATAACAACAGTAACAGAGGAGCAACTCCACTAAGCAAAGACAAATGTGGCATACCCGGGTGAGCAGATTGTGTCGGTACCCCAAGAGGCGACTCCTTCTGCAAAACAAGAACAAAGATACACAAATTAGCAATGGATATCACCCCAAAATCATCAGCTATTCGGTGAATATTAAGTACAAGCTCATACAACCTTGGTGGTGTAAACCTTGTCTCCCTTCTCGTTGATGTAGTACTGGAGATACATCTTGAATCCACGTGCAGGGATGAGCCCTGATAATCCAACAAGAATAAAGAGGAATTACTTAGTATATCACCAAGAATCACAGCAAACGGAAGCAGGAGACTTCAGACAGGTAGCGAAGTTTTCTTTATCAAGTCTGGTAATGGCAGTATTAAAACGCCAGGGATGTAGAAAGACCAGCACAAATACATCTTTTACAGAGACTCAAAACAAAGTTGAATAATCAAGCAAGCCCCTAGAAATATGAGAAGATCATAAAGAGAGAACAATCCCATGAAGGCTTTTGAGTTTGCTCATTGATCGTAGCTACAAAGAAATTTCTGCAATATCCACAAATTGATACTCTCAACTCAGCCTAGATGCTTGAACAACTTACCACACTCATTAAACAGAATTCCTTAAAGCTATTTGATACAAGCAAAATACTACAGGATGGCATCCTTCAAATCTCGTGAATTAGGGCTCACCTCGGGGGGAAGAAGTGGAGCGGAGGAGGATGCAGACGGCAGGATTCGGGGAAGACGGTCACCGGAGGGAGGGCGTGTGCCGATGTTTGTGGGAGTGGCAGCGGCGTTCGGCGGGCAGGTAGGGGTTAGGGCGTGGACGGCGGCACGCGGCTGGCTGAGTAACACTACTGCTGGTGGGCCTGGGACTGAGAATGCCTGGGTCCTCATGGATACATATCGTGGACCGGGCCGGCTGGGGCTGTTTCGTGGGCTATTCCTTTTTTTAATAAGTTTCGTGGGCTAAATTGACGTTGGCTAGATTGAATTTTAAGGAGCCGTTGCCGTTGGTCGTTGGCACACCGTCCCGACCTGATGACGATGACCCGATTCGGTGCTGTGCTATTGGTGTGGGACGTCGTGGTTGCCCGCCGTCTTGGCGCCTTGAACCACCACCTCGGTGGCGCTGGCGCGTTCACGGACGGGGCCACCAGGTTCCGCTTCCGCCTCCACCCGCCTCGGCGGCGAGCACGGGCACTGCGAGGAAGGCCAGGAGGTCATTGTGCACCCGGCAGACTTGGCGCGCGCCAGCTGAGAGCCTGATGTAGTTCTTTGCATCAGATATCTGATTTGGACATATTTTTGAAACCGTCACAATATATGCCGGAAATAGTAGTAGGAGTGCACTAGTTTTATTGAAGGGATATATTATTTTAAACAATGGCTAAATCATGGATTTTGGAATATACAAATACAAACACTGACTGCGTCTAGTTCTCCACAGTTGTAACACAAACACTGATCACTTCAAAAAACTGTTGTAATGCAATAATATTAGGAAGGCTTGCATTCTTGGGCGTCGATGTTGGCCAAGGCCTCAACCAGCCTTGGCAGGATGTTGACTAGTGCAAGCTTGAATCCGGCCGAGCACGGCCGTGCCTTGCTGTCCTTCATGAGATGTCCCTCCTCGTCGAGCGTGCCGACGAGGCAACCGTCCTGATATGCCTCACACGTCCGGATCACATGTTGCCCACGTCGGCGGAAGTGATCTCTGACAAATTCCTCGAATCGCCGGCGGCCGGCGCAGGAGGTGGAGCATCGTCTGGAGGTTTAGAAGGTAGGTGTTCTCACTATACGGGAGATTGTTGCGTACACCCGTCGCTGTGCCGGCATGAGCCCCAAATGCGGGCTCATTGTAGTAGGGCTCAGCGGTGAGCACAAGGCCCTGGATGGAGACGACCACCTGGAGGATGCTGGATGCCTCGGGTGACCAGAGCTCGGGTCCCTCGCCTCCAAAGGTGTTGAGCAGGCTCAGGCACAACGTGCCGGAGGGGTAGATGTTTGGGTTCACACGGAGGCCGAAAGAGCGGTAGTTCACCAATGGTGGCTCGGCGGGGTACGATGGCGGGAGATGCATGTCGAAGAAGAAGAGGCCGTCATGGTACGGAGTGCCGCTGGCGCCCACCATCACCACCCGGAGCAGGTCCATTCGGTCCTCGAACGCACGCACGTAGATGGTGTCTGCATGCACATGCAAATTAGTTGCACTTAAAATATACATTTTGATATACTTTACTATATATAATAACAGTTTGTTGTCTTCGATCCATATGTTGAGCTGGATTGATACTGCAGTACGGGCTAAAGTGCCCGGTTTCGAAAAAAGCTGGATTGATACATATGTACATGATCGTTAATCTCGCTCTGTCATTGTACGCTATTGTAGAAGCTATTTCACATGATACAGTAGAAGCTATTGTACGCTTACCAGGCAAGTCATTGTCCAAAATCTTCCATTCCTTTTGGACTCTTTGTCCACTTCCTTCCGACCGGAGTGCCCTACAGTAGTCAATGCAAGTCAAATTTCAAATTAATAAAGCACCAACACTCGTTTCATTACTACTAGTAGTACAAGTTAGCACACATGACAGGGCTGCTCTGGTCAATGGCGTTGAAAGACTCTACAAGAAGGCCCGGGAGCTGATGGAAGCGCAGAAGACCAAGGGATCGGGAGCCAAGGCTGGTGGACCTCTGGGAACGAAGACTGAAGGACCTCAAGGAAGCTTCTGTGGAATGACCTGAATCGGTGACAGTTGCTTATATGCTGAAAGTGGTTCTTAGAGTCCATGTCTGGAACTGATGTTGTGATTCCATTTATGTTGGACGTATTCCATTTGACTGAACAACTTGACTGAACATGTATTGCAGCCTGAACATGTATAGCTAGCTTGACTGAACAGCTCGACTGAACATGTATTGCAGCCTAAACATGTAATGCAGCCTGAACATGTATAGCAGCGTGTGTAGTCTGAACATGTATTGCAGCCTGAACATGTATAGTCTGATTCACTAGGTGCTCCACTAGGTGTCCTGTTATCTAGACATAGCCCATGCCATTCGTATTCACACGTTGTTGTCTTTCATCAGTTAGATTTTTCAGGCTGGTTTGTCAGGTTAATTTTAGGAAAACGTGCAACAATCTCCGGATATATATCATGTCCTCTTTTTCTGTTGATCACCGTTCTTGGGAAAGCTGTTTTTCTAATTCCTTGAAAATCATCATCACACTTGTTTTTTTTTTTTTTTTTTTGTTATTGTAAACAGTTGCTGAACTGCCCAGACCACCGGTGTACCGCGCGTCGTGTCATGGGCAGCGGGCTGGGCGGAGCAGCACCAACGGGGAGGCACCAGCAGCGGAGTGCCCCTGATTGCTCCTACTCTTGGTTCCGAAGCCGCCACCCGTTTCATCCTATACGGCTGTGTGTTTTTGGTCGTCGCTGTGCTTATTGCAGTGTTTCAGACTTTTCTTCACTAGATCACGAGTTTCAGACTACGATTGACTAGATCCAGAGTGGCGTGGCGTGTTCTTTGAACACAATTAGTTTTGTTTGCAATCCTGAGTGGCGTGTTCTTTGAACACAATTAGTTTTGTTTGCAAAATTTTGTTCAAAATTCTTTGAACGAGGTCGCAATTAGCACATACCTTGATGGATGAATAGTGAAAGCGGTGATGAATTTGATATAATTAGTTTTGTTTGCAAGATTTTGTTCTGAATTAGCACACAAATATCACCATCTTATCTTATCCTGTCCTCCCTCACCTCAATAAAAAAATTAGCACACAAGTATCAACATCTTATCCTTATCATGTCCTCACTGCCCCCTTGAGTCTGCTGCTTTGCAAGACAAGTATTATTGAGTAACATTTATTGTTGTTGGTAAACCTCACTAGCACTACGTAACCTCCCTCTACTACTACTAACAAAACAAAATAAACGATTGTCTTACCCTTATGCTCTTGGCACTACATATAGGCAATGACGATGGGTTTTACATGCCACTCGAGGGCACTAGTTGGGCCCCTTCTAGTTTTTTTTTTTTTTTTTTTTTTTTTTTTTTTGAGATGACACAGTACAACGCAGACACTCAACACGCACGCACACTCACCCCTATGAACACACATACGCAAACCCTACCCCTATGAGCACCTCCGAAAGACCGAGCCGGCAATCTTGAAGTTCACGGTCACCACAGCACCTCGGGCGGTCGACGGGACGCCGCCTACCACTTAATGCGCAAATGAAAAATCCCCGAAATAAACCCAAGATAAAGTGTCGCACCCAGGATTTGAACCCTGGGTGGGAGCCCCACAACCAATGGTCTTTGCCATTGCGCTATGAACAGGTGACTTGCCCATATCAATATGGGCTCCTTCAACACTATCAAGAATTGTCTAGTTGGTTCACATGGCCTATATATGTGTCAATAAAAAAAACATATATAGGCATATAGCCATTGTGCACAATCAAAGATGGCAACGAGTAGTAAATAAATCGCGGGCATTGGACCCGGTGGGTGTGGATGGCGGCAACTAGTGCTCCTTGGGCATAGGTGCGTGTATAGTTTTTACCCATCAGACAAAGGAACGGTTGAGGAAATAGTACTTCCACCATACCAAATTATAAGATGTTTGACTTTTTAAACCTAAGTTTGACCACTCGTCATATTCAAAAAAAAATTGTGCAAACATAGTCAAATTTAAGTAATTATTGTACAACTTCTATTAATAAACTAAGCCACGACAAAAAGAAGTGATATTTTGCACAAAATTTTGAATAAGGAAAGTGGTCAAACTTTGGCCAAAAAGTCAAACGTCTTATAATTTATGATGGATCGGCTATATTAGTACCGCAATCCTAAATAAACCCACACTAACATATGGGACCTTGGCAAAAGTGATATATAATCTACACCTACCGATAAAAGAGAAAATTTCCCTTTTTCCGTCTGCCTACCCTTCGACCGTTTCTTTTTTTCTGCCCTTGATGTCCCGTATGCGAATCACAGGCAGAATCGTGAGAATTCGGGTGTCCCAAACCAATTCCAAAGCCTTCAATTTTCCACCTCCCCTTGCCTACACGCGGGAGTTCGAGTATGGAAATACCAGAAGTTTTAATCTAAGAGGAATGTAAACAACGTCCAATTGAATCTCAAAAGAGGCATCAACAAAATACAACAGAAGCTGGCGTTCATCGGCCGTGCTCAACCCAAACACAACATGGACTCTGGCTAATATAGCACGAACGCGGTTGCAGGAGACGCACGGACGCTGGCGGCACATGAAAGAAGGATGTATAAAGGCCGCCAAGGCCGCCTGCCTCGCCATCGACGGAGCCAAACGCGCGATGCAGGAGGACGGAGTCGAAGCCGTTGCTGCCTCACGTTCGTTGCGTAGGAGCCACCGGGGCCCAGTGCGCCGCTGTTCTCAAGGCTGTCGCTACGGACCAAGCTAGAGCCGTGGACGACAACGCCGCCGCCCAGCTACTGGAGGTCGATGCAGTCCGCGCCCAGCCACGCACGAGGAAGACACCGCCCCTCGCAGCACGTCGCCGCTGCCGAAGCCTACCAGCAGATCTCCGGCCAGCCACGTCCCTCCTTTGCTCCGCCCTACCCTGCTGCTGCTCCATCTCCGCTCTCCTTCCCTGCCTTGCCTGAAGCCTGCCGGTGTGGCGCAGCTCACTATTGTTCTTCTGTTGGCTGCGCACTGGGGAGAAGCAGCAGACCCGATCAATTTGAGCCAAGGCATCCGAGGTTGCCTACCCACGTCATCCCATCCATTGGGCAGTGGGTCCGACCTGTCATAGGCCCGACCCCACCCCCTCCTCTTCGGTGCACAAGGTTCATGTGAATCACAGAGGCAAAAGGGTGAGTCCACCGATCGGTGTTGAAGACCATGGAACAGTTTCGGTCTGACTAGGGCCATGCGCCAGCCATAGGAAAAATGCTAGTCGCACCCGAAAAGGGTACACACAGTATATTAAAAAGGTAAGTAAATATTGCCAGGAAATTTCATGAAAATTTATAAACTAGAATAATCATAAATCATATTTAGGTAGTTCCTATCCATGATAATTTGGTAAAAATTTTAGAAATAATTTGCATGCTATCCATATGTGCTTTATTTCTTTCTTACATAACTCTGAGTAGTATTAGGATTTCTTTTTGCTCTTCTACGCTCATCGGAGTAGTTCATATGTTATTCTCTATGATCTACCTATGTGGCAGCAGCCAGGGGGAGCAGGGCATGGAACAATAAGTTTCCAGTGATGTTCTTAGTACCATTGAACCACATATATTTTGGTGCATTATTTACAATCGGTCATTATTGTATTTCCCGTTGCATCGCACGAGTACTTTTGTTAGTCTACTTCTAACACCCGAGAAATTGGGACATGTTTCGTGCTATTACTTATGTGGCTTTCATGAGTCAAATAAGGTGGTGTTTGGTTTGGTTCCAAAGATTGTTTTGTGTGGGGACTAAAAATCCTTAGAAAACCAAACAAAGAGACTTTTGGAGTCTTTTGGCATCCAAAAGTCATAGGAGTAAATAAAAATCCTAGAACTAATCTATACCTCTCTATAAAGAGAGAAAATCCCGCTCACGTTTTTTTTCCATTAACAGACAATGGGTTCACTACCCTAGCTCCCATGTGCATGTAGGATTCTTTTTTTTAGCTCTTTCACGCATCGTCAGAGAGTTGGAGATCGACACAAACACATAATAGAAATCGAGAAAAAATGTGCAATTCACTAGTGAGGTGATTGCAACCAAACCGAGGCTCAATCAAAATCCCCATAGTATTCCAAATCCGATCGGGTTAAGGTCCGACAATTTGGGTGAAGGACGAGTAAAGAAGAAATGCAAGAGAAGGAAGGGTTCTAGGTGCAAAAGTGTAAGAGAGAAAGAAAAGGTGGAAGGTTCGAAATTGAAGTTGAGAAATTCGAGGATTCCTAATATAAAAGTTCCGCCAATATTAGACCTTGTTCTAATGAGCTGGATTTCGTCTCATGGGCCTTTTGTGTCATGGACAGGGCCGAGCTGTGGCCAAGCTCTTATTTTATTATCCTTTTTTGGTAAAACAGCAAACTTATAAATTATGTGGAAGATTATAAAAATTTTGAAAACAATAGCAAACCATCATGTTAAATAAAATCCTATTGTTGTGGACAACATCATATGAGTGCCTGACAAGAACCACAAACACACTCCGTGTAAGATTTATAACTAGAGATTAACATGACATATTATAACTATAGTACTACGTGAATAGTATTGAAAATTAAAGTTATGTATTACTTGTGTCTAATATATATGTACTTTCTAATGTCAGAGAAATAAATATTAAGATTGTATTTTAATTCAATACATGGTTTAATCAAACATTGTCACATCATTACCAATATTAACTTATATTATTAATATTATTATGGTCATCATAATATAAATTAAAGCTTGAAAACTTATAGAAAAGATAAAACATAAATAGATATACCATTAATGCCGTTATTATTAGTATTTTTAAATATTTATTAATGGGTTTTTCTTCTTGTTGCAATGCATTGGCACATTTGCTAATTAAACAAATAGAGCCTAAAATAAATTATTGAGCCTGCTGGACCCTAGCAAGGATTGAAGCCTTTGTAGACGGATCAGGATTGGACTATTGAAGCCCTTCGGATGAAAACAAGAAGCAAGGCCTTGGGAAGGTAAATGGGCTGCCTCGTTCCCCAGCCTGTTCTTGTAATCTCGTTCTTTCTTGTCTTGTGCATTTCCGTCGTCTAATTAAAATCCGGGAAAACACTTCCGGTTTTCTAAAAACAAAGATAAAAAGGCTACACCATTCGTAGTCGGCATCAATAATCAGCAGCTATTTTGGCACGATGACGTGTGAGATACAAGTTTGGTCCAAAGTGCAGTACACAAGTTTGATTAATTTCGGCATCATATCAAAGTCGTACGTCGATGACGTGCGAGATAGATAGGTTCGACAGTTGGGTCCAAAGTGCCCCCTGCATTTATCTTGTTTTCATTTATTATATCTTTGTTTACCAATTAGTATTACTGTACATTTTGATTTGATGGTGAAGTGATGATACGTGTCATTGTCAAATGTGTCGGGTGTATCGAGTCCATCAGGCTTACCAAAGATACATGTCCTGCACTCCTGCAGTCCTCCCAAAATAATCTCGCCCCCTACTAATTTCATCAATCATCAAGCTGCTGGACTGACCCACAGTCACCGGCAAGCAGCATCGACAAGCTGACGACGAGGGAGCGGCGTTACATTGGTGGCCGGCCGGCGATGTCGTCGTCGTCCACGGGCAACAACAAGAAGAAGACGGCGTGCGTGACAGGAGGGAACGGGTACATCGGCTCCGCGCTCATCAAGATGTTGCTGGAGAACGGCTTCGCTGTCAAGACGACAGTCAGGAACCCCGGTTCGGTTCTCCTTCTCCCCTCGTCCGTCTGTCGTCTCGGTTCAGTGTTTCGTTGTTGTTCCTGTCGCTGCAAATAAACGACATCTTTAGAACTTCGGATTGCAATAAAAATAGCACAAGAATTTCGACGATTTTATTTTGTTGCTGAATTCTGGTTCGATTATGATTGGTTTTTGAAACCCCAGATGACATGGAGAAGAATTCCCACCTCAAGGGCTTGCAGGAGCTCGGGCCGCTGACGGTCCTCCGTGCCGACATGGACGTACAAGGCAGCTTGACGACGCCGTCGCCGGCTGCGATTACGCCTTCCTCGTCGCCGCGCCTGTGAACCTCTGGGCACGGGATCCAGAGGTCTGCAAACTTGGTCACCACGAGTCATCGTCGTTGTCTCTCACTCTCACTCATTTTTTTCTTGCTTGCCGATGCATGATGGCAGAAAGAGCAGATCGAGCCGTCCGTCCGAGGAACGCTGAACGCACTGAGGTCGTGCGTGAAGGCCGGGACGGTGCGCCGCGTGGTCCTGACCTCGTCGGTGGCCGGAGTCTACATCAGGCCGGACCTGCAAGGCGACGGGCACGTGCTAGACGAGGGGTCTTGGTCCGACGTCGAGTACCTCAGAGCCAACAAGCCGCCAACCTGGGTCCGCCGTCCGATGACTCTGCACCAATTCTCCGATCCGGCCATGGATGCAACTACCTCTTTTTCTTCAGTTTGATGCATGGTGACCTGGATTGCTATGCTTGCAGGGATACTGCGTGTCAAAGGTGCTCCTGGAGAACGAAGCGAGCAAGTTCGCGGCGGAGCACGGCATCAGCCTGGTCACCATCTGCCCTGTCCTCACCGTCGGCGCGGCGCCGGCACTCAAGGTCCGCACGAGCATCGTCGACAGCCTCTCCATGCTGTCCGGTGAGTCAGAGATCCCAAACTACTGGAGTTTCCGCTTTGTTTTTTTTTTTGTAATAAATAAATAAAAGTTGAAAAACAATCAAAAATTCGTGTGGATATGATTCGATTGCGTAATCTTCAGGCGACGAGGCCGGGCTCGCCGTGCTTAAAGGCATCGAGAAGACCTCCGGCGCGTTGCAGCTGGTCCACATCGACGACCTCTGCCGCGCCGAGCTGTTCCTGGCAGAGGCGGCGGCGGCCGATGGGAGGTACATATGCAGCAGCCTCAACACGACCGTCGTCGAGCTCGCGCGTTTCCTGGTGCAGAAGTACCCGCAGTACGGCGTGAAGACAAATTTGTAAGCAATGGCCAGCCTCACTTCTGCGCAGTGCAAATCTTATACGTAGATGTCTAATTTCCAAATTTTGACACACTTTATCTGCAGCAACGACGATGAGCAGCTCCTGGAGAGGCCGAGGGTAATCGTTTCGTCGGAGAAGCTGGTCCGAGAAGGGTTTCAGTACAGGCACAACAACCTGGATGAGATATACGACAACGTGGTCGAGTACGGCAAGGCGTTAGGAATTCTGCCGAGTGATAGATAGATGCCCGAGCTTAAAGTTCACGGGCAGTATGTATTGTACAGTAGCACTCAATTCTTCATCGAACATATATGAGTGTTGGAAAGTGCCTAAAATAAGCTGTGGACACACATTTTCCATTGAAGAACACTGTAACGTAATGGGATACGTTAAAAGCGAATAAATTGAGTACCTATACGTAATCAAAAAATGTTCTCGCTACTCATTTTTTCAACACAATGTAACCACGATAGTATGTGATGTCTGTTTGGTTGTGGTCGATTTATCATTACTCTATATATCTCTATCTATATTTTTTTCTCGCTTTCATGAAACCTCTCCATATGAATATATGTTTAGTTGAATTTTAGCTTAAGTTATATTCACACTTGAAATTTTAGCTTAAGGTACACATTTTTTTTTTAGATAGAAGAAACATATGAATCTAGAATTTTTGCTTTGGATTTTGTATCTTAATATTGCCTACACTTTTTCTTATATTTTAAGTTGAAAGCTCTAGTGTTTGTAAAAACACAATTTTTACGATTTAACTAATAACAATGTAGATACGTTAATGTTTTGACAAAATGTAAAATTATCTTCATAACAACTGACATAAAGTCTTGTCATACGGTATGCTAGTATTAGTAAGGATGTCTGCATTGGCGACACAAAAATCACCAACTAGGATGCAACAAAAACAGATGTCAGAGTACTTTATTATGTTGGATGTGAGAGGGCTTTTTGAAGAACATGCGAGCCTCTCTAGGAGTGAGTCGCTAGTGCGGTGTCCTCTCTTTCACCTGGCCAATGAGATTCCATCTAGACTGATTGAACTCCATTGAGACGTCCCCAACAGTTGAGTCAACGTCAACAGCTATCTTAGGACACTCATGATGCAGACTTTACCAGAGTCTAAGACTATTTATACCTTGGTAACGTGGACTTGGAGTCCAAATAAGACTTGAATCTTGCATTTAGCCCAAACTAGCTACTCCTGTTTGGATCCTTTGGGCTAGTTGAGCCAAAACTAGCCAAAACTAGTTGTAGCCAGGGGATCCAAACAGGCCACCGCCACATTAGTGTCACATCAGTAAAAGACAATAAATATGATGATAATAAATGCTTTAGACTCTATGGTAGAGTGCATTGTGACTTGTGAGTGTCCTTATACTCTATGAGCCATGTCATTATCACTTCATCATGTGAACCTCACATACAAATCATATTTTATTCTGCATCTTTTCTCTTTTTTCTCTCTCGGTCTTTTATGAGTAGGCCTACAACCTATCTCGTTTTTTCGAGCAAGATAGATGTTGAGATAGGAGATAGTCTCTTCTCTTTTTCATCTTCTCTCTTCCACCTAAGAAAATAATGACATGGATTGGTATGAGTTAGATGAGGTGTCACTGTTGGAGATGCTCTTGGTGGCTACGCTCTAGAAAGATAAATCACTATTGTTAATAATAGCTACTAGATTTATTCTTTTTATGTAAATTAGTTTACCCATATTTTCCATTATAAAAATATAAATTATCCCCAAAATATATGTATCTTGCCTACCATTGCCATTAAGAAATACAATGAAAAGTGATACCTAAATTTTGATTGAAATTAGCATCGCAATTATGATAGATAATAATATATTCTAAGTAACTCCAAATTCTAATCAAGTACTCACTTCTGTCATCACTAAACATAAACTAATACATGCCCGTTAGAACGTCCCTAAAGTCTCCATCTAAACTAACATCTACGTTCATTATAAAAACTATATTAATAATTTATCTAATGATATGTACTATAATTTAATATATACTTACATACCACATTTGATTAAAGATGTAATTGTTTGACTTTTGAGGGAGTGAAAATGACATTCATTCATTAACATAAGGAGTACTCGTCCGTCCAAGAGAGCATGCAATTTTAGCACAATGTTACATTTTAGCATCTTAGGTTTGACTAATTATAGATAAAAAGTATTAACATTTATGATATCATATAAATATCATTAGACTAATTATAAAATGTATTGTCATTGTAAATTGATTTGGAGAAAAAAAAAAAAAACTATTTCTAGTAAACAGCTCGTTGCATGTTTTTTATGGAATGAGGGGGTGTCTATGCCGTGACGGCAGGTGCCACCGGTTATATAGTACCGGTTGTCACCGTTATTATTAAATTGATCAATACTAGCTAATATTTGTCGCTTGCACTTTCTAAAAAAATAATTTTGATAAATTATATATATTAAAAAATACTAATATTTATTATACATAATTAGTATCATTGGAAAAATCTTTCAATCTAGTTTTTTTTTTTTAATAAATTTATTTGAAGATACTCCTTCCGTGATCGGTAAAAGATGTCATTTAGGATAGCAACATAGTGTCCAAAACACAACTTTGTCCTCTTGTTACTATAACAATATTTATAAAAATATGATATTATATGTATACTTTTATGAAAGTATTTTTTAAGACAAATCTATTCATATAATTTTCACATTTACAAACTCAACAACGTAATAGTTATTGATAATTTATATTTCCAATGTTTGACCCAAACCTTGTCTAAAACGACGCCCTTTACCAATAGGAGGGAGTACAAATGTTGCACGTATTTTGTACAAATCGAGTCAAATTTCAAGACAAAACCTAAAAACGATCAATATTTTGGGACGGAGGGAGTACACCCGTTCACTACATTTTTTAAAACTTTGTGCTGAGGTTTTTCTCGAAATTGTAGCCCAAACTAGTTTTTACTTTTACTTAATTTTACCATCTTGGCATCGCTACTAACTTTTTATTTATGGAAGTCCATAACTTCCAAAGCTATAGTGCTAGGCTACTAAGCCTCACATGGTCCAAGTTACCATTGTTTTGTGGTAAGGGTCTTGTGTGGCTACTAACTGTGCACATGATGTGTGGGGCCCATATGTCATTCCTCTTATATCTCCTTTACCCTTCATCTTGGCTCCCTTGAACCAAGGATGGTGATAGGACTAGGACTGAGCTTGTGGAGGCCGGCCACCATCACTTGTCTTGGTGGCGATGCTACTTTTGCTGGCATGGGCTACTATTTGTGTTGTTGCAATGGTGCTCGCCAGTAGGACGCCGGCCCACTGCAGCACATCTGCACATGTCCCCCACTACTAGCATGTGCCGCTTCCAAGTAAATAGTAATAGTTGCCATACAAATTTTATCACGTTTGTGAACAAATCATCAAGCTTCTGCCAGTCGCCGGCGATGTCGTCGTCCACGGGCGACAGGAAGAAGACGGCGTGTGTCACCGGAGGAAATGGCTACATCGCCTCCGCGCTCATCAAGATGCTGCTGGAGAAAGGCTACGCCGTCAAGACGACGGTCAGGAACCCCGGTTCGATTATCACTTGATCCCTCTCTTGTCCTGTTTCGTCGCTGCTCGATCCTACGTTTTCTGAAAACGAAAATACTTGGATCAAAATAAACCTACAATCTACTTGCTATTCGAAAATCTGATTATTGCCAAAATGATACTATTTTGATTAATTCTAAATCCCAGAAGACATGGCCAAGAACTCCCACCTCAAGGACCTGAAGGCGCTCGGCCAACTAGAGGTCCTCCCGCGCCGACCTGGACGAAGAAGGCAGCTTCGACGACGCCGTCGCCGGGTGCGACTACGTCTTCCTCGTCGCCGCTCCGGTGAACCTCGCGTCAGAGGATCCAGAGGTGGCAAAACCGAGCGTTCAGTTATTATTACACACGAATGATCCGGATCGAGTTGCTCGACGGATGCTACTCTCACGCCAAGTACCCGTACCCCACGATCATCAATTCAGGTCGGTGTTTTATTTCAGAAAGAACTGATCGAGCCTGCTGTCCGAGGGACGCTGAACGTGATGAGGTCGTGCGCGAGAGCCAGGACGGTGCGGCGCGTGGTCCTGACCTCGTCGTCGGCCGGCGTGTACATCAGGCCGGACCTGCTGCAGCAGGGCGGCGGCGACGGGCACTTTGTCCTCGACGAGGACTCGTGGTCAGACGTCGAGTACCTACGAGCCGAGAAGCCGCCACTCTGGTGGGCCTACTGCGTGTCCAAGGTGCTCCTGGAGAAGGAGGCGTGCAGGTTCGCGGAGGAGCACGGCATCAGCCTCGTCACCGTCTGCCCCGTCGTCACCGTCGGCCAGGCGCCGGCTCCGGTCGTCAACACCAGCGTCCCCGGCTGCCTCTCGTTTCTTACCGGTGAGCGATGAGGACGTGAGGTCCCTTGTTGTCCCTTTGCATGCCACTCGTCAGTTTGCTTTGGGGGTCCGGCTTGAACATGATCGGTGGCGGCCCGGTTCGTTGGTCTCTCCAGGCAATGAGGCACTGCTCGCCGGGATCAAGGGCATCGAGAAGACCTCCGGCGCGGTGCAGCTGGTCCACGTCGACGATCTCTGCCGCGCCGAGCTGTTCGTCGCCGAGGAGGCGGCGGCCGCGGGGAGGTACATCTGCTGCAGCCTCAACACGACTGTCGTCCAGATCGCGCGTTTCCTGGCACGCAAGTACCCGCAGTACGGCGTGGAAACAAATTTGTCGTAAGAATCGAGTCGGCCGATCGATCTCACGTCCTCACTCCTCTATGAACAATGATTTTTGGTGGTTATTCTGAACCGAGATGATCTTGTTTTCTTGAAAACGATGCAGCACCAACGACGACCAGCTTCTGGAGAAGCCGAGAGTGAGCCTGTCGTCCGCGAAGCTGGTTAGGGAAGGGTTCGAGTTCAAGTACAAGAAGCTGGACGAGATATACGGCGACGTCGTCGAGTACGGCAAGGCACTGGGAATTCTACCCAACTAATATATATAGTCCGATGATAGTTTGATGTAGCCTGCAACACACTTGCAGCAGATTTGGATAATCTTTTGTAACAAAAAAAAAAAACATGGTGTACTTTTATTAATACATCTTTCCTATCTCTGTGTCGTCTGAAATCTGTGTTCCAGTTCAAGCGACACGCGTCACACGCGGAGAGGATGCGAGCGATGGCGACGCAAGCGACGCGAGCGCCACGAGTCTTCCGTTGTCGGGTCTGTGCGGCTGTCGGGTCCAGTCTAAAAGCGTTGTGCGCGCCCGTTAACACCACTTCATCCAGCAACCCCCATTCCTCTCCCCCCAGACTCTCTCTCTCTCTCCTCTCGCAGTGACCCATTCCCCGATCTGGCCACTCTTCTCTGTCTCCTCCGGCCCTGGTAGCCGCCCGTGCGAGGAGCACCGGCGGATGCTGGCGCGGCGCTGGCTCACCCCCTTCAGAACCACAACGGCCCCTAGTGCAGGAGCGGCACAGGCACGGCAGCGGCAGTGGAGCAGCGCGCGGGGGCAGCGACGTGAGCAGCGCGCGCGACATTCATCCCCAGCAGCTGCGGTCGTCCCAGTGCCGGTGCATTGTTGAAGGTTTCGTAGATCTCTACTTTGTTTAGGGCAAAGGGATGGAGTGCGTTGGATTTGTGGGATTTTGGGTTGCGCTAGTTCGGTTTTCTGTCTGATGGATGGAGATTTGGGTGGGGATTTAGGGATGTAGCCTGGGATTGATGTGTCTAGCGCACGCCGCTTGCTTCTAGGACATGTGTGATCAAGGCTAGGGTGATCCCGTAACAAATCTTTCACTAGAGAACCATGAATTTGAGTTTTCCCCCAAATTTGTTCTTCTCTTAGGGTTTCACGATTTTCTGAAATTCATGTTAGAATCTCAATCTTTTTTTGTTGGATTGGATGTCTGAATGAGTTCGTGATGTGGTGGTTAAACTCATGCTCTAATCCAACTTGATTCCATATGTTCTGGTGAATTTCTAGAGGGCTCTTCCGTTTCGCCTAGGGTCTGTCCTATGCTGTAGTTCCTCCTCTCTTGTTTGTTTATCTGTCGTGTTCAGCTGCAGTTCGCTTGACTACTAGAGTTCGTCTTTGTTGACTCCCGTAGCAGCTTGTTCAGTTCGATTTTTTTCCTCATGAGTTTTGGGTCTTCCGTAGGCAGCATCTCTGCGTTGAATTGCAACTCTAGTTTGCTCCATTGCCTTGATTTCTTACAAGCTGTACCAGGATAGAGATAGCAACTGCCCTTGGGCTATCAGATAAGGAGGTAAGCAGTGCATCTACAACTGGCTGCTATTTCCATTTGCTTGCACTAGCAATCTGTCCATTGTTCACATTAAAAGCTTCAGAGTAGCAGTTCAAGCGTGATACCATTTCAACTTTGGAGTAGCAGTTCGGAGTGCAATGTCACTCTCATGCTACAGTACTTGTAGTTGTTTATTCAAGTGAGCTTTTTCTTGTTCATTTTTCTTCTCCTTTTTTGTTTAGTTGTTTTGATGTCATATATGTGCAGTTTAATGTAGACAGCTCCTACCTAGATCACACTTACTACCCTTCGAAAAGATGTTGCGTTTAACAAGAATTTTGTTGCAAGTTCAGCGTTTCATAGCATTTGTTGTGATATTCTTTACCCTAGTGTCTAGCTTGTTGCCATACTTGGGGATTGTGTTTTGTATACTTTGTGTAGACCGCTCCTTTGGTTTACAGGTTCTAATATAACTTTGCTTTGCTGTGATAAATTTTATGCATAAACTAGTTCACCTGAGAGCTTAATTATTATTAAACATGTAGCATTTATGGTTAGTTATCACAGCTGTTAAGTAAGGAATTTAACTTAAATTTGCAATAAGGGTTGTAGATTCAAGTTATTGTGGCTCTTTTGTTTGCAGTTTTCGGTGGCATCCTGTAACGCAGGAAACTTGAAGTTGGAAGAAACAAATTTCTTTGGGAATTAAAATGTATATAGTTATCTTCTTTTCAGCTTCAATGACTACCCAAGTGGTATGGTTACTGATCTGTTCAATTTGTTAGTCATGGGCAATTGGCAAGTCTGGATGGACTATGGAGGTATGAATTCCACATGCATCCTTAAATTGCAAATCTGCTTTCTTTCTTGACCCATTTCTTTTAGGGGCCTGACATCTAACTAGGTTGTTATGCATGTCCTTTTATTTTGCTTGACTTGATTTTCTAAAACCTAAGGAACTAGCTTGAAATAATTATGTCTATTTCCATGAAACTGCCCCTAATTGTTTATGGTTTCTGGATGATCTCTCTAAGTGATTATTAGAAGATTTCTGTTAGAAATATTGAATTGTATTGCATGGTATTTTTTTCATAACCTTTCCCATTATTTCTGATCATCAGGTACTTCTATTGATTCTAGGAAAAACCGAGGGATCATCAGAACTTGTAAAGTGTCTCTCAGAAGAAAAAGGAAGGGGACCAACATCTAGATTGCAAGTTTATTAGCAGTAAATTGCATAATTCAGTTACATAATTGTGGTATTTGACATTTGCAATATCCATTCTTGTCACCTGTAAGTTTAAATTTTGTTTACCATTTTACATTTGATTAAGTGGGCAAAGCAGCTGTTGATAGAACTTTTTCTATTTATTGGTTTACTTTGTTGAAGGTCCTCTATATTGTAACGACACATGCTTTCCCTCATTACTTGTTGGAATGTGATGTTTCAGGGAGTGTCTAATTGACTTCTACAGTAGTTCTTGGAAAAGATAGGCTGATCAAGTCCTCATCTTCAGGTCTGTTAGCAATCCATTTTCGCTTGTGCTGCATTCAGAGACTACATTATGTCACTAGAATTCCAGTTTTATTTACAACCAAAACACATCCATAATTGTCTGGTTACTACTGTTCAGGTCGCAACGTAAAACATCTAGTGACATATTGTAGAGAATGTGACTAATAAAAATAGAGAATGTGAGAGATTTGGCCCCACAGTGCAACTAGATGGAACAACCACAGTTCTTTTCTGACTTCTATGCACAGTTTTTTTTTTTCTGACTTGTATGCATATGTAGAGTTGTAGTGAGTTTTTTTTAGCATAGATTAATAAATAAGTAGTATTGCTATGCCATTGACCTTTTCTTACGATGGTGTAATGAATTCTTTTGTTGAACTATATGAGACAGGCTGCAGGCATAGAAATAATTTCAATTAGTCTGTAGTTGTGTACTCCTATTTGTAACTAGGCTATGTTTTAGCAATTCAGAGTGATACACTAAATTAAACTTTTGGTTCCTCTTGTATGATCATTTGAAATATGCAAATTGCAACTTACCAGCCCTTGTATGATCATTTGAAATATGTCCAATTGTAACTAGGCTATGTATTAACCTTTCGTGTTAAAACAAAATAAATAAATCATGTGGCTCTCAGATATTTTAATTGTGTGTTGCATACACTGTACAAGAAAGGTGTGTTTAGTATCCATTTCTTTATTGCACATTCATTAGTAGTAAATTGCATACTTTAATTAATGCAATTATGGTGTTGAACATGTGCAATATTTGTTTTAGTTAACTTAGAGGATGGAATTGTTCTTGCTTTTAGGGCCTGCATATTCTTCTGTCTGGGCTATTTGGGACTGGAAATGGATCTTTTGTTTTAGTGTAAGCACCAAACACTACATTTTTATGGAATGCATATGATTTCTATTTTAAGAGAACTCTTATCTTTAGGGAATAGATCTTTTCGCTTGATACGACAACTGTTTCCTTAACTGCAGTGAAAATGCTAAAGGGTAATGTATATATTAGCTGGTTTCATTATATTCTTCTCGATTCTAGGTAAGTTTACTTGTCATGGAACTAGTATTTGATTCTTTTACTAGATCTTTGGGGTAGCAGATTTTAAGCCTAACATGTATGATGGAACTAAATTCTACTAATTGATGATTATTGCACATCTTTTATGTTAAAATTGTAGGTTACATTAGCTGCAATTTCTACATGTGTAATGTGTAATTTCTGGTGGCCATCTAATTGCATTGGCTTTTGGCGCCAAGTTCACACCTCTGCTTAAGCCTAGCGAGGTCCCAGGTCGTATTCCTTGAACTTCATATTTAAGCATGCATGCATACTATATGTTTAGTGAAGGGTACTTGTTTAGCAGCAGTAAAAGTACGGGCCTCACCCTATGGTTTTGTAGTTGTGCTGGTTAGGTGAGAGCTTTTGTCTATTGTACTACTATAGAAAAAAATGTCTCTTTGTCTATGTGCTTGTGCTGCTACATCCCATCATTTTTTTGTAATTGTGCTGCCTGGGGGAGAGAGCTTTTTTTTTGTCTATTGTCCTACTATAGAAAAAAAAAAAATTGTCTCTTGTCTATTGTTATTTGTCATTGTGTTTCATGAAGTAGCCGGGCATCCAACTTTGTTAATCTGTCACTGTCCAAACAATTTATATCAATCTGTCAATTGTCCTTATGCCTATATTTATTACTTTGTTCCTATAGTACTGCTCTCGTATGTTGTCCTTCCTATAGAAAGCTCTGTTTGCTCTGTGGGTGGAAGGGGTGGTGCGCTGTGTCATCTAGGTTTCACGGAGCTCGTGAGCTAGGGGCGGGGGCCCCTAGCTCGCCGGAGCTTTGGTGAACCCCTAGCCCCGCTTGCAGGTGGTGGGTGTCGGGCGGGGAGTGAGTGGTGAAACGACGGGAGGAGGGTTAGATCAATATAGACCACATTTTTGTCCTTGTATTTCTGTTCTTTGTGATTTTTGCCATTGCCTAGACCTAGATCATTGTCTGGTTTTCTTATCCTCCACCCAACCATTCTCGTTGGGGGTAAGTCTTGGCTTTTGCTTACTTGAGGTGCATATATGGCTACCTTGGATTTTCTATTGTGATCTATCTTAGATAGATTACTAAAGTTTGGTGTGAATATTGATCTACTAGTAGTCTGATTCAATATTTTACTTACAAATACATATAATTTTAGTCGAGGATCGGTGAGTGGTGTGAGGCTCTAGAATTAATTCTAGAGATTGGCCCAGAAAAGTCGATGCATGTGTATGTGTGATTCTTGCTAGCTCTGTTTTGCACTATGCTTTGTGTTTCAAAATTCAAAGAATTCTTTTTCTGAAACACCTGAGTATTTTTCTAAGAAAGGAAGCTGCCATTTCTAGCATGCCAAGCGTAAAGAAGGTAAAGAGCAAGCCATGTAGCTCTCCTACTGAGGCCATGGTGGCTTCTTTGTAAGACTGATATTTTTTTCATCAGTTATTATAGTCCTCCCTCCTTTGTTCGATGTGTAGTATAGACTGGAGATGTTATCCTCAGGCTATTCCAAATTTTCGATCCATGCACACCTAAATCTTAGGAAATCCAGTTATGAAGCTCTATTTAGTGTTTCTGTTTTGTAGATGGCTAAGGTTATATTTCCCTATCTGGAGCTGATGGTTATGCCTTTTTTCTTACAGATACGGGACTACAAAGCAGCTCTCAAAAAGTACAGTAAAGGTTTCTGCCACTTGGATGTTTGCTGGGAGAAGGAAGAGATAGATGAAGGTAATTATACAATTGCTAACACACTGTTCATATTTTGTTATTTCTGTCATATGATACATACTGATCATGAAGACATGTCACTGGTAACTCACTAGCATTGTAAACTATGCAGATAAGAGCACATCACTGCGGAAGACCAAGTCAATAATACTCACTAATAGGTCTGTAAGTTTGCTTGTCTTGTCTAATCATTCCTTACCTAGGTGAATATTTGGAATTCTTGTATTAGATCTAAGAAACCTGTGGTACCTGAGTGAATATGTGGAATTCTTATATTAGTTCTAAGAAAAATTTGTCATGGCAGTTCATAGCATCTAAGCAGAGGTACCAGAGGGTACCAGAGGGTGGGCATGCTGTTTGTGACATTCTAGCTTAGTTCAAAATACTTCTTGTCTTTTATGATTGTTCTTTGCAGACCTTGAATCATTCTCTTACAAAATTATGAAATGAGCTAGTGATCATATGATTGTTCTTTGTAGGTACCAGAGGGTGAAGCCAATGATCACATCAACCCTGGGCTTTTTCTAGAAAAGGAGCGTCCAACTTCATTCAAGCTCTTCACTGGTAATTACATTAGCTTTCCTGAGATTTATGAAATGAGCTCGCTGTCCCCTTCTACTCATGCACAAATAAGCAGAGGGACATCCCTCGGCTGTGTTCTCCTTGTCATTTGTGCTAACTCATCTTGATCTTTGTGTATTGTGATTTGTGATTGTGTTATATTGTAACTTTTTCTATTTTTTTTTTGTACTAGGAGGAGGTTAACCAGAACTGAGCAAACAAGAAAGTGGAGGACGAAGAGAGAGAGAGAGAGAGAGAGAGAGAGAGAGAGAGAGAGAGAGAGAGAGAGAGACTGCCCTGGGCTTTGTAGGTGTGCCCCTTGTTTCCCGGTGGAGAGAGAGAGAGTGAGGCTGCCCCTGGGCTTTGCAGGTGTCCTTGTTTCCTGGTGGAGAAAGAGAATCTTTTTACTTTTTGGGTGTCTGTCTCGGGTGGAGTGGGCAGATATATTTTAATGCATGCATTCTGACTTAACTGAGAACGCACTCAAGTTTGTGGGCATTTAAAGTCGGGCGGGCCCGTTAGAGGTCTACTAACGGGTTTTTCGCGGACCCGTTAGTGTTGGCTGTGTACGCAAACAACAGAAAAGTTGAATCTGGTCGTTAGATGTAGATTTGACAGCCACAGATATCGACTGAAATACCAAGGTTTTTTTTCGGACGACTGTGTTATAGCAACTCCCTTATTAATATCTACAATCTATCTCCCTCAGTCTTTTTTGTGAAAAAAAATCAACAATCTATGCAATACTATAAATACTCCCTCGGTCCCCCAAAAAAAAGTGTCGTTTTACGTTTTTTTTTGACTTCTTATTTGACCGTCCGTCTTATTCAAATTTTTGTATAAATATTATTTATTTTGTTATGACTTATTTGATCATTAGAGATACTTTAACAATGATTTATTTATTTTATATTTTACATAAATTTTTTGAATAAGAAGAACGGTCAAAACACGAGGTCTACAAAACCTAAAAACGATACTCTTTTGTACTATGGAGGAAGCATTTTTAAAAAGAAAATTTACCTCACCGACTTTTTTTTCATCAATCGATTCATCCCACCACACTTCACTCCTTCTCATCCACATCTCATATTTGTCCACATTATATTTTCGGTGTTGCCAGCGCTCAGACGGACCTGCAGTCACCCGGTCTCCACCCACGCATCCTGCAATCCAAAAGAAAAGACGTCCCCCCCTCCATTTTATTCTCTCCCCCCCCCCCCCCCCGCCACGCTTACCTCCTCGCGCCCGTGCATACCATCTGCTCGCCCCCACAGCCCCCCCCCACACCCCGACGCCAGCTCATCCCACATAACTCCTCCCACAACTCGTAGTGGGGCTGGGCAAAAGGAACCCGCCACCAGACACCATGTGGGCGGGATCCGCCCCTCCCCAATCTCGTCGGCCCCAACACCTCCGCCCGTAGTATTTCGCCCCCCCTACTATAGCCCGCCCCAGCTTGTTGTTGCAAAAGAGGGAAGCTATTTGTAACAACGAAAAGAACAACCAATGCAATAAACAAAATAAGCCGGCCGCAACAAACCAAAAAATTATTGCAACATCGAAAAAACATCTAATGTAACAAACAAAGATATGAACCGCAACATTAAAAAATGTTTGTACAACATTCAAGAACATTCACTTCAACATCGAGGAGAAATCGGCGCAACAAATGAGAAACAACTAGTCCAACATCACAAGCACTACTAATGCAACATTAGAAAACACACATTTGCAATAACCCGAAAAAGTAGCAATTCCAACATTCCAAATGATTCGATTTGCAACATCGAAAAAGAACCATTGCAACAATGACGAGATCCGAGCTCGAGGGCTATTTCGAATCCATGACAGAACCACATCCCATAGATCCATAGGGGGAGGAGGAGGAGGCCCCAAATGATCCCCCCGTCACCTACCTCGTTGGAGCCGCGCCATCGCCCCTCCCTCCGGATGCATGGAGGTAAGAGAGTGAGGGAGAGAGAGTAGGGAGGCAAGCTCTCCTCACCGAAAGTCGCCGCCATCACCCCCCACCCGGTGGCATAGAGGCACGCAGAGGTAGTTGTGGGAGTGGGGAGGAAGGGAGGAAGGAAGGAAGGAAGGAAGGAAGGCTCGCCGACATTGCGGAATGGAGAACGCAGAAGGAGGGGAAGCGCATGGGAGGGAGGGAGCAGCGACGCAGGCGGGCGGCCTACAGGACGGCGGCGGTGGAGCAGCGAGAAGATAGGAAGAAAAAAAAGGCGATGATGCGGGTTGCTAGTGGAAATATATTTTTAAAGAGAATAGGTGTGGGCGCTAGCATGCGAGGCCCACACGAACTTCGCCGGGTCCGATCCCGTCGGACGCCCAAGGAGAAATTATTTATCCGCACTCATGTTTTTCTATTTCTTCCCTCTATACATCCTAAATCATCAAGCATTCTCTTCTTTACAAAGACTCTCCCCATGGACTCATCATTCCTTTTATATCTTTACTCTATCCAACTATCATCGATTGGGGTCTACTTATAATTTTATCTAAATACATCCATGTGAGATGTTGTTTTAAAGAATTTATTAAAACGAATTTAATGGTGTAATCGAAATTTAATTTGGTATTTTAATTTGTGAGATATATCATTTTTTAGTTAATACCATCGGTGGGTCCCGTCACTGGCGCATGCTCTGCTGCCTCCCACTCCTTTCTCTCTGACGCGCGTGGTGGTCCCAACACCATAGCGTGCTTTCTCTATCTCGCTACAGATAGCGCAGCAGCGGTGGTTGCGTAGCTCATCCAGGGTGCCGCTGCAGCTTGTTTTCACGCTAAACGAAGGACGTGGCGACGAGGTGGCGAGTACCGGCAGTGGTACCGTAGCCCAGTGCGGGCAGTCTTACCGTTATATTTCAACCCAAATTCAACACAAAGTCACATTTCCATAATCCAAAGCCAGCACAATCTAAATAACAACTCAATATTATAGAAAACAAAACACGGAAATAAGAACAAAGATGGCACAGCCAATTGGTTCTTGTCATGATATCATGTGAAACACAAGCTAAGGTTGCCCCATGGCGCCCGCGGCCAGCGGCCAAAGGTATGACTGGTCAACTCTTTGGTGTTTTTCTTATTCTCTAATACTCTGATCGATTACCATTAGTAGATCTAGCATGTAGATCGCAGTCTTGTAAGAGGTAGATTACTGTTGGAACATGGTCCCGGCAGTAAGCAGAGGTATTCGAAACCCTGCATAAGAGACCTTAAAGATAACCATGTGCTAGGGCATTTTTTTTTTGCAAGATCGGGCTCCCCAAGAGATTAGTCCTCGGCCAGCCATACCTCTGGCCGCCACAACTCTCCTCGTGTCCTTCAAAAAAAAAAAAAAAAAAAAAACTCTCCTCGTGTCATGTCTATAGCAATATCTTGTGTAAACCAAATCCATGAGGCATACTTCAGTGCTTAGAGCCGACAAGATAGGTTGGTACTGACCCAGTCCATAAATTGTTTAGTCGCTCAGGAGAGATCAGGGACAGATCTAGGATGAAAGGTTTGGGGCCGGCGGCCCTCCTGCGCCACAGGTAGATCCATCTTAGGATTGATAGCTGTCCTTCATGCCACAACTTTTGTCAACTCTATTATTGCCGTTAGAAATTGCAATAACTTCTCTTTGATAAAAGGCTACGCTACCGTCGTAGGTGACGAGATCCCTGGCACGTGATGATCCCTGCCTGGCTTTGTTTTATTCGAGCTCGAGCATGCACCATGTTTTGTAATAAAATTACTGCAATATAGATGGTTTGGGACACTCGTTCCGTCGTTCGTTCGTATGCAGTAAATGCAAATGAGCTTTCCAACAAGATCAACTGTGTCCTGCTGTATATGAAGCCTAGCTAAGTTGCAGAAGGTGATGTGTGCATATAGCATGGAACCAACTCAGGGCAATAGATGTGAAACATGCAATGCCGAAAAGAAACGGAAACTTAAAACTCACAACCAAGAAAAAAATCAATATAATTGCCGGAGTATATATTCCTTAATTCTCATCCATTTTGATGATAAAAGGGAATAAGATGACGTAACTAAGCCTACAAGCTAACTTCTTAATTACCGACATATACTACTCAACCAAAATCAGAGTAGAAATAAGATGACATAAAACCGCGATACACTTTTTTTTTAGATAATGGATAATATTTTCATACCTGGCTTCATCAACCAATAGGTAGAATCAGACCAATTATTACGAAGATCAAGCTGTAGGCTAGAAAAACAAAAAAAGAAAAACCTCTAGGAGCTCGAGAAGTCATCCACGACATTCTGGCATGTACAAGACAAGAATATACCGTCAAATGAACTACAACAACAATAAGAATCTAGGGAGATAAATAGGCCAGCTCCAAACACTAACAAACCAAGGAGAAAACTTTCAAAAGTGACGCCTCCAACAAGAACATGACATACGAAGATGCCAGCGTCGCCCGACCATGAAGACTGGTGCTGTATTTTCAACGTGAGAGGTCTCCAAGGTGTGCTGGAGAGAAGTGACGACGCCTCCATAAAGGAAGTGACCCACAGGCGTCACCACCGTCTAAACACAGCCGTTGCCACACCGCGATCCATGTCATTGCGTCGGTGGCCACAAACCAGATCAATGGAGCTCTTTGGAGGTGCACCACTAACATCCACGCGCCACAGCGTCCCAGAGCCTTAGAACCGGCAGGGAAACAGAATCCATCGCACGAAGCTCAGATACGGCCATCATCGGGAGCATCGCCGAAACGGCCGCCGCCCACGCAGCCACCCACGCCTCGAAGCCCCGGATCCGGCCTCGCACCGCCAGTCGTCGGGACTCATCCACCTCTTCTCCCGCTGCTCGCACCTCCACCTCCTCCACCAACCAACTCCAGCCACCGCGATCCCCGGAGCCCCTAAGGCACGCGCATCCCGCAGCAGGGTGGATCCGCCATCTCCGCCGCGCCACCGTCACGAGCCTCCTCAGCCCCGGCGGGCACCGGCCCCTCCGCCTAATCCGGACAGCAGACAGCTGCCACCGAGCAAGGAGGGAGGGTGCAGAAGCCGCCGGAAGGCCATGGCCGGCGCTGCAGAAGTCGTGCACTACGAGAGAACAACTGCAACAAAGGAACCAAGGGTATCCGCGAAGACAGAGAGCCAGAGCTGAAGATCCATCCGTGAAACATTGCTTGACGGATCCATCTTCAACAGGCGCCGACGAACTGGAAAGCAAGAAGCAAGGGCCTAGTTATTTGATGACTGGACCAAACCGGACCGGCGGTCAGATCATTAAATGGGCCCTTATACATTCATACACGTCACTTTATATAGCACCAATCTCTATCAATTATTTTTACATAGCGAAGAACCAATTGCCGTGCCATCTTGTCATGACATCATGTGAAACACAGGGTTGCCCCATGGCTGAAGTTTTTGGGCACACACGGCGCCATCCGGCAACGGAGCAGAACATCATCACATAGTAGTGCCTTAGATCGCACGTCTCTGCGTGAAAATCCTCAATAATGTCTTGTCCTAAAGACTTGTTGCACTCTCTGTTCTGGATGTCACGTCGGTTTCACTACGTACGTTTGTGTGGTGTGTGGTGTTCATGGTGCCATGTCTTGCGATGGCCCCCGACAGTCACAAGCCACCAAATCGACGACGACGGGTCTCAGTGTCGTCAGTGCTCCCCTGCCGAGAGCTAGTTGCGAGCCCTGTTTCGCTTTTCATCAGAGGGAGGTGGTGACCGGCGCGATCGCACCAATGGCGGCCGGCGACAAGAAGAAGACGGCGTGTGTCACCGGAGGGAACGGGTACATCGCCTCGGCGCTCATCAAGATGCTGCTGGAGAGAGGATACGCCGTGAAGACGACGGTCAGGAACCCCGGTTGGATTCTTTGACCTCTCCTTTAATTCTTCAGTCTCGTTTCGTGGCCGTCCCTTTTCTTGTACAGAGGATATTGGTGATAGTTGGCAGTGATGCGTTTAGTTTGCGAAAGTGCTTTACTATGATGATTCTGAATCCCAGATGACATGGAGAAGAACTCCCACCTCAAGGGCCTGCAGGACCTGGGATCGTTGGAGGTCTTCCGCGCCGACTTGGATGAAGAAGGCAGCTTCGACGACGCCGTCGCCGGCTGCGACTACGCCTTCCTAGTCGCCGCTCCGGTGAAGCTCGACACGAACAACCCTGAGGTGAACAAACGTCGTCACATCTACTCGAATTTCTGACGCCATCTGTTCATACTGTTCATCAACGTTCATCATCCCTTTCTGAATTGGCTGGGTGATGGCAGAAAGAGCTGATCGAGCCCGCCGTCAGGGGAACCCTGAACGTCATGCGATCGTGCGTGAAAGCCGGGACGGTGAGGCGCGTTGTCCTGACCTCGTCGGCGGCCGCGGTCTCCAGCAGGCCGCAGCTGCAAGGCGACGGGCACGTGCTGGACGAGGACTCGTGGTCCGACGCCGAGTACCTCAGAGCCCACAAGCCTCCAGGGCCCAGCTGGGTACGTTACGACGCACGTCCTTGCAACAATTTGCTAGCTGACGACGAGAACGAAGTTGTGAACGACTGCGCTGCTGGATGTGCTTGCTTGCAGGCGTACGCGGTGTCCAAGGTGCTCCTGGAGAAGGAGGCGTGCAGGTTCGCGGCGGAGCACGGCATCAGCCTCGTCACCGTCTGCCCCGTCGTCACCGTCGGCGAGGCGCCGGCTCCGGTCGTCAGCACCAGCGTCCCCATCTGCCTCTCCCTTCTATCCGGTGAGGCTCAGCTCAACTCAAGGCGGCCAACATGCACGCACGGCCTCGGATCAGAGGTTTGGTGTGGATGACACGTGTGGCATGGTTGTGATTTTGTTCCATCTTCGTCTTCAGGCGACGAGGCATTGTTGGCGGTGCTGGACAGCATCGAGAGGGTCACCGGCTGCGTGCCGCTGGTGCACGTCGACGACCTCTGCCGCGCCGAGCTGTTCGTCGCCGAGGAGGACGCCGCCGCGGGGAGGTACATCTGCTGCGCCATCAACACGACCGTCGCCGAGCTCATGCGTTTCCTCGCGGATAAATACCCGCAGTACGGCGTGAAGACGAACCTGCTGTAAGAATCGGCTTCGTAGCTCTGGATTCTGACGACATTTTGCACCGGTGACGGTGACTGACTGATGCCGTTTGCCTGCACTTTTGCATGCAGCTCCGGCGAGCGGTTGGAGAAGCCGAGAGTGCGTCTGTCGTCCGCGAAGCTGGTGAAGGAAGGGTTCGAGTTCAGGTACAGGACGCTGGATGGCATGTATGACGACATGGTCGAGTATGGCAAGGCCCTTGGAATCCTGCCCAAGTGATGTGTTGCTTTGCTCCTCTGCTTTCGGACGGCGATCGGATCAAAAAAAAAAACCTGCAGAACAAGTGAAGTACGGAGTAGGAGTATGCTGCAACTACAAGTGTACTGAACCCATAGCAGTTCGATCAGTCAGTTTCTGGGTTTGAACTCATTCGGCAATAATTTGTGGGTTTCATTGTGGACAGAAATCATTCAAAAGTAGTTAAATCGCTGACGCCATTTTCTAGAAAGAAAGAGATTTGTTCATACGATTAAAACTGGTGGTATTGGCAACCAAAAAAAAAAATTGGCATTATAAACAATCAGTTGTGTCAAAAGATGTCTTTATGCGGTTTTTTTTTCTGTTTTCCTATCATGATTTGTCACTCCATTATAACTTCTATATGAAAAACTCTCACTTAGAATTCTCTTGATCCACAGCCCTCCACGTCATCATCCTCTCCTGGCCCACAGGCATCCACCTCCAGCACCCATGAGCAGTTACCGTAAGAATAATCAGCCATGAGTAATCAGCCATCAACGTCCACCATCCGTATTCCTTCCGTTCCCCTCCACTTCACGTCGAACTCAGAACCGCTGCCATAATTAACCCCTCCAGCCTTTCCATGTTCCTGCGCCATCCCCTCCCCTTCTTGCAGTTGCAGCCCCCTCATGCATTGTCTTCTATGTTCTATATATAGCAAACTACAGTACACTCCGATCCATGTGGATGTACCCTCATATTATCATCCCAATCCCAAGGTGCCACTTTGTGTTTTGTTCTGTCCACATTTTCAATTTCCAAATGATCAAGATCTACGCTCATCGCTATTACTCAATTTGTGCAAGTTTATTGGTGCATGGTGTCATATTTCTTGAGTCCATGCATTATTGAGTTGTTAGATCTTCAAATTAAATCAGGTTTTCTCAAAAACATATATACCATTCGGTATGTGACATATGATGTGCTTGGACGGAAATTGTTGCCACGATTTATTTTATGGCTCTAGAGTTTTGATAATTTTATAAATTTGTAAGTTCCAATGTTATGGACAACGGTATTTTATTAGAAAATCCATTTCATCCTTCCAAGATGTTTGTATTTTATTAGCTTGCATCACGAATTTTTGAAAGCCCAGCTTTTGCCCGTGCTTCTACGCCCGGCTAGCATACATAGGTATGAGTTCTTTTTACGGCTGATATCTAACATATACATGGTACGTTCTCTTAGCACATGTGACCTTTTAAGTTCATCCCAATATCGGACGTCAACAAAATAATTGAAGGCATCCAATTGGGCCGAGAGCAGCCTTACCCGAAATAAATGATTATCTTCTTTTTTATTCCATTAACAAATGTTGTATCCAACCCATTTAAATATTTCGTTCAATATTACTTCACTTCATAGTTGAGACATTAATTTAAATAATCTATACAATATATGACAATGGATACAATCTTTGGAATTGTGCTAATACATCTATATTATTTCGAATATATTCCTACATTACTAGCAACATACAAATGCATCTCCAAATTCTTAGTGGTTCACATCTAAACTTATTTGTATTCCTTCTTCTTACCCTCAAGAACGCCGGAGAATCCTCCTAGTAAAGAAGACACGAAACCAACTTGTCAAAGGCAGATATGGATGTCAAGTGGCGGACCCCAGCATTTGCTCATGACTAGGGCCTCTACCAAGCACTATTTATTTTACCTTTACCCTATCCAGTAGAGGCTCATTAATGTCACACAGAAATAACTAAGACAAAGCTAAAATTTCTATCTTTTGAGACCTTTTTTTTTGAAATCACTATAATGCGTGTTTTGATTTAAGGGAAAAAGGAGTTTGATACATAGCTTAGCGCGTTCCCGGACGAGATGTCATGGCTCACGGTAAGCGCACACTAAACAATAATCACCGGCTAGAACGGTACCGCTTAGAGGGTCGTACTAAGAAGGAAACTAATTGTGTGACCAAGAGCTAAAAGCGAGACAGCTAGCTAGCAGAACGTTTTTAAAAAAACCCTGCCTCTCTGGATTTGGATCGCAGAATGGTGCTTTGGCAGCTAGACGGTGGCAGCTAAAATTTCTAACTGATCTGATTGAACTAAACTTGATAAGAACGTTACACATGATGACATGAAATAAATACCTAGTGCACGCGGTGCGTGATTACAATCTTGGGCCTTGTTTAGTTCATGGTGGGAAGTTAGAAAGTTAGAATTTGAACTCTTGTACCACTTTCGTTTATATTTGGTAAATATTGTCCAATCATGGACTAACTAGGCTCAAAAAATTTTTGTCTCGTGATTTATAACATAACTATGCAATTAGTTATTTTTTTATCTACATTTATTGCTCCATACATGTATCCCTAGATTGATGTGATGTGATGTGATGTGATAGAGAGAATGGAAAAATTGAAAGTTGGAGGGGAAACTAAACAAGGCCCTCAAAAGTAGCATCTTCAGTGCTGGCAGGTGGAGTTTGGCTCAATTCTTTGGTAGGCACACTACTTCTAGTTCTTTCCATCACTAGCTTTACTTCCAACTGTTTGTATTTTAGGCACACTATTTTTTTGATAACACAGCTTCACCCTTGCATAAAGGGGGGGGACGGGGAGGAAAGCGGTGGCGGGGGACATGCTATGGTCGAATCATGGGAAGCGGAGAGGACGAGGTCGCTGAACTCGGGATGGAGCAGGAGATGTGGAGCAGGCGAGGTAGTCGTCCCCGTACTAGTCGGCGGCCATCTTCTATATCGCGGCAAAGGCCGAAAGCATTTCCTTTTCGGCGCGCTAGGGCATATTCACTCCACGGGCCTGCCCAACTCACCGACGCAGACCCTGAAATCACAGGGAATATGAGAGGTCAAGGACGAAAGTTTAGGGACAAAGTTTAGGCATGAAGTCCTCATCTTCTACCTCCAACCTTTGCTCCTCAAAGCATCCATGCCAAAATTTCTTGGAGGGGCTCCATGGGATTTCCTTTTAGGGGGCTCATGCCCCCCTCCCTCCGTCCTACCGCTAGATCCATCCCTAGGAGAGATAGTTGTCCTTCGTGCTGCAACTTTTACCAACTCCAGAATTGAGGTGTTGAACGACACACTTTGAAGAATGAACGATGAGGCTATTATCATCTCACTACTGTCGTATATTTCAAAAACTTCTTCTGATAATGCACCTTGTATGAATCGCAAAGAACCTTTTTTGCATTCAGTGACACCGTTGGTTTGACACGAGGCAAACATTTATGGCACACAAAGAATTCTTAAACATTGAATTTTGACTACATGATTCAAATTTGCTCGTCCCGACAATCCACACAACCTTGCGTTTAAATGAAGTTTGCAATCCCATTCTAGCATAAAAAAGCCTAATTTTCTTTTTTTAAAAAAAAAAACCCGCCAATTTGAAGGGAAGGACCACCCACAATGGCTCTTGTTTGGATACTCTAGCCCGAGCTAAAGCTAGAGTTAGTTTTTAGCTCTAGCTCTAGCTCTAGCTCCAAACTAGCTCTTGCTCTAGATGCGTTTGGATCCTTGGGCTAGTTTGATATTAAATGCATCTAGGGCAGGAGTCTTTCCTGAACTTGGGATGGAGCAGGGAGATGTGGAGCAAGAGCCGAGGTAGTCGCGGTGGATTCCCGCATAACAAATAAGGTGGGGAGGGATTTGCGGCAAAGGCCGAGCAATAGAGGAGCTCGGCGCGCAGGGCATACCACTCCACGGGCCTGCCCAACTTGTTTAAGCGTGACCAATCAAATCACCGGGGAATATGAGAGGTCGGGGGCGAAAGTTTAGGGGACTGAAGTCCTCATCTTCTACCTCCAACCTTTGCTCCTCAAAGCATCCATGCCAAAATTTCTTGGAGGGGCTCCATGGGATCAACGGTGGTAGGGGGCTCATGCCCCCCTCCTGAAATCCCTATAATTAGATCCATCCCTAGGAGAGATAGTTGTCCTTCGTGGCTGCAACTTTTACCAACTCCAGAATTAAGGTGTTGAGCGACACACTTTGAAGAATGAACGATGAGGCTATTATCATCTCACTACTCGTCATATATTTCAAAAAACTTCTTCTCGATAATGCACCTTGTATGAATCGCAAAGAACCTTTATGCACGATTGTGACACACCTGTTGGTTTGACACTAGGCAAACATTTATGGCACACAAAGAATTCTTAAACATTGAATTTTGACTACATAGATTCAAATTTGCTATCGTCCGACAATCCACACAACCTTGCATTTAAATGAAGTTTCAATCCCATTCTAGCATAAAAAAGCCTATCTTTTTTTTTTAAAAACGCCAATTTGAAGGGAAGGACAACCCAGGGTGGCTATGTTTGGATACTTCTAGCCCGGCTAAAACTAGAGTTAGTTTTTAGTTCTAGCTTTCTAGCTCCAAAAACTAGCTCTTGTATAGATTTTTTGGATCCTTGGGCTAGTTTGATATTAAATGCATCTTTTTAATTATTTAGAAGCTCTCCTGCAAAAAAAAACCGAAGATCTGCTGCCCTAAATGTGCCACCTAGTTCCCGTGAGCCGTGGTACATGTCTGTGGCCATGTGCATCTCGTTGAAAGAAACGCATGTGATTGTGATTACAAAATGAACTCAGAATCATACCTAATGAGTAGTTAACCTAGACTTCTTTAAACTCGATTCCACAGAAATTGGAACCCAAGAAATGGGTGCTACCGGAGCCGTGCTAACCAGCTTAGGTAGCAAGCATGTTTGCAAACCAAATTTCCCATTAGAATAAGAGTCTAGAACAGTGTAGCAACAGAAGAGCATGAGAGTAGGGATGAAAACATATAGGACAAATATTTTCCTGTTATTTGTCCATCCCCAAGGGGTCAAACTTTATGTGGATTGTTTGTATCTGATTATGAACATTTAATATCCAAACGTATCTCAATCCGAATGCTCAAGATCGGATTTCTGAAATGTATATGAGATAGATATCAATATCCAAATGATCCGTATCCGGTTGTGAGATTTGAGAAAAAAGGGGGAGAGAATACGGGACATGGGACATAATGCAGATCACTGATATTTGTTTCTATTTGGTCCGGTTTCATCCTACATGAGAGAATAGAACACATTTTTACATAGCTACTAGAAAGGTTCTAGGGGAGAGCTCGGTGAATGACAGACATAGTGTGGCCAACAAAAAAAAAAAAAAAAAAAAATGAGGAAACATATGACAGTCCTACAAGATCTTAATGACCTTGTTTCATAATTCACTTGTGAAAAAGGAATTCAATGATTTGTTATTGGACGTGATGACTATTTAATCTTTGTTTTGTTTGAGAGCATAGTACAACACATACGCCCACAACACGCAGACGGAAAAATTTAGGTATGGCGACATATAGCCATGAAGCACATACATAGTCACAAGAAACATTAGACATCCTTTTTTTTGCAAGACAAGAGAGAGCTCATTTTGTGATGTGCGGGATTTGCAACATCATCATAGTCAGGAAATATACACATGGGCTTTAAAAGACTGGCCCGGCCATGATTTGGAAGAACTAGCCTAAGCCCGTTGGGTTTTGGTCCATCCACAGATCTTAGTGGGTAGGTCCTGGTCACAAATTTTTACCCCTAGTTTTTACCGGGCTCGAAAATTTATTTTATATGTTTTACACTATAAAATGTGTGGTCGGCCGACTAAGCGGCCGGAAAAATATGGCCGGCTCAACTAGTGGCTATGGGAAAGGTTTTTTTTTCCAAATAATGTTTTTTTTTCGGCCGACATGTCGCAAAATGCTTAGGTTTAGAAACGCGAAAATATGGTGGGCGCAATGTAGTCATGATATACTGAGATAGATAAGGAGGGATGAGGGGATGTTCATGATTATTTGACCGAAAACAATAGTCGACATGTCATATAATATATTTTTTATTAAAAAAACTTATTTTCAAAGTGTCATTAGGCATGTTGTAGGCATTATTTCTGGCCAAGCTATCCTAACCCATGCCGCACGCGGTCATGGGAAGGGGATAGAGAGAACCAGCCATGGGTGGACAAATGAAGGAGAAATTGACCCATGGACACACACACACACACATGTAATAAGTTTAAATAGAAATAATCTCCTAAAACTAGAAATCATTTTTTTTCCTTTAACAAATTTTAAGGGAAAGGCAGAATGGGGATCGAGTGAAAGTTGCTCTAATGAGACATGATTGATATGAAAGAAAAAATGGCTCGATAATTTGTTTGAGCACGAAATGACTTGTGAACGCGTCGATAAAAACAAAAACACTATCAATGTCAACAGTCAATCGCGTTGTCCACGTCTGCCACTACCAACAACAAGCAACAGCCGACAGAAGTCAGCAGAACCTGGCCTACCGCCTTTTCCCGCACAACACACCAGACCCTGTCTCATCCTCCCTGAAAATTCTGCTGAACGAGCGAGCATATCCCCTCATTCCAGGCTTCCAGCCCGTTGTGAAGTGGCAGCCGCCGGCGATGTCGGCCGGCGACAGGAAGAAGACGGCGTGCGTGACCGGAGGAAACGGTACATCGCCTCGGCACTCCAAGGTGCTGCTGGAAAAGGGTACGACGTCAAGACGACGGTCAGGAACCCCGGTTGGTCCCTCTTTTTGTTCCTGTGTTTCTCGGATTAGGTTGTGCCACATTTTGCCCTTGTGCTTGGACTTTTGTTGTTTTTTCTTATCTGTGGACAAGACACAATCTCGCCCTTGTGCTAGGGCTACTATTGTATGGTTTTAGTTCGGTTTTCCAAAATTAACTGGGTTTTGCCTCATTTTCCCTAAAAAACGAGGTTGTTGATTCAATACCAATATATATTCAGGTGGGGATCCCCCCCCCCGGCGTTTGACAGTTCAAAAAATCTTACTAAGTAATTTATATATTTTGGAAAAAAATCTAAATTGATATTATTATAAGAGCACTAGAAGCATTAGTAGTGAATGGACAATTAAACCTGTTTGGTTAGAGGGAATTTTTTGAAAATTGGGATTAAAAAAGTCTCTTTTGGTCCCTATGAAACCAAGCGGGTGATACTGTCCCTAGTCTTTTTTCTAAAAGTCCTTACGACTTAAAAGGTTCTAGGACTACTAAACCAAGCATGGCCTTAATCAATTTTTTTTTTTTTTGAGATTACACACGGTAGGGATCAACACGGATCACTCACCGGCGGAATAAAAACCCTACCCCATAGCACCCTAATCCTCTTTTCTAATCAAATCGGTTTTGAAGTTCGGATCGGATATTATCGACGGGGACGCCGGATACCACTTAATGATTTTAGGAAATGTCCGAAATAAATCCGGATAAAGTGTCGTGTTCTCGTGATTTGAACCACGGGTGGGAGCCCCTAACCAATGGCTTTTAGAATTGAGGATAACATACATGGCCTTACAAAATTAATACAAGTTCTAAATTTGGACTTAACGCTGAGGGAAGATAAAAAAGCATATAAAACAAGTAAATATTCTTACAGGGTCATATAGAAGCGACTTCGTGTATGCTTAAAATACGGAAACTAGACAATCACAACACACCCACCTACAAATTAGGTAAATAGGCAATCACAGGATTACCATTCTATATGTAGCATAAAGATACTTAAATTATTTTTCAAGTTTTGGCTCTTTAAAATATTCGGTTATCCTATTATAAGCATCGGATATTCCGCGTTTAATTATCGGATAATCCATATCCGCCCGATTTTTGTCAATACCATGTCCTACAATCAAGATCCGCAAGATATAGTCGGATTGGATTATCCGCATCGATCCATGGATATTAAAAACACTTCTCCATATCCTTAAAATTCGGATTCGGAGCGGATCGGACGGTGAAGGGTGGAGGATTATCCGTACCACTTTCATCAGCAGGTTTGGAGTCAATGGAGCGTCAGGGAACCATGTCGAACGTGTCGCAGCTGCTTGAGGGCTGCCCAACCGAATGACCGGGCCCACCGATGAGGAGATGTTGAGGTGCATCCACGTCGGACTGCTCTGCGTCCAGGAGGACCCACGCCTTCGCCTAAGCATGGCGTTCGTCGTCATCATGCTCAACAGCCGCTCCATCACGTTCACGCTGCCCATCCCCACAGAATCGGCCTTCTTCCTGAGCTCAGGCGAGGGGCGGAGGGCGGAGCCGGAGCCGTCGATTAACGAGGGGGTCTGTGTCTGACTTGGAACCCCGTTGATGTATGGAGTGGTTTTACTTTTCTCTGTTACCAGCAGCAGTCGCCATGGTTGTAATGTTGTAATCCTCTCTTTTGCTTTTTCTTTCACATCTAATAAAAATCCGGCAAAAGTTTTTTTTACCGCCTTTCAAAAAAAAAAAAAAAAAAATACAGCGAGCTATATGCCACTCTTTTATTTATCTTGGTTTGGAATTTTGTATTGCGATCTTGCATACAAAGCAGAGGAGTAACATCAGTAGGGCAGGATTCCCAGGGCCTTGCCGTAGTCGATCATGTCATCATACATCCCATCCAGTATCTTGTACTTGTAGTTGAACCCTTCCTTCACCAGTTTCCCGGACGACACCTGTAGTCTCGGCTTCTCGAGCAGATCGCCGGCGCCGGAGCTGCAGGTAAAGTGGAAGCACATAGTAAATCACCGACAGTGCAAGGCAAGTGTATCAAGAGTTCAGAGCTGAGCTGAAGCCGATTCTTACATCAGATTAGTCATCACAGTGTACTGCGGGTACTTTCCAGACAGGAAACGTGCGAGCTCGCGGATGGTCGTGTTGAGACTGCAGCAGATGTACCTCCCCGCGGCCGCCTCCTGCTCGGCGAGGAACACCTCGGCGCGGCAGAGGTCGTCGACGTGGACCAACGCCACCGAGCCGGCCGCCTTCTCCATGGCTCTCAGCACGCCGAACTGTGCCTCGTCGCCTGAAAATAACAATAATCACGCCAAGCTGAGAAGCCGACGCGGCAAGTGACGAACAAAGGCCACCGGCCTTGGACCGTGATCTCGGCCTCACCGGATAGAAGGGACAGGCAGTTGGGGACGCTGGTGCGCGTGCTCGCTGCCGGCGCCGCGCCCACGACGATGACGGGACAGACGGTGACGAGGCTGACGCCGTGCTCCTCGGCGAACCTGCTCGCCGCCTTCTCCAGGAGCACCTTGGACACCGGGTACGCCTGCGATACAGTACAGACAAGGCCGGCGTTTCAGAGCATGGAAGGGCGGCGCAGAACTGAACGTGTGCTTGGGCCGGTGCACGTGTCCGTACCCAGAGACCGAGCTTGGTGGCGGTGAGGTAGTCGACGTCGGCCCAGGACTCCTCGTCCAGCACATGGCCATCGCCTTTCAGCTGCGGCCTGGCGACGACCGAGGACATCGACGAGGTCAGGATCACGCGCTTCACCGTCCCTGCCTTCACGCACGACCTCATCACGTTCAGAGTCCCTTGGACGGCGGGCTCGATCACTTCTTTCTGCCATGACGCGATCGACGACGTTGGATCAGATTTCTTTTTCATTTTTGCCTTTTTATTTTGGGTGCCACAGCCCACACGTACAGACTGTACCTCAGGATTCTTTTGACTTGAGGTTGATCGGAGCGGCAACTAGGAAAGCGTAGTCACAGCCGGCGACGGCGTCGTCGAAGCTGCCTTCTTCCTCGAGGTCGGCGCGGAAGACCTCCAGGGGGCCGAGCGCCTGCAGGTCCTTGAGGTGGGAGTTCTTCGCCATGTCATCTGCATTTTCAGAATCAAAATTGGTACAAGATTCGAACTCCAGATGCAGGTAAGACACTAGCACTCGAATATTCCAGATTCATCAGTCAATTCTAGCGATAACAACGAAATATGTCACCTGATCGATGATCAGACAAGCAGGAACGACAAAAACTTAGTTGGAAAGGGAAGGGGACCGAAGCCGAACCGGGGTTCCTGACCGTCGTCTTCACGGCGTAGCCCTTCTCCAGCAGCATCTTGATGAGCGCGGTGGCGATGTAGCCGCTTCCTCCGGTGACACACGCCGTCTTCTTCTTGTCGCCGGTCGACATCGTCGCCGGAGCTCCTCAAGACAGATTGGATGACAAGGATTCAATCGCTCGCTCCGCCGAGTTTTAATCAGCAAGGAACAGACAAGATAGTAGGTAAATGGCCCGCGGTAGTGGTCCTGCCGGCCTTGTGGTTGCTTGCAGTCGGTTGTTTCCAAATGGCAAACGAGGACCAAGTCATTGACACTAGCTGATCATTGTTTACTAACCTCTAGTACTACTGAGGTTGCAACTCATTTCACGCTAATGATAACAAAGAATTCAAAATAATTGACCACGTGGCAAGCGTGGAGAGCAATCACCCTAAAAAAAAAAGCAATTCAAAATAATTGAGGCACTTTCGTCTCTGTGTCAACACATCAAGAGTATACTTCCTCTATCCCATATTAAAAGACGTTCTAGAGTTTGTTCCCAATATAAGGTGGCAACGAAAATACGTAAACACCCCTACAAGTGAATCAATGTGATGTTTGATGATGAAGCTCAGAGCAGTGCTTCGGCTAGGAAATATTTTTTTATTCAACTCTCCACACTGCGTAGTCCCTCCAATGAAAACGGGGGGTGTGGGAAGTTCCCAAAATTTCAACTAAATTCTAGATTGCAAAAGAAAATATTCCCCAACATTTAAATCTCTAAATAAATTTGTTAAAAAACTAAAAAAAAAAATATTTCCGATGATACTAATTACTTTTAGTATAAATATTTATATATTTTAATATATAAAACAGCGAAAACATTATTCTCGAAGCGATGGACATTGTAAGAGTTTTGCCCCAAAGGGAGTACTCCAAATGAACACGGTGGGTAGACTCTTTCCGTTTTTATTCATCTTTGGCCGGTGGATGACATCGAAATGACATTTGATGGCAGGCTAGTTGCTCAATCTGACACAAATGCAGGGCTATAACGTCGTTCATTCTGGGACATAATTTAAATCCTAAAACGTCCATTATCCATTATTTTGGGGCAGAGGGAGTACTAATTTGATGTAATAAATCTTTACAATTCTTTCTATAATTTTAGTCAAACCTCGACACGCTTTCACACTACAAGATTCTTGGATTGACTTACAACTTGAAATGGACGGATTACTCACTTCGTCCTCTTTCAAGTTATACCCAACTTTAATCATATATATACTTGAAAATATCAATATTTATATTACTTATTACATAATTAATAAATTAGAAAGATCGTTAAATCTACTTGTCAGAGATATAAAATCAGGGGTCGAAACGGGCCGGGACTAAACCTTAAGCATCCACATACAGAGAATTAGTTTGGCCCATCTAAACCGGAATGCGGGGGGTCCATATATAGAGATCCCAAAGAAGGCCAGTCTAAGACGTCCGAGGAGAGCTGCGAAGGCTCGAGCCTCAGGTGAAACAGACGACCCTCGGTGGTAGTTCCCTTAACGTGGTATGCCATTCGGGGCTAGAAACATGCTCGGGTGAGGTGCTATTGCATGCCCGCCCTGGGCGGCAGGATTCTCGCGGGGGCGGCTAGGCGAGCACGCCTTGAGCGGGAGCGACATAAATGCCACGACGGCGAGGTCGCCTCAAGCTCCGTTTTAGGATGGTCGGGCCTGTTCTCGTTAGTGGGAATATGACAACCTTGAAGTGCCATATCAGGTTTTCCTTGCATCCAGCGTCCACATGGCGAACTGGGCAAAGCGGTGTGCCCTCGGGATGTGGTTGGTGTGCCTCGAGACATGGGCAGCATACCTCAAGTCATGGGCCGGTGTACCTGAAGTCATGAAGCGGTGTACCTGAAGTCGTGGACAGCATGGGCGTGCTCACCTTGTCAAACTCACTCATGCTGACTCGTTCCACCGAAAGACAAGCCTGACTTCTTCACCACGGCTACACATTCGTTCAACGCTATGAAATCCACTTGTACCTGCCTTAGTTCTCCCTTATATATAAGGGTTTACAAACGCTACTGGGCCTCGTACATGGGCCAATCCTCTTAATGAGGCTTTTCACCTATAACAACTAGGCCTATCACCCCTCGATCTAATCCTTAACCTGCCACTTTCCATGGATGACCACTTTGACGTTTCGTGATTGTTACATTATATTGTGTTTCAGGAAAATATACAAACAATTTTATACTTACATTTATATTATGTTGTTATACCATATATTGCCACATGCCAAATGATGATGCTAGTAGTCCATATTGCATCACTTTGTTTTTTAAATAATATTGTCAATAAAGCATACTTCCTCCGCCCATTGAAAGTGTCATTTTTTGACTTTTGACTACCGTGTTTCACCATTTATTTATTTATTTTTTTAAAACCATAAAATAATTAAATAAAATTAAAGTACCATAAGTCATAACAAAATAAATAATATTTATATAAAATTTTGAATAAGACGAGTGGTCAAACAAGATGGCACGCAGTCCACAATGACTCTTTTAATAGGATAGAGGGAGTATATATAGACCAATCCATTAATTTAAACTACAATATAACTTGTTTGTATACATGATTAATGAAACCATACAATGACAAACTCGGTTTAAACACACCCATTGCTAAAACACATGCTTCCTCTATCCTAATAAAAGTGACGTTCTAGCGTCGAAGGAGCCTCTATATTGTAATCATTACAAAGCATCTCCAGCAGCCGTGTTTAAAAAGACACTACCTAAATGTTTATTTAGGTACCACCTATTTTATACTACCAACATTTTGCTTCCAACTCTAGGAGTACTACATAAATTGTGGCAGCTAAATTCATTTTATAGCCAATGACATGTGGAGCGTACCACAGGGGAGGGCCGATCTGAAGCGAGGCCATGTGGCGGCGGGCGTACCGGCGAGGGGATAGGGAGGCGGGCGGGAGACGCAAGGGGGAGAGAGAGAGAGGCGTGTGGGAGGGAAATTTTAGTTGTCGCGAAGTTGTTGGACCAACGGGAATAGGTAGAGGAGAGGATTGAGGCAGCCAACAAATTTGTTGGGCCAAGTAGGTAGCATGTTGGACCTATGTTTGTTGCCCCAACTACTTAAATTTGAGATAAGTAATCTTCTTAGATAGCCTACTTGGAGATGCTCTTACTCTCCTATTCCACCGCATGCCCCCCCCCCCCCTCTCTCTCTCTCTCCCTTCCTTCTTGAGATCCAAACCGCATGGCCAAGTGCCCCTCCTCTCTCTTTGTGAGCCACACCGCCCGAAAGCCGGCGTGCCTCCTCTCCCCGTGGTTAACTTTGTGAGAGCACAACCAAGCCCACCCTCATGAGATTCTTCTGCGTTGCGTGGCCACGCCGATCCTCACAAGCCTCCTCTCCTGCGGCGCGAGAAAAACAGAGGAGGGAGAGCACCGGCGACCTCATGGTCGCCGACCAGAGAGCCACGTCCTCCCCACAACCCATGGAACACGAGGAGCCCACCCCATCGGCCCTGCCCATGGACCTCTGGGGAGTGCTCATCGCCAGCCCATGGGCCTCTCTCTCAGATGGGAACATTAGGTGGGGCGACGGTGGAGGAGAAAGCAAAGGAGACGGTGGAGAAAAGGACAGCGTGAGAGAACAACCGAGCAGAGATGGTAGGGTGAAGGGAATCTAGATAGTTGCGAGTCTAAAACGATGTTCTTTAGGACATCGTTCAAATGCTTGGACGACTCTCCCTCTGGGAGTAGGTATCTGACACACACCTATGTGTATATACATGATTTACGCAACTTATTGCTCATACTCCCACCTCAAGAACTCCCGGTCTTTTATTATCTTGTGTTGAAAACTCTTTGGTTTGGAATTTTGAATTGTGATCTTGCACAGTACAGTACAAAGCCGATGAGTAACATCAGTACGGCAGGATTCCCAAGGCCTTGCCGTAGTCGATCATGTCATCATACATCCCATCCAGCACCTTGTACTTGTAGTCGAACCCTTCCTTCACCAATTTCCCAGACGACACGTGTACTCTCGGCTTCTCGAGCAGATTGCCGGCGCCGGAGCTGCAGGTAATGTGGAAGCACATAGTAAATCGCTAGTCATCAGAGTGTGTCAAGAGTTCAGAGCTGAGCGGAAGCCGATTCTTACAGTAGATTCGTCTTCACAGTGTACTGCGGGTACTTCTCAGACAAGAAGCGTGCGAGCTGGAGGATGGTCGTGTTGAGGGCGCAGCAGAGGTACCCCCGTGGCCGCCTCTTGCTCGGCGAGGAACACCTCGGCGCGGCAGACATCGTCGACGTGGACCAACGCCACCGTGCCTGACCCCATCTCAATCGCTCTCAGCACGGCGAACTCTCCTCGTCGCCTGAAACAATCACGCGATCGAAGCCGACGCGCGTGGCATGAAAAAAACAACGCATAAGAACTGACGACAAGGAAGGCCGGCCTTCGGTCTCGACCTCACCGCCGCTCACCGGATAGAAGGGAGAGACAGTTGGGGGACGCTGGTGCGTGCGCTCGGTGCCGGCGCCGCGCCCACGGTGACGACAGGGCAGACGGTCACGAGGCTGACGCCGTGCTCCTCCGCGAACCTGTTCGCCGCCTTCTCCAGGAACACCTTGGACACCGGGTACGCCTGCGATACAGACAAGGCGTTTCGTCAGAGCAATGGAAGGTCGGCGCAGAACTGAACATGTTAGTGGGCTGGTGCACGCGTATGTACCCAAAGACCGAATTTTTGGCGGTGAGGTACTCGACGTCGGACCAGGACTCCTCGTCCAGCACATGGCCGTCGCCTTGCAGCTGCGGCCTCCTGATGATCGAGGACGCCGACGAGGTCAGGATCACGCGCTTCACCGTCCCTGCCTTCACACACGACCTCAGCACGTTCAGAGTCCCTCGGACAGCGGGCTCGATCTGCTCTTTCTGCCATGATGCGATCGAGTTGGTTTCAGTCTTTGAGCTACTATCGTACCGCTTCGTATTCTTTTGGGTGCCACAGCCCACACAGAAGACAGTATATACCTCAGGATTCTTTGACTTGAGGTTCACCGGAGCGGCGACTAGGAAAGCGTAGTCACAGCCGGCGACGGCGTCGTCGAAGCTGCCTTCTTCCTCGAGGTCGGCGCGGAAGACCTCCAAGGACCCGAGCGCCTGCAGATCCTTGAGGTGGGAGTTCTTCGCCATGTCATCTGCAATTTCAGAATCAAAACGGCCAAACACAGTTGATGTGATTTGGAATGTGATGAACAATTTGCAACAGTTGACGCATATACGCACACGTTTGGTAGAGATATAATAGAGATACTGAATCTGAATTCCAGATGTAGGTAATAAGATTATAAGATCATCGGACAAGCAGGAACGACAAGCAAAACTTAGTAGAAAAGGGGACTGAAACCGAACCGGGGTTCCTGACCGTCGTCTTCACGACGTAGCCCTTCTCCAGCAGCATCTTGATGAGCGCCGACGCGATGTAGCCGCTTCCTCCGGTGACACAAGCCGTCTTCATCGCCGGAGCCCCTCACAACAGAATGGTGGAAAGGCGAGGAGTCAATCGCTCGCTCTGCAGACTTCGCCTGCAGCCGGCCTCGTGGTTGCTCCCGGCCTGTCTGTTGTTTGACTTGTTGGCAGGTGCTAAACGCGGGCCACGCAATTACCAAAAAAAAATTAATCAAATAATTGAGACATCTTTTTCAACAGATCTGGCATACTAGTTTCTTATCATAATTAACTAATGAATGGAGACATCTTTTTCAACAGATCTGGCATATTAGTTTCTTATCATAATAATTAACTAATGCTCCACCATAGGCTATAAGCTAATGAGACATGATGATTCAAATAATTGAGGCACTTCTTGTATACATTAGTCAAGTGTGTTGCTGTAAAGTACCTTTCAACGTGGTACTGTTGATACCGATTGTTATACAAATTTCCTATACGTATCAGGCCCTGTTTGTTTAATTAGTCATAGAATTTTTTTTAGGCCAGAGTAAAAGGTCCCTAAGGCCCCGTTCGTTTCCACAGGAATGGCCCGGAATGCGGCCTGATCCACCCGGATTCACATGGCCCGTTTTGAAGTCAGGTCGGGCCAGCATTGATCGTTCGGTTAGATTCGGCCCGGAAAGAAACCAGATCAATCCAGGTCTTTTTCCTCCCAATTTGGCCCGGAATAGAGACAGGCCTTCTGACCTCCGGAACAGAAACGGGCCGAAATCACGGTTTCGAGTGAAACAGCCGGATTCACTCTATCCTGGGCTGGTTGGGATCCTGGCCTGACACCAATACGGCCGTGCCGAACGAGGCCTAAAAGGGTGAAGCTTTTTCATTTTAGGGGTGTTTGGATTGGGGGTGACTAAAATAAGTCAGGAAGTGAAAGTGTAAAAGATAGGGTATCCCAATTTATAGTGACTAAATTGTTCTTTCGCTTTTCTTAGACCACGTTCCTGGCTCTATCTCTCTCCTCCCTCCCTCTCCTCTCTCTTCTTTGGTCTCTATAGTCCCTCTATCCAAAGAAGGGTGACTAAAGTTTCAGATCACGTGATTAACCATCCAAGTAGTCTTAGTCTCAATAGCTACTTTTAGTCCTAAAAAGTCGTTGTTGTTTGGTTTATTAGGGGCTCAAAAGGACTCTTTTTAGTCCTAACAAACAAAAAAAAAAAAATCTGTAACCAAACAGGGCTTCTAAAAAGGACCCCTTTTTAGTCCTAACAACAAAAAAAAAAAAAAATCTGTAACCAAACAGGGTCTCAGTCACTTTTATTCTCTGGAATCAAACGAATAGCTAATGCTCTATTTAAATTATTATTTTTATGTCAAGAGAAATTGGGATATTTTTTTAGAGGAAGGTAGGCATAATAATTGGGAGAATAAAAGCCACTAGAGCCCAAAGCATTTTAGGTTTGGCCCAAAGAATGACTTGAATCCGAGAATCTCCAGACCACGCCAGTCCTTCGGAGGTGCTCATAGGGGTAGGGTTTACGTGCGTGTGTTCATAGGGGTGAGTGTGCGTGCGTGTTGTGAGTGTCTACGTTGTCTTGTGTCATTCTCAAAAAAAAAAAAATAAGGGAAAAAGTCCCCATTGCCTCCCTTATAGCTTTCTCAAGAGTTTGTTTTTGTAACGCACTGGCTAGAAAACACCAGGGGGGGCTACCCTCAACACATATTAACTAGGGCTAAAATAGATATTACCGTAGTAAACCGCTATGTAAAAGGTACGCATTGAAAACGAAAAGTGAATACTTGTGATGATGGTGCTACTCTCGGTCCCCATGCAAGTCGTGATGGTTTAGCACCTAAAAACCAAATGACCACAAGGGTGAGTGAAAACACTCGGCAAAGTACATCCGTAACCGAAAAGAACAATCAACTCATGAGAATTCATGAATGAATTCTTGGAACACTAAATAGTAGTTTATGTCCGAATCGGACAACACTTGAATACTCCTTAGTATTTACCGGTAAAGCCGAGCAAGTGGGGCCAACACTTACTCACAGGCAACTTGAATATAAGAACCAAATTGCACTTCAGGATAAACCGGCACCAAAGATTGAATGTAAATGAAAGCTTGAACTTGAATATCACGAACTAGGAACTTGAACATGAACCGTAACTATATATCACTTGAGAATTAGAGAGCAAAGAAGAATTTGAACAACAGTCGTAAAGCCTACACAAAGATTCGTCGGGCACTTGCCTTAATTTCAATGAGACCAAAGCATCACACGCTTGATACTTGCAACTTCCAACCTTTTCTTTCTCGTTTACCACATGTAATAAATGATACATTGCTTAACATGATAGAATGTATGCCATAATACATGAAAGTGCTTGGATGAAAGACATAACGACTTAATTAACTTGAGTACAACTTTTTTCACGATAAAGTTGCAAGCCAACAAAACTAACTTGTAGCGCTACTCATAATGTAAACAAGATCCTCATTATTACTAAAGGAGTTCTCAAGGACCATTTGATGTAGTATGATCCAAGATTCACAATCAACCCAAAGTGACACAAAAGTCACACAAAACCAGAGTCATCAAGACTAATTACTTGAATTATTTAATTGAGCTTGAAATAATAAACCACTAAAACTTTTCAAAGTTATCCCGAACTTTTTGTGGAGGGAGGTCATACCCTAAAAACAGTGCCAAAACAAGTTTCATGATTTTTGGGTGATTATTTTAATTACTAGAAATCATGGAAAACACATTTTTCAATTAAAGATTGTAATTTTTACTCATGCCAGAACTATTGATTTTCAACATCGCATAATTTTCATGTGTAAACACCATCATATAAGAGATACACAAAAAGTTTCATAATTTTAGAAGCATTATTTGAATTTATAAGAAATTCACCAAAATCAGACACTATTCACATTTAAATAAATTGAATAACAATTACAAAAGGAAAAAGAGCCTTCGGGCCGAAACTGGCTCGGCCCGGTCCGACAGTAAACAGGCCGGCCCAACGAACCGGCCCAGCAGCGCGAGCTGCCGGCCATGGCGGCTTGCCGCGCGGCACGGCGGCTGCGCGCGGTGCGCCGACCATAGGACGCAGTAGCAGCGCGGCCAAGGAGCTAGGGAGCACCAGGGGCTCACCATGGTGCTTGGACGATGCTTGGGCAGGTCGGAGGTGGAGCCGAGGCTTGCCAGCTGCGCCGTGACGGAAACCGGCGTCGAGGACGATTACGACGATGAGGAGCGAGGCTAGCAGATCATCGAGGTTCGCAAGGTCGTAACGAAGCTGCGGACACGAGAAATTGGGCGGTGGCAGAGTGGTGGTTGAGAAATCGACCGGCGAACGCGAGCTCGTCGGCGGCGACGGGAAAGAAGAAAAGACAACGGCGGCGACCTCGTCGATTTTTAAAGGGCACAGACGATGCGGAGCCTCGCCAGCACCTTCGCGAGCGAGCTCGCCACGCAGGCGTCCACGCGGAGCATGTCGCGAAGGCACGGCCGAACGGCGCACGGCGTCGATGCGGCAGGCAGGCAGGCAAGCAACTCGGTGGCCACTGCTTCTGGAAATTCTGTACTAGTGCCTCTTCCTTCCTTCTTCTTCCAATATCTCCCAAATTTGCATAGAAACTTCAAAATCTCCAGAAACGAAAATAGTCCAACTTCTCGAGATCTTCAGATTTGCTTTAATGACCATCCCTAAATTCTCAATATTTTTTTGAAAGTAGGTTTTCAAAGTTTTTATTTGAACGTAGGAATAATAAATATATTTTTATTTTATTTTTTAAAAATCTAATTTTTAATTAGGAAATAATTACTATTCAAACAACTCAATCAAAAAATACTATTTCAAAACACAACCTGTGCACCAACTTATGAAACAAAAATTGCTCAAGTCATATTCTTAAATTTTATTTTAATACTTCCTCCCAAAACATTTTAAATTCAAAATTGACTTCCAACTCAACCAGCATATGCAACATATACGTGTTAATGTTGAAACTTGAAATGCATTTATGCCATGGTACTCGATAATTACACATGATGATGATCATATTTAAAATTTTGATTACTTTTTAATATCTGGAATGTTACAGTTTTTGCTCCTATAACTTCATATATTTATTTACATTTAACAAGCAAGCTTTCACTCATTTTCTGAATGGAACCGTATGAGAGTATCAAAATGTGAACTTTTGAGAAAGTTGAGTGAGGTAATGTGACCTTTTCCATAAATAAGAGGTTGATCAAGGCTGGCAGGCCTAGGACAAAATGGGCCTGGCTCGAGCTCGTGGCCCCCTCAATTATTCAGCTTAGAGCAATTTTACTTTTATGAAAAACAAAAAAAAAAGAAGGGGATAGATACTGGTTATTACTGCTACTTATGCCGGCTAATAATACTGGTTAGTACACTCCTGGTGTGCCAAAGTGCCTGGATGTTTTTAGCCATTGTTTGTAGGAGAGTGAGAAAAGTCCGATGAGAACTAGCAAACTATAATGCCATTAGACTTGTGCTACATTATAATTTTCATTTTCAAATGTTATGTTAGTCAAATCTATATGTTCAACCCATTTGATTTTGTTTCTTGCTTCTCGTCTAACTTAATTAGGTCGTGCCTGGAACATGGTATTGTGCCACATTCCACGTCCAGGGAACATGGGTCGGTTTCGTCCCAACCGTGGAAAATCCTCTCTCAATGAGCGTTCCCGTTCTACAACCAATTGTAGTTGTAATCTTGCCGCTGCCCACACCCTGTCCTTAATCAGCAGCCAGGTGAAGAACTTACATTTTAGCGGTGCTCTTGTCTTCCAATTGATCTCAGCAGTGGCACAATTTGGCCGGTTTTTAAACTGGAGGTTGTAAGGAGAGCTCGCCGTGTACCAGCCATTTGAGGAGTGTATCCATGTTATGTGGACATCCTGCTGTGCAGCTAGAGTGACGTCCGCCAACTTCCCCCATATGTCCATGAACTCAGCAATGATCTGTTGGTTCATGTTATGATCGACATCTGCAATCCATCTGTTGTTGGTCAAAGCGTTTGCCACTGAGCGGTTCTTCCTCTCTATGTAATAGCGTCGAGAACAAGATTACCGGAGATTCTCCATCAATCCAAGACGAAAACCAAAAAGGAGGCCTTGTATCCCTTACCTAGAAGGAGGACAATTCTAGGCTCATAAAGCAACTTTGGCCATTGCGACATCCACGTTAGATTAGTATTAGCTACGTGAGTCGGGTTGACATGGAAGTGAGAGACAAAAATATTATCGGACCCACATGTTCATTTCTAAGTTCTTGGACAACGTGAAATATATTAGTTATTTACTCGTTGCTAGTGACTACTCTTATTTTTTTTGTCTTGTCATGTCACATCTAACTAACTAAATAGCTATTGGTTGAGGACCCTCATAAAGCTAGTATACTACTAGGGTCTATTAGTCATTCAGCTGATGAAAAAATATCCACGTCACAAAAAAAAAAAAAAGTGAGGTGAAGTTAAAATTAGAATTACATTGTAACAAACTTGCAACACAGACAAGATGTTGAGATGATATAGCGGTGCACTCAGGCACCTTCCTCCTCCTCCAAACCGGCGAGGTTAAGGTCCAACATGGACACATGTTTTAGCTTGACCTAAAACGGTGAATGCGGTTTCATCTATGACTCTTTACCATGGTAGCTAGGTCTATAGTTCCTGAGTCAGTAGCTAGACTTGGTTATCTTTTTTAGTCTTATCTCGGTATCCTTCTTTGCAGGTACAAACTGTATATGTGACAAAAGAGTCGATTTTATATGCGATAGACTTTTCTGCCATTCTTGATGACTTTTCTCTCGATGCACAAAAGATCATTTCCTCTCTTTGAATTGAGAGGCCTGAGAGAATTCGGGTCCTATATCCACCCAAAATTAGATATTCGTTGGAACGGAATTTTTAATGACAGACCTGAGAATACATCAAGTCATATAAGGACCCCTGATGCAGACATGCAGTTGAGCACTTTTTTTTTGTGAATAAAAAAAGCTTACATTTTTCACTAGTGCATGGAAAGAAGCCTACCTGGCCGGGCATCAACCCACCACACATTACATTGTTCTAATCCCTGCATGGAGTGGTTGGTTGCACGTCGTATGGTGTTGGCCCCTTGATGACAATTCTACAGCAGCAGACGACCTGGCTCAACTTGGAGGAAACAACCAACGAAAGACCAACCCATTTCCTTTTCTAAAAAAAGACCAACCGATTCTACATTTGTGTCCATCACAGAACGGCGTATTCTTCACTGTCTGAACCCTATAAGATGCACGTAGCAGCAGGGACGTTTTTTAACCACCAAAGGAAAACAACACCTATATATTCTATTTCCGGCGGCAACCTCGTCATCATCGTAATTCCTGGCGAAGTGCCAATATGCCGGGCGCCGATGGTGTGAAGACGGCGTGCGTCACAGGAGGCAACGGGTACATCGCTTCAGCACTTGTGAAGATGTTGCTGGAGAAGGGATACGCCGTCAAGACGACTGTCAGAAACCCCGGTCCGATCTCAATTTCACGATGGATCTAGACCCTTTTCGTTCATAATCGGCTTGGCCCTTATATTAGTATCTTCCTCTCAAAATCATGTCTTTTTTTGTGATTTAAATTTTGTGAAAAATGTAGATGACAAGGAGAAGAACTCCCACCTGAAGCACCTGCAGGCGCTGGGGCCCCTGGAGGTCCTCCGCGCGGACTTGGACGAGGAGGGCAGCTTTGACGAGGCCATCGCCGGCTGCCACTACGCCTTCCTCGTCGCCGCTCCGGTGAACCTAGCGTCAGAGAATCCTGAGGTATATAGATACCGTCTGCAGAAATCATCTCCTTAGTCCTTGCTAGAGCCTAGGATATTTCACGAGTATCTTAAAACCCTTTGTGCATGCCTTATCAGCTACTACTGTATGTCTGTATGATCTACTAATGAGGTTCCTGAAGATTTGGTTGTGAACCTGCTGCTGGCAGGAAGAACTGATAGAGCCGGCCGTCCGAGGAACTCTGAATGTGATGAGGTCGTGCGTGAAGGCAGGGACGGTGAAGCGAGTGATCCTGACCTCGTCCGCGGCAACGGTGGTTCCCAGCGAGTCGTCACTGATGCGACAAGAGGATGATGGACATGTGCTGGACGAGGAGACATGGCCCGACGTCGAGTACCTCGTAGCCAACAAGCCTGTAACATGGGTACGCTTGCAGTTCGTCGGACGCACAACACCGATCGAGCAAGCTCGGTTCAGTTCAGTTCAGCCTCTCGTGGCATGGCGCAGGTGCACGACCGTGTTAATTTGCTACCTCCTGCAGGGATACTGTGTCTCCAAGGTGCTCTTGGAGAAGGAAGCGTGGAGGTTCGCGCGGGAGCACGGCATCAGCCTGGTCACCGTCTGTCCGGCCGTCACCGTGGGCGCATCGCCGGCCTCAAAGGTCCACATCAGCGTCCCGGCAAGCCTCTCCCTGCTATCCGGTGAGACAATGGAAGCGCAAGTCACATTTGAAACTTACTGCCTGTCGTCGTTTGGTGGAGCTCTGGCCGTCTTTTGCTCTATAAGTCCTCTTTCCACTGTTACAAGAAAACGATTTTATGTCTTTTCAATTTTCATACTGCCATCGTTGGCTCTAGTTCCTTGTCGCACTGTAGCAAGAAGCCGAAGCCGTCTAGAGCCACGCCAAACGAGTGGTATTGGTACTGTTAATTCTCATATATCACGTCGTCATCACAAAATAAAATCCAGGTGACGAAGCTGCCCTCGGCGTGCTGAAAGGCGCCGAGATGCTGTTCGGTGGGGTGCCCATGGTTGACGTCGACGACCTCTGCCGCGCCGAGATATTCGTCGCCGAGAAGGAAACGTCCACAGGGAGGTACATCTGCTGCGGTCTGAACACGACAGTCGTCCAGCTCGCGCGCTTCCTCACACACAAGTACCCTCACTACAGCGTGCAAAAAACAAACCTGTAAGAATCGTCGGCTCCAGAGCTCTGAACTTCACCACCTGTGTTTCATCGCACTAATGAGTAGTGGTCGTCGTTCTCATGCTGTCGTGAACTTAATTTGCAGCTCCGGCGACCAGCTGCTCGAGAAGCCAAGAGCACGTACGCCTGTCGTCGGGGAAGCTGGTGAAGGAAGGATTCGAGTTCAAATACAAGACCCTAGATAGTATGTACGACGACGTCGTCGAGTATGGCAGGGCCCTTGGAATTCTATCTAGCTGATTTAAAACAGCAAGCTATGAACACATAAGTCACATGTGCGTTAAGTTGGTGCAAAGAAGCTTTGGACGTGGTGCTGTGTTGATGCCAATAGTTATACACATTTCCTATGTATCAGTTACATGAATATGTTGTTTTGTTCAGGTCATGTTTGTGGTCCATATACAGTGTTATTCAAGGCCCTTGCTTGGAGTTGAATGCTTCAGCACGAAAATAGGTGCAGAACGTTGGATGCTACACGTCATCTAAAAACTAGACATATTTTAAGCATCTGAGATATAACATGTCCTATACGTAATATTGTTGTAACAAAAATGCGATCTAATTCATCGTTAAAAGATGATGTATCACATTCACATGTAAGGCTGGAATTTCATCTATTATAGGAAAAAAAACAAATAGCTAATGCTCCATTTAAATTATTTTTTTATCGGCGAAGAGAGATTGAGAGATTAAAAAAAGCCACTAGAGCCCAGCATTTTAGGCTTGGCCCGGCAACGATTTGAAGCCCGACCAGAGCCACGCCTGATCAAGGCTGGTAGGCCTAAGACAAATTGGGCCTGGCTCGAGCGCTGATGAGCTCGTGGCTCCTTGAATTATTCAACTTAGAGCAATTTTATTTTGATGAAAAAAAATAAAAGGAGGGGGATACTGTTACTATGCCGGCTATGATATTCATAGCTAGGTGCTAATAATACTATAGTTATTATTGTTCAATGAGCCAAAGTGTCTGGCCTGGGTATTTTAGCCATTGTTTGTAGGAGAGAGTGGGGAAAAATCAGATGAGAACTAGCAAATTAACTACAATATCATTAGACTTTGCTACCTTATAATTTTTCATTTTTAAATGTTAGTAAAATCTATTTGTTCAACCCATTTGATTTTGTTTCTTGCCTCTCGCCCGACTTAATTAGGTCATGTGCGGAACATGGTGCGGTGCCACGCGTTCCATGTCCCGAGAACGAGGGTCGGGTTTCATCCCAACAGTGGAGAATCCTCTCTCAGTGGCGTTCTCGTTTCCCGATCGCCGCTGCCCACACCCTGTTCTTATGCAGCAGCCAGGTGAAGAACTTACATTTTGTCGGTGGTGCTCTTTTCTTCCAATTGATCTCAACAAAGGGCAGAATTTGGGACGGTTTTTAACTGGAGGTTGTGCGAAGCTTCGCCGTGTACCAACCGTTTGAGGAGTGTATCCATATTATGTGGTCATCCTGTTGTGGATCTAAAGTGACATCCACCAACTTCCCCATAGGTCCATGAACTCAACAATGATTTGTTGGTTCATGTTATGATCGACATCTGCAATCCATTTGTTGTTGGTCAATGTGTTTGCCACTGAGCGGTTTCTTCCTCTCTATGTAAGAACGTCGGGTACAAGATCACCGGAGATTCTCCATCAATCGAGGATGAAAATCAAAAAAGAAGCCCCTGTGTCCATTACCCGTAAGGAGGGTGATTCTAGGCTCATAAAACAACTTTGGCCGTTCGCGACATCCACGTCCGCATTGGTACTAGTTACGTAGTCGGTTAGCGTGGAAGTAAAAACAAAAAATATTGTCGGACCCACATATTCCTTTCCGAAGTTCTTGGAATACGTGAAATATATTTGTCCTACTTATTTTATTGCCACGTTACATTTATTTGAGGACCCTCGTAGAGCTAGAATACTACTAGCATCTATTAGCCATTCAGCTGACGAAAACAAGATCGACGTCACGAAAAAAAAGTGAGATGACGTTAAAACTGGGACCCACTCTTTCTTCTTATTTGAAAGACACTCTTCTCATCCACGTCAAAAAAAAAAAAAGTTCACAACAATCGCACGTTTGTCCTCTTTCCAGCCTGTCAATCTATTTATTTACAACAACAAATATTTATGACTCTGCTAACATCCGTAAAGACGAGTTGCTCCCCTACTACCTAGTGTGGCCTGCATGACCTTTCAGCCAGCTGCTGCGTCTGTCAACGGTGCATGAGGCTGAGGACAGTGAGTCAAACAAAGAACGCATGGTGTCCAGTTGTCCACGACGCACTTGTCCTGGAACACAACTGCCCGATCTACGTTCAAGCTAGGTTAATTTAGTGACCAAAGCTAGCATCCACCACTATCACAGTCTTAGCCTCGCAATATATACCTGTCACGGACAATACTAGTGCTAGATATACATTCTAAACAGCCCACGAGATCATTAAGCTGTTGGAGCTGTCATGACTCACGAACCGACTCGTCACATATATATTCATCAACCACTAATCCAATCGTCGTTTACCAAAGCCTCGGTTCGATCGATCTTCGCCACTTTCATTTGACCCTGGCTACAAATTAAAATCCCGCGTGCGTGTTTTTCATGGCCGCGCGCTGGGTAACGCGGTTGTTATTCAATCGACCTCTCACTGTCACTGACTATGCCCGTGTGTCGTCTACCTGCCGGCATGGCCAGAGCGACACGACACTAGTGTGAGCAAGCGATAAGATGAGCATGAGGCCGGCACGGCTGGGATGATCCGTCGCGTGGGGCACGTTGGCTTAGTAGCTTTTGGCTGCCCGTGTGACCGTACGTGTGAGCAGTGAGACCGAGCGCGGCATATAAAGGGACACTCACTCCTCATAGAGCGATGCATCCATTCAGTTCCTCTTGACAGCCACGGCCACTACCTTGGCTTGGCCAGACATCGATCGATCCCATCGAGCGATATGGCACCGGCGGCAGTTGATCAGGAGACGAAGAAGAAGACGGCGTGCGTGACCGGAGGCAACGGCTACATCGCCTCGTTGCTCATCAAGATGCTGCTGGAGAAGGGCTACGTCGTCAAGACGACGGTGAGGCACCCGGAGGACAAGGAGAACAACTCCCACCTGGACGACCTCAAGAAGCTCGGCACCTTGAGGTCTACCGCGCCGACCTCGGCGAGGAAGGCAGCTACGACGACGCCGTCGCCGGCTGCGACTACGCCTTCCTGCTCGCCGCGCCGGTCAACTACACCTCCAGCAACCCTGAGGTACTATACCGGATGACCACGTCTTTTGTGATGTATATGTCTGTATTTATCATACAATTCTTGCTCGCGATTATTTAATTTTATCTTGATGATGAGGCCGGTGTGCAACGACTTTTGTATGATGTAAATGCAGAAAGAGCTTATGGAGCTGGGCGTCCAGGGCACTCTGAACGTGATGAGGTCGTGCGTCAAGTCCGGGACGGTGAAGCGCGTAATCCTCACCTCGTCGACGGCCGCCGTCTCCAGCAAGCCGCTGGAAGGCGACGGGCACGTGCTGGACGAGGAGTCCTGGTCCGACGTCGACTACCTCACCGCCAAAAGGACTGGCCTCTGGGTACGCACGCACGAGCACGAGCACGACACGCCTTCTCGTCCTCTTCTGAACTAGAACGCTGATGAGATGGCATCGATCATCGATCGCAGGCGTACCCGGTGTCGAAGGTGCTCCTGGAGAAGGCGGCGTCGGAGTTCGCGGCGGAGCACGGCATGAGCCTGGTGACCCTGTGCCCCTCGGTCACCGTGGGCGAGGCCCCCGACAGGCAGGTCTACACCACCGTCCCTGCCATCCTCTCCCTGCTCTCCGGCGACGAGGCGGAGCTCAAGGTGCTCAAGGGCATCGAGCGTGCCTCTGGGTCCGTGCCGCTGGTGCACGTCGAGGACGTCTGCCGCTCCGAGATCTTCGCCGCCGAGGAGGCCGCCGACGGCAGGTACATCTGCAACAGCCTCGACACCACCATCGTTGAGATGGCACGGTTCCTGGCCGACAAGTACCCACAGTACGACGTCAACACCAACCTGTAAGGATCCGTCCATCATCCATGAACAAGAACTTCGTTCAGAGCTTTGTTTGCAAGCCATGAATCCATGCTCGCTCCAACCTTTGTTGATTTGCAGCTCCGGCGCCGATCTGCTTGAGAAGCCGATCGCGCTGCTGCCGTCCACCAAGCTGATCAAGGAAGGGTTCGAGTTCAAGTACAAGACGCTGGAGCACATCTATGAGAACATGGTGGAGTACGGCAAGGCCCTGGGGATCCTGCCAAACTGATTACTGATGTGATGATGATCATGCTCCGTCCGTGTGCTTTGGATTGGACCATCCCGTACCAGCAAAATGAGCCTTGTTCTCTGTACTCTCCTTAATGGTCACGTCATCAGAAGGCAAAATAACTACGGGTGGTCTGAACGTAGCTGTTCTCCCTTTTCTGTATTTATTTTGCGTGCAAGTTTGATTGTCTCTAGCTTTTTTCGCTTTTTTTTTATCCGAGCAAGTTTGAATGTACGTGGCGTGGATCCTCTGTTCCTTAGAAATGTGTGTTTCTGAAGAAGTTTGAATGTACGTACCGCCGGGAATCTTATGCCCGTATCTCCTGCTTGATGCATTTCTGCTTGACGCACCCGGCCTGTCTTCAGCCAGGGTGAATTATCAGTCATAACCACCAATCATTAGCAATCTCCGACAGAAAGATGGCATGCCGATGTATCAGTGAATTTTGAATAAAAATTGATTGAATTTGCAGGTTTCATTCGATATATTTATCAAACCAAATATGTCTCTTGCTACCATCTGATAAAACACTGGCACCATTAGCAAAAACCCAACCCCAAGTGGCATCACAGGTCCAGCCGGCCTAACCTCCTTTGCCACACAAACCAGAGGCCGAGAGCATTCCTAGACTCACCCATCAATTGCTTCCATAGTTCTACCTCCGTCTCAAAATAACTGAGTATATAGGTACGAGACAATCTAATTTCAGCAGTATTTTTCACTTTCTCTATTCCCAAAGTGCAATTACAACATGCTCCAACACCTTTTGACGAATGGGGTATGAATGTATTTTCTCTAGTAGCTTTGGTTTTACCGAACAATCCTAGAAGTGTAGTTTATTTTGAAAAACGGAGGGAGTATATATGAGTATGTAATTTCTAGTGTGATATGTACTCGCTCCATACCTAAAAAAAGTTTGACGTTTAAGACAAGGATTGGGTTAAACATTGAGAATACAAATCATCAGTTGTGGGATCGCTATCATCCGTGGGATCTATCTGTCAAGTTCTCATGTACATCTTCTTCCACTATTAGTTGCCCTGGCTTTTTCGTCCATTCAGATTTTTGAACAAAAAAATACAATAATAAAATAGAGTTTGAATATAACACATAGATAAAAATTTGCAACAAACTAATAAGATTAAAGTTGCAATCTAAAATGTGTATTCATTATGTCACTAAGGATGCAATAAGAGTTTACATACATATCACACTAGAATGAAACAAAAAGAAGATAAATCATAGATATTCAAACTAGATGTCCCCAACTAAGTCTTCCACACTAGAATAAGAAAAATAAATCCTAGATATTCAAACTAGATGACCCCAACTAAGTCTTCTACACTAGAATAAGAAAAAATAAATCCTAGATATTCAAACTAGATGACCCAAACTAAGTCTCTATATCAATCCTCTTGAGACTTGCTAGGAAACAAATCCTAGAAGATCTCATAAAAAAATAGAATTATATATCCTTCAATTTTCTAGACACTAGTCATCATTAATAATAGCACCCATTTGATCAGTTTCATTTGAAAACAATTACTCACTTTAGTACTTTTGAAGGAAAAGAACATGAAGTAACCTACAAGTTTGTATTTACGATTCATGCCATTACGAAACATGATGTAAAGAAATATCAAATTTTCATTTAACCCACCTGCTGCTAATCTACTGAACCTCTTAACTTCGCATCTAAATTACCAACATTCTCTACTAAACAGTTTTAAAACCGTAAATTATGTTATTATCTCTACATTAATATATAAAAATAAGTTAGCGAAAGGCCACAAAATGATGGCTTTGGGCACGCTCTGAACGTACAAAACTCATGAGTTGATGGGTCACGGGTCTCCTAGGTTCTCTTTTCGCTTTCAAGTACAGGATCCGAAGAACGAGGCGCATAAAGTGTTTCCTTGTCGACGGACCGTATATTGAGCAGCATTTCGAGGTAGCCTTTTTCTTTGTGTGTGGGGGGTGGGGGGGGGAGTTTACAATATGAGCTCTTTTACAATACTTGAAATTGCCTCTCATTGCCTCCTATTGCCTCCACAAAATAGCATTTTTGTTGATTTAGGGTAATAAAGTAATTTTGCATATTCCCTATCCCCCACCGCCCGGCGCCCCTTCCCGGACCCGACCCGACCCGACCGAACCCCGACCTGCACCCGACACCATCCTCTCGCCTCGCCCTCGATCGCGACAGTACCCCGCCGCCGGCCGCCGCCGCCCTCGGCGCCGCCCGGATCGAGGGAGCTGGCCGGTCAGCGCCCGCCTCCGCCGCAAAGCCACCACCGACTAGATCGAGGGATCGGGCCGGTCAGACCGCCTCCGCCGCCAAAGCAACGGCAACGCCGCCGCGTCTCCTCCGCGCTGGCTCGGCGAAGCGCAGGCAGTTAGGGCGCGGCCGTGCGCCCAGCGGTCCGCCGAGGCGGCGGGCGAGGGGCGGGCGGGCGGGCGGGCGGCGCTGAAGCGCGCGCCGGGGGGCCGCGTGCCCGGGAGGGCGCGCCGCCACGCAAGAACCGCCTCGTCGCCCCGCCATTGCGAGAGCCCTACAGGTACTTGACCAAGATTCGTGTCCATGATTCAACCTCCGGACCTTCAAAACTTTCGATTTAGACATCCGATGATCATATATATCTCATTAGGAAAATCTTGTAGAGTATCGATGCTTCATAAACACTCTACAACGCAATTTCTCGCTGAACCAATACTACATGAGCCATATAGCAAGCAACTATTATTGCATATAACATGTTTAGTTCACTTGAGTTGTTAGTGTTACAGAGGAAATGGGAAATTGTTTGATAAAACAATATACAACTAAGACTAATACTACTTCTCGATGAAAGATACCATGGGTCCTATTCTATGTAAATTTGTCAAGTGCCAAAATGTATTCTACCTTAAGGCTTATACAATTTAGGGCATGTTTGGATCTCCTAGGTATTATTAGAATCTGGATTCTTGATAGTAAATGTAGAATTTGGATTCTCGGATTAAAATAAAAAGGTATTTTTGGATCCCGGATTATAGACAGAGATTATATATGGTGGAAGGTGCTTCACATCCGTAAATAGCATGGTGGAGGTGCTTAGCCGGATCTCGGTGGTTGGATAAAAATCGGAATCCACTTGTTTGGGTCTTATTCTCATAATTTTTAGGAGATCCAAAGGCCCTTAATGTGAGTGTGTTGAAGCTAGCAACGCTCCATGTCATATGGTTTATAGAACGATTCTAACCAACATTGCAGTTTGACTTGCCATTTATGGAAACCACAACACCACACATCCGCAGACAAAACCAACCTAGTTCCTACATCTATATGAATGCAGATCTTCTCGGGGGGCATGAACCTTGCAAATAACATTTAGACCTCGCTAAACTTGAACTCTAAAGATTCAATGATCAAGAAGAAAATATAAAAGCCGACTTACAAGTTACAAATAGAACTTCTAGCAATATATGATCAAGGAGGATTGATCAAATTCGTGCTGTAACAATTACATTTCAGCTTGATACCTTTGTGTCAAATTTTAGCAACCATATAGAGTAGTAGTTTTTGATGTCATCCTCACATGAATGAGCTACCAGCCACTAAGGCAAAGCTTAATCGATAAATTTTTGACGTTTCTTCTTTTAAGAATTTGTTTTGCATTGTGTGTGTCCGTAACTCGAATTGTTCAGTTTTATTCAATTTCTTTCACTTTATCTTGCATCCGAAATAGCAGCCGCCTCTCAAGTTTAATTGAATTATGGTCGATACATTTTATCAAGTCTATAACTTTTGTCTCGGCTATGGTGGCTTCCTCCGGTGGAACTTGCGTAAACTCAACTTCCTCTTATGCTAAATGAAAGATTAAGTACGTAATACGCTTGTTTGGTGAAGATCTTTGGATGCGACAAATGACAAACGAAGATGCTTTATTTGGGTGTGCATTGCGGGATGGTGAAGACATGTCAATGTAGTGATGTGTGCCGCCTGCGTGATTTGAGACGAAATACCTTGTAAACGAAAGTCTGAATTTCTTGTAGAATTCAAATTGGCAATGTAGTGCTCTCTCTACCGAAGTTGTGGCTTAAAATGCGAAATGCCTAATATATTTGCACTTCTTGCAAAATCCAAATTCAGAAAATTAGGTTTGGAGAGGTAATCCCTAGCCGCATTGTCGTGGTTCAGATCATCAATTTGCAGAGTGGTCCAAAACAACATAGTAATAGGATTGCTTCAAAGAAGTTAGGCATCCTCGGGACAAGAACTCTGAACACAATCTTCCCGCTTTTGCAAACATCCAACTACAGCTTATCTATTATGGATCGATCAGCATAGCACATGTTGAATCATATGTACTCCTATGAACCGACCGAGGAACACCACTTAGGAGTCCAATCAAATACCAGAGGTGTCTAAAATCACAGGACGCATAGTGTGAGTATGTAACTACCGCTTTACACATTGCATTATTGTTCAAAGATCTTAGCACTTGCATTGTTAGCATCTAAATTACAAGCACCTTATTTGTGGGCTTCAACGACATATCCAATATAATGTAACATTCAGCCGACGTAGCTGATTGACAAGTGGAGGAGCACGCTGGGTCGTGTGGAAGTGGGGAGGGGGATTCGGCACTCACCGGGGCCAAGCACGGGCGCAGCGGAGGGGAGCCTCGCCGGAGCCGGGCGGCGGGCGAGCCCCAAGGCGGTGTGGAGACGGTCGAGGCGGGCTAATCGCACCACGACGATCGTGGGGACGACGCCGCCGATGTGCCGCCTGGGCGCGCAGCGCCAACCGCGCCTCCCGTGCGGCGGCGGTCGGCTCCCCGCCGGCCCTCCCGCCGCCACTCGCGTCGAGGCCCGCCGTCGCCTCTCTCCCTGGTGCGGGCGACCGGAGCGAGGCGGCGGGCGGCGCTGGGCGTGGCTCCCCGCACTCGCCAACTCGCGTGCCAGGGCAGGCCCGCCGTCGCCTCCCCACGCGTGCATCCCGCCGGGCGACCGAGAACAGGGGCGGCGCGGCGGCGCCGGCGCTTCCTCCCGGGCACTTCGCCAACTCGCGTCAGGGCAGAGGCCCACCGCCGCTCCCACGCTGCAGATCCTCTCGCCGGCGCTCCGCCGCCGCCGCGCCTCTCCACACACCGTCGCCTCCCACGCGTGCAGATCCGCCGGCCGCAAGACGACACCGGCGGCGGCTGCCCCCTCTCTCTTCTCCCCAAGCCCTCTCGTGGATGCCTCGAGCCTCACGCCCGGCGGATCGGGCGGCGATCCCCCAACCACCGGTGCCGCCGACTTGACGAATGACGAACCCTAGAATGAGTTACACGAAAAAACAAATCCAACTAACTATAGTAGTTGTATTATCCACGCTAACTATACTAGCAAAACAATATTTTGTGTTTATGGAGTTACCATTTTACCCTTGACAAAAAAAAAGAATTACGAGAATGCAATTACCGCCCATTCTTAATCCCTTCATTTTATGGAGGCAACGGGAGGCAATTTTGCTCCTATGGGCCATTGTCATAGACACAACGGGGAGGCAACTTTTGCCTCCATGCCTTTGCCTCCCATTGCCTACGGCCTTTGTAGCCGTCGGATCGGCCGCTCTCGATCGACGTGAGCCATCGAATTTTTTTCCCCAATTATTGTAAAAAATTTCTTACAATATCGGTACCTTAAGAGCAGCTCCAACCAGGACACTTAAATCGTGGTCCCTAAATTTAATTTGGGAGCTCATTCTTGTTTTTTGTTGGCTCAGTTTTGTGCTTAACTCCAACCGCAAAGCCCCCAAATGTATTCCAAGAGCAAATACGGCGGGGACCGGCATCGACGGCATCGCATCGGCGTCTCTCCGATCCTCCGCAGGCCGGGCCGCAGCTTTTGTCCGGCAGTTCCAGCGTCGAGCATCACCGCCATTGGCTTTCTTGGCAGCGCCCGCATGCAGTCACCGCCGTGCACTTGTCCTTCGACTCCTGCGTCATGTGCCGCCTCCCGACAGGCTGCGTAAAGCCGGCATGCAAGCAGATTGAAGAATACACATGCATGCAAGAATCGTGGGCGGGTTGCAGGCCGGATGCGCAGATTCAAGAATAGACATGCAAGCAAGAATCATGCCGGCGGCGCTACATACATGAAGGTGTCGCGGGGCCGAGGCAGCGCCCGAAAAGCGCCGCAGCGCCGAGGAACGCGACAGTCCACGACGACCGAGTAGGCGGTCACCGTGTTGGAGTTCCCGACCGTGGATCCGGGAGGCGCTAGTGGTGGCGTCCGGGAGTTCGGCGTGTTCACTCCCAACCACGGCATCCCCCTCGCGGCGCCGCGCCTCTTCGCGACGGCCAGCGCACCGTCGGGGCGAAAGTAAAGCCGGCCACGAATGCAGCAGCTGTGTGCGCTAGGGCTTGGGCCGAGGAGCGCCGTGATTGTCACGAGCCGAGCACGCTGGTCGGCAGGGATCATGGGGCACGCCCCGGCGCACGTGGTCGCGGCGCCGGACGCAGGAGGAGCCGTGGAAGCTCGCTTGAGCGGGCGCGGCGTCCCAAACTCCCCTCGCCGCTCCTCGCCCGGATCCGGCCGGCGGCGCGGACGACGGGCGGCGGCGGCGTCGCTGGGAGGTGACGGCGGCGGCGGGGAGAGACGGGGGTAGAGAGGCGCCGCCACCAAGGCCGGGGCGGGTGGAGAAGACGCCACGGCGGCGGGCGATGCTATGAAGTGGGGATACAAGTCCTCCCGCGACCGCGATCGGCGAAGAGGAAAAAAGTGGGACCCACGCGAGTAGGGGCCATCCAGATCTGAGAGGTTCAAACTAAAATTTGGGGTTTTATAAAATTTGAGGTCTCATTTAGGGTATCATTGGAGTTGATTTTTTTGTCCAAGCCCCTAGAATTTAGGTAGGGGGCTCAAGTAGGGGTGGGTTGAAGTTGCTCTAAGCGAAGAACCCCTAGTAAATTAACCATCGGCAATCAGTGTGAACCGAACAGACTATACCGCGTACAGTAATTTCGAAAAAGCGATAAATTAAAAAGTTAAGAGAAAGTTGTCCACACATTCAGAAAATGAAAAAGTGAGAAGCAATATGATCCGCAGAGGTGACTGGAAAAATTCGACAAGGTAGCCGTCGGCTTTTGCGACGTGCTCCGGACAAGTGTACTACTGATACTGTGAGCGAGAGCGACAGACGGCGAGTGAGTGATCTGGGGGAGGTCGACGACGCAGGCATTCAGGAGTGTGCAGCGTCGCACTCGATGGAGCACGCTTTGGACTGGTGGCGATGGTGAGTGACGAGGGAGAGAGATATTTCTCGCACTGTGTCGATCGCTGCATGATTGCATCTCTTCATCTCCGCTGGGTGTAACAGGAGTGCTCGCAGTACAAGTGACAGCGACGATCGACAAGCGGACGTGGTGACATCTGACATGAAACTAGTACTCCTATTTCACATGGCGATAGCGAGTGGCAAACGACGGTGCGCGGCTCGACGATATCATTCATCATCGCTCCGTGGACGGGACGACCGTGAGCGAAGGCTTTCGATTCGGGCACGCCGAGCATTGCCGGCCATCATCATGGTCAGGTCCTCTCCGTGTCGCGTCGTAGGCCGGCACCGTCCATCGCGGGTCGCGGCAGTGGGTGCGGCGTGCCATTCCTTGCTTGCCATTGAACGGGGCATCGCACACATCGCATCAGAAAGGGCAGGGAGGATGTCGTGGCCGGGCATGGGCGATGCCTGAATCACTTTGCCGGTGTCGGTTGTGATTCTCGGAAGTCGGAACCGTTCAATGTGCCAGCCAACGTATGCCCCGTAGCTCACAACAAACACACCCAGATTCGATCAATGCATTTCCATCGAAGGCCTGACGACGGTGCGGATGCAGCATGGGCCATGCATAGTATACCGTGGGGTGCTATAATGGGCTCACAAACAACGCTTGGGCTGCAGATTTCTGCGATCCAACTGGCCTTCCATTTTTTGGGTCCATGCGACAAGGCCATGCACAGAATGTTAGTCGTGGGCCCTGCTGTTTATGCTTCCCCGAACCGACCGTGAGCCTCAGCCCATTTCCCTGCTTGCCTCTCTCCACTTCCGCTTTCTGCGTCGGCGGCTCGGCCTGCGGTGCTCGGTGCAGCTCGGTCCGGCGGAAGGGCAGCGTCGTTGTCCGCCAAGCGAGGAGAAGCAAAAGAGGCGCCCGGCCCGGCAGCACTCCCGCCGAAGAGCAAGTACAATGAATAGCGAGTAGCTGCCGAAATGCCAACGTGGAAGAGTGAGAATGCATGAGAGAGAAGAAACGAGCGATTCACGAGTCGACAGCAAGGAGCGGGCGACTGCACGCTTGTGGGACCGCTATCCCGGCTTCCGCGTCTATCATTTGCTAATCCTTCCTGTGATTCCCTGCGCAGCATTAAATTTGCATGTGCCCCGCCACCAAGAGCTGGGCTGCTCTGCTGAGCTGGAGCAGTAGACGCCCGCATGGCCGGCGTAACTATTAGACCTGCTCTCATGCGTTTGCCCGCCGGTCACCGGCGATGTTGTGCTGTCTTTCGTTAAAAAAAAAATGTTGTTGCTGTCGGATCGCAGCGCAGATCCGTGGCTCTTGCCACTGTGCTATTCTGAGCCAAAAAATAAAAATAAAAATCGAAAGGCGACTTTTGCAGATTTTTTTATTAGACGATAGAAATAACAAAAGTTCCTTCCAAAAAAAAAAGAGAAAACAAAAACACAGAAAAAAGATATTACAACAGAACTAGTACTACTACAACTGCCACTTCAACTAGGATTCTGAGCCAATTTCTCGACTGTTGAAGTGGCTCCTCCATACGTTGCATACAGCTTTTTTTTTTTTTTTTTTTGAGAATGATACGTTGCATACAGCTTGATTCCACCTACTCCGTATATTCTCTGCGGTGCTATAATAGGCCCATAAAGACTTGTTAGGCCCACGCACAAAATGTTGAGTACGATGTTGCGTGCAAAAGATGTTTTTTATCGGCCCATGCACAAAATGTTGGGTGTAGTCTTTGGCCCCTGCTGCTGCTGTTGTTCTGCTTCCTCCTCCGGTTCTGGTCTAAGTTCTCCTTTTGTTTGTGCATACACGTCCTTGAAAACTACAGTGTCGGAAAAGATCTTTGCCCAGTAAATTTCTCCCCCTAAACGACTCCATCACGACGATTGGGCACAGTACTGCTTAGTCTTGGCCTCCCCACAAATTCATCGCACATGACGATAGCGTTGAGAAACTCGATGTTGACAACTTGAACCCTGTCCACCCGTATCGATCCATTTGTGTGCCTTCTCTTATTTTCCTCTTTTGATACCACACTGCCACGCGTTTAACATGTGAGAACAACATCTCTCTGTTTATCTCATACCTACTATATATCCTCCGATTCCGGTTCCCTGCGAGGCCGGCCAATTCCGCTTCCGCAGATCGTCGGTTTGTTCTCTCTGCCAAAATATGACGGCGGACGCGGGTGCTCAAGTGAAGACGGCGTGCGTCACCGGAGGGAACGGCTACATCGCCTCGGCACTGGTGAAGATGTTGCTGGAGAAGGGCTACGCCGTCAAGACCACTGTCAGAAACCCTGGTACGTTTGCTTGCGTTTTGCTTATTTGTTTGTCCTAATCCCTACCGAAATCTGAACCAACGCATGCATATGCAGATGACATGGAGAAGAACTCGCACCTGATGGAGCTGCAGGCGCTGGGCCACCTGGAGGTACTCCGCGCCGACCTGGACGACGAAGGCAGCTTCGACGACGCCGTCGCCGGCTGCGACTACGCCTTCCTCGTCGCTGCTCCGGTGAACCTCACGTCAGAGGATCCCGAGGTGGATCGATCATTCCTTCATCCCTTTTGCTTGAGAATACACCATTAATTTCTGTTGAAGTTGCTTTGCCATGCATGCTCGACGACTGATGTGCCTTTTGCGTTTTGTTGTTTTTCGTACGACGGCAGAAGGAGCAGATCGAGCCGACCGTGCGAGCAACTCTGAACGTGCTGCGGTCGTGCGTGAGAGCCGGCACGGTGAGGCGCGTGGTGCTCACCTCGGCGGCCTCCTCCATCTGCATCCGGCCGCTGGAGGGAGACGGGCACGTACTAGACGAGCACTCCTGGTCCGATCTAGACTACGTCACCGCCGACAAGCCACCTGCCTGGGTACATGATGGCATGCGTGCATGATGCATCATCGATCTACGGGTCAATAGCTAGCTACTGAAGCATCATGCATATACAGCTTGTCGACGTGCCGTACGTGTGTTTAATTTGCGTTGCCCTGCAGGGATACGTCGTCTCCAAGGTTCTGTCGGAGAAGGAAGCCTTCAGGTTCGCTCAGGAGCACGGCATCGACCTCGTTGTCGTGTGCCCGGTGCTCACCGTTGGCGCGTCGCCGGCACCCAAGGCGTACGCGAGCGTCCGGGCTAGCCTCTCCATGCTATCAGGTGATAGATCGATCGAGAGGATGTATCGACGACATATATAATGCGTGTCACTGCATGGCAAATTAAGGTTACTAATTCTCTCATGTACGTTCATTACTTTAGACGACGATGAGGCAGCGCTGGCCATGCTGAAAGGCATCGAGAAGTCCTTCGGTGCCGTGCCGGTCGTCCACCTCCACGACCTCTGCCGCGCCCAGGTTTTCCTCGCCGAGACGTCGACGACGTCCGGGAGGTACATCTGCAGCAGCGTCAGCACGACCGTCGTCGAGATCGCCCGGTTCCTGGAAGACAAGTACCCGCAGTACCACGTGAACATAAAGCAGTAAGCCAATAATTGAGATTGTTTTTGCTTTATTGTTTGCATTATTGATGAGTGTCGATCGCATGGATCAAGCACGCCGGTTATGGAAACGCAAGCCCGTCCATATATGCATGCCGGTTACAGCGCCGGCTCTACAATTTCAAGGACCTAAGGGCAAGCAAGAAGATAAGGACCCGTTGAACCTTTTTTTTTTTTTTTTTTTTGCGAACGGCATGTTGAACTAGTCTATATACTCTTAAATATATAGTATAAACTGGTTCTTTGTAGTACACGTTTAAGCCATGAAACATAACAATATTGTTATAAAAAAAAAACTAAAAATAGCAGCATTATAGTTACCTTAAATAAGATGCAGTCCTTTAGTTCCTTGTAAAAAACCGTCTATGGGAATTTGTTGATGCAAAATCTTCAGTAACGATATCGAGATCAATGTCGTCAAAAACATCTATCATATTCAAATCAGAACAATGAATTAGAAATTTATAGCCCTTTCAATTAATTTGGAAAAAATAATAACCCTGCTTACCTTGAGGACTGAGGAGCAGATTGGATTGGATGGCGTCCTTGGCTTCCTGCTGATTGGCCTGATGCTTGCTGACCGGCTGATCACCGTGGGGACTTGATGCTTGCTGACCGGCTGATCACCGTGGGGACTTGATGCTTGCTGACCGGCTGATCGCCAGCCGCTGGATGAGGTTAGGGCCAGGCGCGGCGGCGGCAAGGAAGCCAGGAACGAAGTAACAAAGCGAAACCGATCGGTTGCCTCATTGCGTGATGCTTGGACGCTTGATGGATGAATGGATGTATGTGTAAGTACTTGGGGCTGCTTTTGCCTGCTTTGTTAATGCAATGGGCCTTCAAATGAAAAAAACAAATAAAAATAAAAACATTATATGTACTAAACACTTATATGATGTTGGGCCCCCTGGCTTCATGGGCCCGCGGCGGTCGCCCTGCCTGCCCTCCCCCCTGAGCCGGCCCTGGCCGGTTATGAAAAATCCACAGATGTATATGCCTGTTAATTATTGTAAACTTGCAGGTCTGGTGACGATGAGCACCTGGAGAAGCCGAGAGTGAGCCTGTCGTCCGCGAAGCTGGTGAAGGAGGGGTTCGAGTTTAAGCACGACACCCTGGATGCAATATACGGGGACGTGATCGAGTACGGCAAGGCACTGGGGATTCTTCTCCACTAGTGATGTCCCTGCTTTTAAATTTAATTCCTTCTGTTCTTCATCACGTGATGGGATCGCCAAATGATTTGTGTTTATATCATAAAGGTATCTAAATCTCCTATAAAGAGAGCCCCCACTAGGAGAGTTCTCTGGGTTCTCATTGGCCAAATTTTAATTGGTGAATCGAAAAATCCCACTGGGGAGTTCTCTCGAACATTCAGGGGGTGCCACATCATCTATCTTTCAGTTTCTGTTTCGTTACCTATCCTTTCCCGTCTGCCGATCGGCTGCCTGCGCACGAAGAGACAAACGAAAAAAGAATCATTAAGAGAAACGCATCTCCACCAAGTGCATTTCCTGCGAGTACATGAAGAGGCGGCACTGTACCATCATCTCGAAGATAAAGGGGCAGCGATATCTCTCCTTAATTCCTGACTCATCGTGCTTCAGCCCCCCTACTTAACATACTCCGTACCATGCAGTTCGCTGGCGAGGGCTGGATGGGATGGCTGCCGATGCGTACGTGGCCGAGGAGATATGCGTCGGGGAGGGGATTTTGGTCGCCGCTCACGCCTGTGCCGGTGCCGCTGACGCGCCAGGCCGGCCACTGCTGCTGGTTCGACTGCGGATCAGCGTGGAGCGAGCCGGTAGGAACATCCGCCGATGCGCCGCGGGGTACCATCCTGCTTTGTTCATAGGGTGATCATCCCACCGCGGGGTACCATCCCGCCGATGTACCCGCCGATGCGCCGATGCGCCACAGGAAAGCAAGAGGGCAAGGTGAAAATCTTTTCATCGGGTTCGAAATTCATACGTGCTATATCTTTCTTTTCTCACCGAGTTGACATCAGGCGGCGGCCGGTCGTGCGCCAGTGGTCCTCCAGATCCAGATCGACGTGCCGACGCACACGGAGGACGATACGGAGGGTTGCCGCCGCTCGCGGATTGAGGGAGAAGGCGGAGCGGAGGGCCGATGCCGGTGCAGACTGGAGGAGGAGGTGGAGCGCCGATCGACGCCGCGCGGAGAGACGGAGCGGAGGACGGGAGGAGCGATGGTCTTTTTTTCCTTTTTTTTTCCTCTTTTTTGCGGGATGGTCACGGACGGGAGGGCGTGGTGAGAAGAGAATGGTCTATTCGGTTGCTTTACTAGGCGTGGGTCCCACTCAGCCCTACAACGACACTCTTTTGCGGCACACCGGGCTGGAGCCAGAACGACTCAGATTTTGGGACGTGGATGCTACGGTGCTAGACTGCTAGCTATGCAAATTGACGTCTATTGCCAGTTGCAAGGTTTACATGCTATCGGATCTGAACCCACAGTCTGCTGTGCAGCATGTTGTTTGTTTGTTTTCATTTTCTTGCAGATTTCTAACAAACAATGGAGTCTTGAAATATGTCTACTGTAACAAAGCACCATAGTGTTGTTTGATGGTACTATTAATTTTTCTATATAATGTTTTCTTATGTAAATGTTAACATCGTCATGACCTATTGCCAAAAAACATCATGGTAGCCTCACTAAGTACACTATCAGAAGTACTCATTCCGTCCCTAAAAGAATGTCACCGCGCTTCCCGATACATAAATGTCGGCAATTATATATTAAAATGTAAAAACATTTGTGCTAAGTAATTAGCATCATCGGAAAGATCTTTAAGTCTAGTTTTTTAACAAATTTATTTAAAAATTTAAATGTTACACGTATTTTCTACAAATTGAGTCAAACTTTTAAGACGCATCCCACGGCGTCACTCTTTTAGGGAGGAGTAACTTCAAACACCAAATTGCATTTATTGCCCCACCAAGTCATGAAGAGGCATTGCATTGTTCTTCACTTGATTCCTTTAATGCACTAAGTCACTTCCTCGATGACTCCATCTAGCATCTAACCAAATTTATTGATATTTTCTCTTGTCGACCTGCATCAACGCGGGGGAGTTCTTCTAGTTTTTAAGTCCCACCGCCCCACACGGTTCCATTCTGCGTATACCGCCGCTGGCAACTTACAGACTTACAGTTGCCACGACGGTTTGGGCTCGTGGGCCAGCTGGATGCAGGGCATGGAGGGGACTAGCAGTGGGTCGGCTTCCGTCCGCAGTGTGAGCATTATCAAACACTGTTTCAGCTTGAAGTGATTTTTTTAAAGATAAAGGATACAAACTATCCGGCTTCATCTACCCATGGATAGAATCAGTTCAAAATATTACAGCAACAAAAAAATAAAAGCAAGAAATTGACTGAAAAAAATACATCCCAACAAAGAGCTCGAGTAGTTCTACACGACCTCGACTTCCGCCGTGATATCAATTCCACAGAATAAGATCACCAACGCCAAGACGAAGCCTCTCTCAACACGCGTTTGTCGACCTAATAAAGGTACTAAAAATGTTAGACACGGACCACCATTGAAGATTGAATATTTCTTCCTTGGCAACAAAGACGAAGCACTTGGCGATCAAGAACTTCGACGCGCTTGCGCCATCACCGCCGGCCCGAGAAACCGGGCTAGGTTTTCACCCAGCTATTGAACGCCCGCTGGACGCAGCAAAGGGATCGATCGACCAACGGCTCCAACGGGCGCCTTCAACAAGGTGTGTGGCAATGTGGTTCCACAGTCGTCGGCCCGGCGTAACACGCCGCACAAGGATTTTCGCTTGCCGCCGCCGCCGCCGTCGACTCTAGGCTCGCCAACGTGGAAGACTGCCTTCACCGGAAGGTCACCATCGACGCGCTCGAAGGCGAGCAGCCCCGGCCGCGACCGTGGATCGATCCGCACCAGGGGGCCCAATCGTGACCTGCCGCTAGACGACGGCACAACGGCGCCGCCGACGATCCACCCTATGAACACACGCACGCAAATTGTACCCCTATGAGTACCTCCAAAAAACTGAGCACTCGGCAGATTTGAAGGTTTTGAAGTCACGACGGGCGCCTCGCCGTCGACGGAACGCTAAGAAAAAGGAAAAAGGTTTGTGCTGTTTGGCCCAAATAATATGTGGTATGACAGTTTCGTGCTGTTTGGCCCAAATAACAAGGTAGCATATGAGAGGCCCGTGAGCTGAGCGACAACGAACGAGTAGGCGCATCGTGTGTACCTGACCTCAGGCCGCCCCTAATAAAAAAATAAAAATAAATAAACTGACCTCAGCCCGATTTTGAAAAGGAAATTGGTGCAATGTAGTTTTTTTTTATAAAGCTGTTAAAGAACAGAAAATTAATAAGAGTTAAAGGAGCTACTCGAGAGTCGAGTCCATACGTACGATCGCTCGTTAGAGCAAGGACAACGGTTCCGCCCACCAGCTGGCGACGACGCCCGCTCGTCCGCCTGTAGACTCGCCAGTTGCCTGGCGTATCCTTCATGTGGACCCCGATAGCAGCGACGCCCCAGCCATTTCGCCAAAGACTCGGTCACCGATTTGCAAAACGCCGGCTTCCTCTCTCCCGCTTTCTCTCTCTTCCCTATTGGATGTCGCCGGCCAAGCTCCTCTATTGTACTTGCTCTTATGCTACTTATGTAGGTCCGAGCGATCGGAGCGTCGGCAAGAAATATGTGATGTAATTTTTTTAAAGATTGATGCGATATACAAGACGTGTTTTTTTAAAAAAAAATATAGTATACGGGGACGTGAATAAGCACTGGGGTTTTCTTTCTTGGGAGAAGAATTTGGGCTAAAAAAGCTGTGTTTACGAATCAGGCTTTTTTTTAAAAAAAAATTGAGAATCAGATCTCAAAACTTTGCCCTCACGGAAGTTGGTTCTATGAGGTCTATGAGGCAAATCAGTTAGTTTGGGCGAAAGTTCTTTTTTTTTTTTTATAAAGCATACCAGATTAATTAAGGGAAAAGCAATACAAGTACACCGTATAAGGATACGTATGACAGCCTACCCCGTCTATAATCTACAAGGACCCCAAACAAATAAGAAAATTACAAACCTGGTCCTTAGACCCTTCCAACGGAAACCGGCCCGCGAACCGCCGCTGCCGAAGACCGCCGCCACCACCACCGCCACCAAACCTGAAGCACCAAAAGCCGGGAGGAAACCCCCATCGTTGAGGTGGACCGCAGAAGACGCCGATCTCGCAAAAAAGCCGGAAGAAGTCGTTGAACGCCCATCCGTCGGGATCACTATCCGTGTTGAGACGACGATGGTGGAGCCGACGATAGCATCCTCCGTCGCAGTGAAGCCGAATCCCGGCCGAACCACCAATCTCCCCGCCAAGACCCGCAGCCCACCACCGCGATCCACGAAAATAGGGGCCGGAGCCTCCACGCACCAAGACGCAAAGACCTCGCCAAATTTAACACTCCAAAACAAGATCCAAGAACGGACCTTACCTCCACACCCGTCGCCGCCGGCGCTAGAGACGAACGCCGCCGAGACGGGGAAGAGAGCGAGAGGACATTATTCCCCGGACGACGACGCCGCCGCCGCCGCCTCAACGCCATCGTCGGAAACCCTAACATAGACCTAACCCTAGCTCCGTGGACACACCACCTACTGGGAAACACCGGCCCACGCCCATCGCCGGGCATGGAGGCCAGCTCCCCTCACCCACCAACATCGACGAGGACGCCGACGGGAGGGGAGCCGTGCGGCCGTTTGGGCGAAAGTTCCGATTCCGTAAGGTATATAAACTTTGCCCCCCGACGGAAGGTCTACGAGGAAATCCGTTAGTTTGGACATTGTCGCGTAAGCAAAAAGACCACTTTGCCCCTCATCTTTAGAAATTCATAATTAGAGTTTGGTAACTCCAATTTTAGTGAATTAAATTTTGTTGTGCTCCTTGAGATGTCTAGTTTTTATTAAAAATATGAAATTGGCAAAACATGGTCAATTTCATATTTCTAATAAAAACTATGGTGGATTTGTGAACTATGCAATATGTGTGGTGGAATGTGATTATATATGAGTGGTTATGCGGGAATATATGTGTGGTTGAATTTGATTATATACTAAAAATATACAATAAACAAGCAAAACTGTTTTTTATATTCAGGGGTAAAATGGTCTTTTTACCCCCATCGTTAACACCGTTAGGCCTCAAAATTGATGAAATGCCCGATTCCTAAACGAATTTTGTTTTGAGGCCGGATTCCCAAATTTAAAAGAAAGGTATGATTCATAAAACAACTTTTTCAAGGCTTAAGGCCCTGTTGGGTTGAAGGGACTAAGGACTAGAGACTAAAAACTAGTATCTAGGCCCACCCAAAAATCCATTGGACTAGTGACTAAATGAGACTAAAAATTAATTCCTAGTTCTTTTATTTGGTAATTTTAGAGACTAAATAAGACTAAAATTTAGTCCATAGTCAGTCTCGTAAAGCAAACAGGGCTTTAATTCCTAATTCTCCGTTCTTTCTTCGGTTTCCCTATCAATGTTTGCCCCAAATAACAAGGCAACGTACGAGAGTGAGTGAGTGAGTATTTTTGTAGTCAACTTCAGGGGTTGTAAACATCCTCACTCCCAATATATTCTGCAGATTCCGATCGGACAGATCTGTGGGTGGGAGGCATGAAAAGATTGGAATATATGGTACGCATACATATGATTTTATTTTGTAAAATTGGATGTGTGTCCATTACTAGAAATCGTTTGGCGGGGGCTTATTTATCAAAAAAAAAAAAAAAAACCGAAGAGCTGAGAGGAAGGCAACTCAAGCTGACTAGCTAGAGCCTGGGACGTGACGGACGTGACACGGCATGCTTCGAGCGGAAGCAAACTTTTGGTGATCTCGCTCCCCTCGTTGACACGTGTGTATCTAACCTCAAAGGAAAGATGCACCATTTTCTTTTAATCAGTTTTGTAATGGTAGTTTCAGAAGGATGTGAATACTGTAGGCCATAGAACATTTCGTAGGTTTTTTTTTCTTTCAAAAAAGAAAATCCACGTCGTCCCGGTAAGGGCCCAGAGGCCTGGCAAAGCAACGACGCTTTTGTACGAGAAACCGACTTTTGGAGAAACGAGGATATGCGGACAAGTGGATCGAAGACGCCGACTGGCGTCCCCTATATATACTCTCGAGTTCAGTCTTCCTCTTCCATCGCAAGAGGGGAAAAGTCAGACACACTCCTGCACGCAGCCTGCCGCGGCCGAGCTGGGGGAAAAGAGGAAGAGATCTAGGTCTAGCGAGCAGGAGATCGATCGATCGGCTAGGAGGAGGAGCTGGATCATAAATAAGCAGGTCAGTGCGCCCCCTTTCTTGCGTGTGGTATCACTCTGATTAGATCTCCCTCGATCGCACATTCCTGAGAAGATCCTGCCATCCTGGAAGGTGGCGGGAAGGTTTAGTTTCTCCGAAGATATTTACTACTCGCCGTTTCAATTCGATTGATTGATGCGTGTGCCTTCGTGTAGACCTACCGACCCCCCCCCACCGATCGATTGTACTTGTTCGGAGGCAGGGATGGCCGATCTGGTGCTGAGCTTGCTCAAGACGATCTTGGAGGCCGCGTTCAATATAAAGAGCGCGCTGGAGAAGGCCGGCCACAACGCGGAGGATTGTCGCAGGATCGGTGAGCTCCTGCAAACACTGAGTGCCATCGCCAACGCCAAGTACCTGGAGGACAGCACGACCAAGGGTCTGGAGGTGGCCCTCCAGCGCGCGTCCGTGATCGTCAAAAACTGCGAGGGCAAGAGCAAGACCTTGGTGAGCCGTGCCTTCAAGGCCAATCAAATCGCCGACGAGCTGCGTGGGGTTTGCTTTGATATATTGCTGAACCTGAATGTTGCGATCTTTGCCAACCTGGCCGACATTAAGGAAACTGTTGCCCAAAATAACTCACTGTCGGCCCAAATTTTGGAAATCTGTGCTGCTAATGTCGATCTTCTTCTGCTTCCACAAAAGGTATTGTTGTTTTAGCTTACCTCACCGAACAATGTATGTCAGTAGTACTAGTACTAGTGCCTCACTGATTTTGCAGGACAGTACCAAAAGTTTATTGTTTTGTTTTGTTAATTTGTTAAAACAAAGTTCAAAAATAAACACTAGTACTCCCTCCATATTGAAATAGAAGTAGTTTAGGACAGCGACACGGTCTCCAAAACACTACTTTGACTTCTTTTTTTCTATAAAAATATTTATTGAAAAGTTATATATGTATATTTTTATGAAAGTAATTTTCAAGACAAATCTATTTATATGATTTTCACATTTCTAAACTCAATGAATTAAAAATTATTCACCATTTATATTCCCAATGTTTGACCCAAACCTTTTCCAAAACGACTTCTATTTCAATACGGAGGGAGTATGTTTTATGCAAACATAGTTGTAGCAATACCGCATACATGCTCCTTGTTTTTTTTTAAAAAGAAATATATTCTTTCCCTATTTCAGATTGACAGATTGCCACAGACCTACTGTAATTCAACTGATGATGCTAGTTATCAAAATGAAAACAAAAGGGAGACAAAGGAAACAGGCCTTGCCAGGTATGCTATCTGCATAAGTCCAACTGATGATGCTAGCAGTATGCACGCTTGGCTTTCTCTAGGGATTATCCAAATGTTCCTCTTTTATCTTTTTTTTTTTGTTATAAATGTTGATAACTTAACCACTTAGTCTCACTTTCACTCATATGTGGTAAGTCATTCGATTTCGTTGCATGGAAATTGCAGACCAGAATTTAAGACAGAGAAAGACAATGCACTAGTGGATAGCAAGGTGCAACGCGCTTCCTTATCAGATGGTAAGATCCAATCTGCTCTGATCATTCCCTGAATTGATTTTGCTTAAACTGCCTGTAGTCATCAAACTGAAAAATTTGCCATTTACCATCAAATTACGTAAATTTCTTTTTCTGCCGTTTCAAAATGAGATTACATGGTTTGTCATGAAAAATCAGTATGTGTCCTCCATAAGTTTTACTGCTATCAAATGTTCTGAACAATTAATGGTCAAAGTTGTGCATCGGGATCTTGTCAGTATCCAAAGAGATAGGTAAAAATGTTAAAGGATGTAGCTATCTTTTCATCACAAGTCTCTTTGGTGCATTCCTGGTTGGGCGGCATGCCATGGCCAGCTAGGTAGCTAGTCCCGTGAATGAACCAACAGATACGAAGGGGCCATGTGCTTCCTTATCAGTTTGTAAGTTCACTTCTTCCAATATGTTATTCTAACCATTTATGTATGTCGCCAAACTTAAATAGTGTCTTTAAACATTAATATACACAAATTTTTTTCAATCATTTCAAAATGATTATATGGTTTCTCAAAGAAATAGTGTCAATATTTTATTTCTCAAATGCTTTACTACTAACAAATGTTTAGAACAATAATGGTCAAAAAATTGTGCATTGGAGATCTTGTCAGTATCCAAAGTGATAAGTAAAAATGTAGAAGGATGTATCTATCTTTTTGCATCATAGTTCGCTTTGGTGTATTCTTGGTTAGGTTGGCATGCCATGGGTAGTGAGTCCTATATCACCATCACTTATTTACTAATGCTCCTTCAAATGAGCATTACAAACTCTTTAACTCATAAGTCCTCTTAAAGGTATCATGTTTTCATAATCTAGACTGACATTTTCGTGTTTGACCTATGATATATAGGCTCATCCAACTCTGCTTCGCTGAAAAGTGTGATTGGTCAAGGTGACCCAAGTATTGTCTACAAGGTATTGTTCCATATGATTAACTTTTATATGAATCATTATATTATTTTTATTGTTTGGGGAAAATCATTGTCATATGGTCTGTTTTCATAGAAAAGGATGTCCTATGCTCTAATTAATTTTTCCCTTGTAAACTGGATTTTTCATGCACACACAAATATGGCTCAGATTGACATGAAATCAACTAGGTTATTATATGTCACTTCCAAAGTCTGCATTTCAATTGAAACAACTCTCTTCAACCAAATGGGTCCTAGGGTTTTGCGTCACGTGTGTTCATAGGGGTGAGTGTGCGTGCGTTTGTGAGCGTCTGCGTTATCTTGTGTCATTCCCAAAAAAAAAGATAATTTTTTAATATTTTGTGAAGTGAAGTAGGTCAGCCGTTTGTTTTGTGCAGGAGATAATTATCTTAACTTTTGCATTAATTGGTTATATCTGTTAGAGAGGGAATAAACTCGTGTATTCCTCCAAACCCTAGAAGGGTGGGCAATATAGTTGCCGTACATGGGCCTCATGGGCCTACACATATACACTAACACTCCCCCGCTAGCCTCGAACTTCCGGCGCAGTGGAGATCAAGACCGGACATGAAAGAAAGCAACACACGGGGCCCCGCGATCACAACTAGCCACCGGGCGACGTTGAGGCCGAACGGAACTCGGAGAAGGTCGATGAGGGCGGACCCTTGGTGAAGATGTCGCCAACCGGGAGGTGGTCGGTACACATGGAGAACGCGAACAAGCGCCGATGGCCACCAAATCTCGGACAAAGTGCAAGTCGATCTCCATGCTTCGTCGCCGACGATCTTTGAACGGGTTGGTGGAGAGGTAGACGGGACCGACATTGTCACGAAGAGACAAGTGTGGTCTTGGTCGTGGCTCGTGAAGCTCAGCCAATAGCCGCCGGCCGGGAGGCCTCCGCCACGCCGTTAGCAACAATTTCGGTACTCCGCCTCTGCGCTGAACGGAGACAACCGGCCGCCGCTTGGACGACCGTGAGACGAGGTTGCCACCAAGGAAGACGGCGTGAGCCCGGATGTAGAGCGGCGAGTGTCCGGACAACCCGCCCGCCAAGATCGGTGTAGACGACAAGCTCGGTGGAGGGAGACCGGTGGATCATCGGCCGAGTCAACGGTGCCCACGGACATAGCGGAGAAGGCGCTTCATCGCAGCCAGAGATGTGGTGCCCGGGGATCATGCATGTGAAGACAGACTTCCGAATCTGGCGACGCGATGTCGCCCTGGTGAAGGTGAGGTAATCGCAAAGCACCGCCAAACTCCGGAAGCGCGGGATCCGCCACGGTCGCCTTCATCGCCAGAGAGCTTCGCCGAGTATCAACCGGAGTAGCACGGGGTGACACACGTCATCTCGGCCCCGCCGAGAATGTCCGAGCATACCGTCCGCCGGTGCAAGAACAACCCCGAAGGGCGAGTCTCCACGCTGACCCCGTGAAGTGGTGAAGTGGACCGAGATCCTTCATGGCAAACTCCCCGCCGCAAAGCCGATATGACACGCCAAGCGAAATCGCATGACCGGAGGCGGTGAGGACAATGTCATCAACATAGAGTAGCGGAGTAAGGGGCCTCGGCTCCATGGCGATAGACAAACAGAGATGTGTCCGACTTGGCCTCTCCGAACCCCAAAGTGAGAAGGTAGGTGGCAAACCGGGAGTACCAAGCACGAGGAGCCCGCTCGCACCATATAGTGACTTGTTGAGGCGGCAAACCGGATCAAAGCCGACCGGATCGACAAATCCCGCTGGCCGATCGCGAGATATCCGTCTCGGACAAGGTGCCATGGAGGAATGCATTCTTGACATCTGGCTGATGCACTTGCCAAGAGCGTAGAGAGGGCAAGTGAGAGGATCGCGGCGCGACCGTAGCGAGGCTTGACCACCGGATGAAGGTCTCATCATAATCAACCCCCGGGCGCTGGGTGAAGCCTCGGGGACCCAAATGAGCCTTGTAGCGCTCCGCATCGCCGTCGGCCCCGACGCTTGTGCGTCCGCATCCACTTGCCGGTGACCACATTGCCACAGACGGACGCGGCACAAGGTCCCACGCCCGGGTTGGCTAGAAGAGCCCCCGTACTCCTCTTCCATCCAGCGGCGCCAATTAGGATCCGCCCGCGCCGTGCGACAGGAAGGAATCGGAGAGACCGGCGGACCGCTCGGTGGCGGAGAGGGCCGCGGGACGAGAACTCCCGCCGCATGGCGAGTCACCATCGGGTGAGTGTGACGGGGGTCGGCTGAAGGATTCGCGGGTGGTAGACCGCAGGGTAACCTCGACCTGCCGTGGTGGAGGAGGTGGGGCGGTGGTGGAGGAGCCGGAGCCGGGTCCCGAGGCACCGGGCGCCGGGGCGCGCGACGAACGCGACACTGCGTCGGCCGCCACGCCGGGTCCCGCCTGCGGGCGGGAATGACGCGAGGCTCGGGGGCGCGCGTGTGGCGCAAATGGTTCCTCGGGGCCGCGCGGGCGCAGCCAGGGCACCGCCGGCGGCGTGGCGCGGCGGGGCACACCGGGCCCGCGTGGCGCGCCGAGTGGCTCCGGGGCCGCGCTGTGGCGCAGCCGAGTGGCTCCGAGGGCCGCTGCGTGGCACGCCGAGTGACGCCGGGCCGTGGGGGCGCGCGGGGGCAACCTGAGTACCTGTGGAGAAAGGCCAGAACGGAACTGGTGGCTGAACCGCCAGGTCAGGAAACAGGGACTCCAACTCAGGATCAGGGGAAGGCGTGGAAGAGGTAGAGTACGGAAATCCGACTCGTCAAAGACGACGTCTTGGGAAATAAGCACCCGACGAGAAGTGAGGTCGTAGCAACGGTACCCTTTATGATCGGGAGTAGCCGAGAAACACACACCGTGTCGAGCGAGGCGCCAACTTGTGAGGAGTAGTGGCGGCGAGGTTAGGGTAACAAGCACAACCGAAGACACGGAGGTGATCATAACGAGGAGGTGTACCGAAGAGTGCGTGGTGTGGGGTGGGAGAAGGAGAGGCCGTGGAAGGAAGCCGGTTGAGCAGGTAGGTGGCGGTGTGTAGGCTCTCGGCCCGCGGGGGCGGGCAGAGGGCTGGAGGAGGAGAGTGCGCATAACATCGCTCGTGGTGCGACCATCCGCTCAGCCTTTGCCGCTCGGGAGGAGGTGTACGGACAAGACATGCGGAGCCGAACACCATGAGCGAGAAAGAAGGAGCGAGAGGTGTTGTTATCAAACTCACGCCCAAGTTGTCACACCGGACGGCCTTGATGGTGAGGCCGAACCGAGTGGACACCCGTGCAAAGAAGTGGAGGAGAGTGGAAAATGTCTCGACTTGGCGCGCAAAGGGAAAGTCCAAGAGTAGTGAGAGAAGTCATCGAGGAGGACCAGTAATACTTGTAGCCCCGGAAATGCTAGGAATAGGAGAAGTCCACAAATCACGCTGAAGAAGAGCAAAGGCATGCGCCGCACGCGAAGAAGAAGTAGGAAAAGGAAGGCGCACATGGCGACCCAACCGCACACATGGCGTAGATGCTCATCGAAGCCCGAGTGCAAGGGAGGTGGGCACTATGCCGAGGCGAGCCAAAGTCGCCGCGCCTGGTGACCGGGCCGGGGTGCCGTAGAGGAAGAGGGAGTAGTGGCAAGGGCAGCTGAAGTGGAAGGCGGTATAGCGGAGCGGGAAGGCGAAAGGAGTAAAGGGGTCCCGAGCTATCACAGCGGAGGAGTGGCCGCCCAGAGGCGGAATCCTTCACCGTGAGACCGGTAGGGTCGAACTCAACAGTAACAAGAGTTGTCGGCAAAGAAACTGGGCGGATGGAAAGAAGGTTATGGACGATCTGAGGAGAAACAAAGACAGTAGGAAGACGAAAAAGACCAGAGGCAGAACCCACGGAGGTGACAGGAAGACAAGACCCATTCCCAACCATGATCGAAGAGGGACAGGAAGGGTGAGGAGGGCGAAGAGAAGAGAGGATGCCGGCATGAGGGGTAGTGTGGAAGGAAGCGCCCGAGTCGGCGATCCACTCGGTGTGGACAGGTGGTGCTACCCCCATGGTGCTGAAGGATGGCGCCATATTGCCCGGTCTCCACCCCCCAGGCCAGGACGGAGTCGGGCCTGGCGGAGCAGGGGAAGGCCAGCAGGGCACGGACGAGTATGACCACGGTGACATCCATTGACGGACACCCCACCAAGACATGGTGAGTCGAATCATATGCATAGCTCATCCAGTTACACAACTCCTATATTGCTTATTCCAATATTTCCTCATTGATTTGCACTATATGTATCAGGATCGTGATGAGTTATGAGGGAGGGAACGTTTCCATTTGGGACTACCAGGAGAAGGTAACAGCACTGCTACATGTGTAGCTTCCCTATGATTGTGAATGCAGTAAACATTAAGTTGGTGAAACTTACCTGTACATTGTGTGGCAGAAAACTGTGATGGAGTTGCAGGTCAATGAGGTGTCAGGCAAGTTTGCACATCTCATGCATGGCATTTCTCAGTACTGGAAAGAGACGGGTGTCCCAAGATTCAGTTTGTTCAGCCAAATTTATCGCTCAAGGGAAATGGCTGGTAATGGGAAATGGTGATGGATACATTGTCTACGCTTGCACTGACAGTGAGCTGAAGGAGCCCAAGAAATTCAAAGCTCATGACAACTCTGTCGACTTGTTGGCCATCCACCCGACCAAGCCATACCTTATTTCATCATCTTATCATGGCAAAACGATCAAGCTTTGGAGCTGGACCAGTGACTCGAGCATGGACTGGGTGCCAATTAAAACATTTTATGTGAAACCTACATATCCGGATGGAGTGCGCAGTCTCAAGTTTAACCCAAGGGAGACGAACACTTTCGCTTGTGTTACCTATGAGAATATAGTAAAGGTTTGTTAGCCTCTTCCTTTCCTATATAATATGTGTCCTCGAATGTGTTCATGTCATAATTAGTGAAGAATCGACTAATTCAGTTATTGAGTATTTGTATATTTGATGTCACAAGGTGTCTTCTCTGCATGAAATTTATAGGTCGGGAACATTAAAAATTCTTCCCCTCTTACCGAGAAACCGATGAGGGCATTCGAAGCTGATTATTTCTTCTCTCACAGTCATTTGCACTTGATGGTTACTTTGAGCCCATCAGACGAAGTCCAGGTGAAGAATATTGAGCATTACTGATTGTTTTCATAACATCATTGATAATAGTTATGTGCATATATAAAGGACAGAAACTGGCCTAATAATGCTACTCTCTCTCTGTCTCTCATGTATGTGAAAATCAGATATGGGATTTGGAGACAAGTAAAGTTTATCGTACTCTTAGCTTGGGTGGGTGCAAAATAACCTGCATTGCTTGCCACCCAACGCTTCCAATACTGGTTACCACTTTAGATGACGGGACTGTATGTTTTTGGGATGCCATTACCTACAGGTAATCAATGCTTCTGCTCAGTATACCTCTTTTTTTTAGCATGCATGTATTCCGTGATTCAATCACACTAATTTTCACAAATAATATTTTTTTCGAACACATAGGAGAACTGCATATCATTATATTAAGAAGAAAAATGGGGAAGAGCCCTTACAAAACACACACACACCAACACCACAAAAACCATGCTACTAACAATCTGACTTGCCTGTGACAAAGGATGAAACAACTCAACCAAAGCAAACATGCTACATAGGCACAAGGGCGAGGAGGTAGGAGATACCTCTAGCCCCGGCTAAACCCCAAAAAATAACTCCTCCCTAGCAAGTCTGTAGAAACTCCACCAAACACATTACTATGTATCCACAACACAAGGTCCAAGCAGGCAAGCACCAAGGATGACAAGAGAGTTGAGGCCTTTCTGTAACTGGTGCCCAATGTTCAAATTGATTCTTTCCCACCAATCATCAAATAACTCATCGACTTGTGAAACAAGAACTGCAGGGCCACTCTTTTAAAAGGTTGAACCAGAATTCTCTTGAGAAAACACAAGATAGGAGTAAGTGGTTGATACATTCTTCAGCTTGATCACAGTGAGGGCATCTATCAGGGTGAAGAAGCACTCTTCTTGCTAAACGGTCTGCTGTCCAACACCAGTCATGAGCTACCAACCATAAGAAGAATTTATATTTTACTGGAGCCCAGGTTCTCCAAATTTTAGTAGGCTGAAAAGAACTCATTCCCTGGAAGAGATTTTTGTAAGCCGACCCTGCTGAATATTGGCCATTTGAAGATAACCACCAGATATGATAATCTGCGACTCCAGGCTGCAGGATCACATCCTTGATCAAATCCCGTATTGATAAAAATGCTGAGATGACTTCCACAGTTAGTGCGTTGGATCTCAGATACCCACATATTATTTGAGAGGGCCTCATGTATAGTCCTCCTGCTAGCTCTTATTTTGTATACCAATGCAAAAGCTTGGGGCGCAAGATAACTGATCCTTTTGCCATGAATCCAATGGTCAGTCCAGAACAAGGTGTTTGTTCCATCTCCAACCTCTGTTATAGCAGCCATAGGGAGAGAGAGAGAAAATCATGTACAGAGGGATGGACTTGAATCTGGAAAACAGACCATGGTCGACCTGTATCGGTTTTCTTCAGCGCCATGAAGAAAGATTAGTTGTCCAAGCAACCATGAATACAGTCTCCTAGAAGTGCTTTGTTATTTTAGCATTGTCTACATTGCTTGCACATTTTATGGTTTCTTGTTTTGGGGCTGTGGAGCCTTGGCCAGGCATTGCATCATTTAATCCAGTGGTATGTAGAGTTTCTGCTTGTTCTTGAAAGCAATAAATATAACTAACGGTGGTCTCTTAATTATATACAGGCTTCAGCAAAGAGTTCAGATTGCGGACAGCCATGCTCTCGATTTGGTTTTCATGGCCGATATTAATGACACTGCAAGGTACTACTTAACAATTTTTTTCTATTGACGTTATCTACTAACACAGTAACTGTGTGCCTTAATTCTCTGTAGTAGGTAGATGATACCAGCGAGTTGCCACAGGATTTTATAGGAAGTACATATTGATGAAAGAACGAAAGAAATGTAGTTTTTTTTTTATAAAGCATCCTTTACAATGAATTATTGAAAGTAGATGGTACTTCCTTTGTTATAGGGCATATTAGGATTTGGAGAAGTCTATAAGAATATAGTTTGACTGCCATATTCCATAAAGTGAAGTTATTGCTGGTCTACGTTAATTTAAAGAATTATCCAATTTTGATCCCTGTGTTAAGGCACAAAATGGTCTCCGATAAACTAAATATAATGCTCAACTCAGTTGTTCTTTCCCTTTGTTTCATATTGTTAACCTCTGACCATCTAATCTAATTACACAGGCTCGTTGTTAAATTTGGGTCTATGATGGTAATCATGGAAGTTAATTATTTGGCAATGGAAAATACAAGCCAATGGACTGATGGTGGGAACTACGGATGACATCCCCTGGAGGCAGTGGTGGGTCTAGAAATTATTTGGAGCCTGGGTGACCGCCACTGCTCTAAGTAATTATCTAGAAAAATACTATCCTTACCTTTGGGACAAATAAAAAATCCGCTGCGCTTTGCCTGGAGTCAACATAAGCGATCTTGAGATTAGTACTCCTATGTTTATGAACAATTTGTGTTATGCTCCTGGGACAATTGTCATTTTATTTTGAATTGTATTTATGCGATTATCAGCACTGTGATGTTACCCGTTCTGTGTTACTATGTGAAACAATAATGATTCATATACTTGATTGTATTGATGATGACACTATCATATGTTATTTGAGATTGGAAAAACGAATGAATTTTCACCCATGCATTGAGAGCACTGCACCGTTCATCAGTACAAGTTTGCATCACTTAGCTAGAAGCACCACGCATCTACGACATGAATAAGCACAATATACAAACACTAGTTCGGACGAAAGATGTTATTAACCGTAGAAATGATATTGCTATAGATATAAGTCTCCATGTGCAAAGTTTTTTTTTTTTTTTGCCTTCTAATCCTCACTATATTGTTGTAGCAGTGTTTATTGAAGCGGACATACTATATAGTATATATATATGCCTGAAGTTGCTCTTGACACCAAATTCGCTTGTATAGACAAAGAGGAGGCCTTGTAGTGCTGGCATTTGGATTTGGGCTACAGGTGGCCACACAAACAGAGGAGAATAGGTAGTTTCGTGCTTTTTTGGCCCAAATAGAGGCAGGATACGAGAGGCCCGTGAGCTGAGCGACAAACGAACGGGTAGGCCCATACGCGCTTGGACGGCTGGACGGACCAGGCCGCAGCCCAATTTTGTGACGCGGGGCCCCGAACCCGTGTGGCTCCCTGCGCCACCGCCTCGCACGGGCTCTCGCCGCTTCCCGCTGCTGTCGTCCGGCGGCAACCGCCACGCGGCCCGCGCGGTCGCCCAACACAGCGCCGCGGGCATGCGCCGCACAAGCACAAGCACAGGCACAGACACCCCCATCCCACGACTCGAGGAGTTAACACCACGCCACAGCAACCCACACCGGGATGGCGAGATCCGATTGCATTGATTGGGTTGCTATGCTACCAATGCAGCTAGCAGGCCGCCAACGCAGCGGTCGTGCCGCCCCGCCCCGTGCCCGTCCGTCCGTCTTATCCCCCGGCCAGACGGCCAGGCCAGCGCGCCGCTGCTGCCGTGTGGTGCCAAACCGTCGATTGCGTGCCCTCATGGCTCAGAGCTGCCGGTGCATTGGCAAACTTGCGGTGTGCCGGGCCAAGGGAAAGGATTCGATTCCACGACGGCGCGCGGCCGGGGCGGCACATGCGTCTGCGTGTCACGGTGTCAGTGAGATCTCCGATTCAACTTTTCACGTTGCTCCGTATAGTATAGACGAGCGAGGTTACCATTATTGGTGCCCGATTTCATCACGAGACATCGCATCGCATCCATCGCCTCCGTCCGGCGGCGGATCTGTCTGTCTGTTTCCACGCCGTACGTACGTGCGTTTGGTGGACCGTACACGGTGACGGGCGATCGACGCTGTTCCGATTTCTCAACAGTTGCCAAGTTGTCTGGCCGTATGAGCCGTGACCCGTGACTCCGTGAGCAAACCTATACAGCTTCATCAATCAAATAAACTTGAAAGATTACCGTCGACATGTTTCAACTCTTTTTTTTTTAAGATTACACAAGACAACGCAGACGCTCAAAACGCACGCACACTCACCCCTATGAACACACGTCACACAAACCCTACCCCTATGAAGACCTTTCAAGAACCGAGGCTAAGAATCTTCAAGTTCCGAAGTCACCACCGGGTAGCGCCGCTATCAACGGGGACGTCGCCGCCACCACTTAACGATAGTCTTGGGAAAATCCCGAAATAAATCCAGGGATAAAGTGTCGCACCCGAATTCAACCGCGGGTGGGCCAACAACCGATATGGGCTTTTACCATCGGTACCACGAGCCCTTGATACTTGAACCATGTCACTAGCTGCCAGAGTCCGCGCGTCCAGATACGATGTACGCACCGGCGGCGGCGGCCGGGTTGCCAAATTATTTCCATAGTTTACTTCTTCAAATCAGAAGAGGATGATAGCATCACAGCCGTCGATTACCAGGAATCGCGGAAGCTTATGCGACCACGGCGACGGACGCCCGTGATGTGTCGCCGTGAACAGTAACCAGGCTTCATCCCCTCCAAACCAAAGCATGACGCCGTTAACAGACGCGACCGCGACGGCGCGACCCCATGCGCGCGCGCCAGGCCTGGACGCCTTGCTTCCGCCTCCACCTAGCCCGGGGCGGCTACAATCCTACAAATAGCGGCCCGCGCGACACAGTCGTCGCCCGTAACGCACGCAACGGAGCGGCAAAGCGACACTACCAGCACCAGCAGACATGTCGACGACGGAGCCGCTCCTCTCCGCCGGCAACAACGACGTCGGCGTCGCGAAGAAGAATCAGAGCGGCGGCAAGGGACGGCGCGTGTGCATCGACGAGGCGCTGTCGTCGTACGCGGGGAGTTCGGGCGGTGGCAGCTACGTCACTTCGTGGTGGTGTCCGCGGCGTGGGCGCTGGAGGCGCTACACACCATGGTGATCATCTTCGCGGACCGGGAGCCGGCCATCTCCTGCGCCGCAGGCGGTTCGTCGTGCGCGGACCCCTGCGCTGGCGGAGACGGGTGGGAGTGGGCCGGCGGCGCCGCGGCGTCGACCGTCGCTGAGTGGGGTCTCGTCTGCGGCGAGCGGTACAAGGTCGGACTCGCCCAGGCCGTCTTCTTCGCCGGCTGCATGATCGGTCAGTGCACTACTGCTCACTGCTCGTCCATCGGCGCTCGCCACGGCGCGCGGCGGTGCTCTGATTCGTTCGTTCGTTCGTTCCATTTCGCCGTGATGTGCCGTGCGTGTCTGGTTGGGGATTCGTTCTCTGATGCGTGTTCGTCATTAGGAAATGATTTAGTTTTGGCCAATAATTTCGCGTGGACATTAGTAGTAAAGGTGCGGCTTGGCATTTTGGGGTCGACAGTTGGGTGGTGGAATTGAAAGCACGGGAAAGTTAGCGCTCGGAGCTGGATTATTCAAGTCCCGGCATATTCGGAAGGGGAACGCGATCTTCGTGGTCGTGGTATGCTTTTGCTTTGCCCCACTCTTCAGCGACGGCGGCCGTCGAGGCGTCGAGTGAGTGCTTCGCTTCCGGTTCCGGCAATGTACGACACGAGTGCCGACCTGGTGCGCGCTGTCGACATGCGTGGTGGGTCTGATCTGATGTGATCCGATGGACGAGATGGCCTGGTCAGTGACATTTCACCTCTTACTGGCTCACCAATCGCCATCACGGGCGCCGTATACATGGACCTAAAGGCATCCTTAGGGCACGTTCGTTTCCGGAGGTTTGGCTTCCCGGAATTGTTCCGGCCGGATCGCTAGTTCATATATCTGAAAGATTTCATGAGCCGGAATGAATCCTGGCTTGATCCGTTCTAAACGAACGAGCCCTTAGGCAGTGCAAGTGAAGTGACAGCAATAGGCGAGAGCAATTAGGCACAAGTGCTTGCGCCGTTGTTTGACTTGAGCTGCGGCGCATCTTTTCCTCTTGTCGGGTTTCTCCCGTAGGCGCCGTAGCATTCCCGGTAGCCATCTCCGTTTCAACATTTTGGCATTTTCCTATGTAAATGTGCCAATCTACCGCAGGGAGTGAGTCCAAACTCCAAACCACGCACGGCTAGAAATGGTCTCGTGCACATGTCCCGCTCAGATACGTAATTTCCCGGCGTCACACCAACCGTGGGAGGAGATATACCGAGGAATCTTTCCGGCTGATCCTAGCATCCCGCTGCTGCTGCATGCCATCCACTGACCTGTGGCTCTGGACTAGCGTTACAATCTGAACGCTGCTACATGTGGATGCACTTACAAATCAGATCAGAACAAGATCTGGTCTACCATATCTTATCTTATATAAAGTACTCCCATCGTTTAATTAAATGCAGTTTGGCTTTGGAAACATCCATTTCTTTTAATACGTATCTATACAAAGTGTATAACTAGATGTATAAGAAAATCAATGTATCAGAAAAGTCTCAAAATGAACTACAATTAAAACGGAGGAGATATATTAAAGATGCCAGTAGCTACTAGCTAGTATCATGTTAACTCGCATACTATCTTCGCTTAGTCAATCCATCAACTATATCGCCATGTCATGATGGATACATAATATACTGTATATCAATTAAAAAAAACATTCACAATACATCGTTTGGACTTTGGATACGGGTATATATACTCATCATATACAGACATACAGTGGTCAGGTTGGTCATGTCTGACGCATTCGAAATGGCAAAGTCCAATGGAGTTGAGAACGAAACGAAACCTCCTCTCTCGTCTGCCACTGATCGATTGGTCTACGAGACGCCGTAGCGAGCTGGCGCGACGTGACACGTACGCACGCGTGGAGCAGATTGCCTCGCCGTAGCTTGACTACGTGGCTGCCCTCGCCGCGCCAAGTGCCACGACGGCTCTGACGGGCAGGATGGATGGATGTCACGGCTCAGCCAATCAAAATGCCCATCGCCCTGTCCTTCTCTACCTCACACAAGCAGACAAAACCACCCAAGGGCCTCTTTGGCGTGGGCCTTTAGCTGGGCTACATTTTCATCAGCTACACAAGGCCTTAACTTTCTTCTTCCTCTACATGCAGGCGCGGGCGTGTTCGGCCACCTCTCGGACTCGTTCCTGGGCCGAAAAGGCTCGCTTCAGGTGGTATGCATCCTGAACGCCGTCTTCGGCCTGCTCACGGCGCTATCCCCAAACTACTGGGCCTACGCGTCGCTACGCCTCCTCACGGGCTTCAGCACGGGCAGCGTCGGCGTGCTCGCCTTCGTCCTGGCCACCGAGCCCGTCGGCCCGTCCCGCCGCGGCGCCGCGGGGATGTCCACCTTCTACTTCTTCTCCGGCGGCATTGCCGCGCTCGCGGGCGTCGCCGCGCTCTTCCCGCGCTCCTGGCGCGTGCTCTACGTCGTCACCTCGCTACCGTCGCTCGCCTTCGCCGTTTTTGTCGTGCCGTTCGTCACCGAGTCGCCGAGGTGGTACCTCGTCCGCCGCCGACCCGACGACGCCCTCAGGGTCATCCGCGCCATTGCGGAAACCAATGGTAAGGCTGTACCGGAGGATGTCACGCTCAGGCTCGACGACGAGGACGAGGATGACGAGGAGGAACAGGGGAAAAAGGACGGTGCGGGCACGGTGGCAGCGCCGGCGTCATCGGGGTCCATCGTCGACGTGTTCCGGTCGCCGACCACGCGGGTGCGCATCGTGCTCTCCGTGCTCATCAACCTCCTCAGCGCGGTGGTGTACTACGGCCTCAGCCTCAACGTCGTCAACCTCAAGACCAACCTCTACGTCACCGTCGTCGTCAACTCGCTCGCCGAGATGCCCGCCTACCTGCTCACGGCGCTGCTCCTCGACCGTTTCGGCCGGAAGCCTCTCGGCATCGGCACCATGCTGCTCAGCGGCGTCTTCTGCACCGCCGGCAGTCTCATGCCCGACGCAGGGATCATGAGGTCCGTCCTCGCCGTCAGACTGATAGCCTTGTACATCAAGATTCAGTTCCTCAAATTAAAACGTCCACTTACAAAACGTAATGCGTATATGCAAATTATGGACAGGGTGGCGCGGATGGCGTGCGGCGTGGTGGGCATCTTCGGCATGGCGGCGACGTACAACCTGCTGTTCATCTACACGGCGGAGCTGTTCCCGACGGTGGTGCGGAACGCGGCGCTGGGGTGCACGGCGCAGGCGGCGCAGCTGGGTGCCATCGTGGCGCCGCTGGTGGTGATGCTCGGGGAGAGGCTGCCGTTCGCGGTGTTCGGCGCCTCGGGCATCGTCGGCGGCCTGCTCGTCTTCTACCTGCCGGAGACGATGAACAAGCCCCTGTACGACACCATGGCGGGGCTGGAGGAAGGGGAGAAGAGCCTTCTCAACTGACACGATGGGGCGAATGTTGGTTGGGGGCTCAGATAAACAAACGGTCTTCGGACCCTTTTGCAGTATCGTGTTTACTGATGGGAGAGTGTTTGCACAAAGCTGCATCGCCGATCGAAATGTGCATCTCCACTGTCCTGTCTACTGAAAACTGATCATGCCTGTGAATAATACGTTTCGTTTCAAGACATTGCAATCGAGTGGCCCGACTGCAATAGTCGACAGGCGCTCGACGCTGGAGATTGCCACTTGCGTAGACCAATGCAAGAATGCAAAGGCCGAGGGCCTGTATAACGCAACATCAACTTGTAAACATAGATCCAAACTTACAGAGCATTAATTTCACTACAGATAACTTTTGATGTGATGATACTATCAACAACCTACAAACTATCAAAACCCATCCAGGACTGCTTCAAACAATGGCACGCTTTTTTTCCGGAAACATGAGACGGGGCGCAAACAAGGGGAAACCATAGTCACAACCCCTAGCATTTCCAACGGTTTGGTAATTGGATTTGACATCCTTAGTTTTTACCAAAATCTTTTGTGCTCTCCAACCGGTTGGCATTTGGGTTGGTCAATTTGCCAACATGGCAAATTCCAGGCCAAAGCGTCATATTTGTGCGTGTTCAGGGCTCACAAGATCCTCTCTGTCGCCCTACCAGAGGAGCACCAAGATTTGAGCAAAATTGAAATAGAAACTTTTCTAGAATTCCTGATGCTTATGTGCCAGAGAGGGAAGTTTTTAGATTTGGACTTATTTAATTTCTAGGTCACAGCGTTGGAGATGAAAGTGTTTGTCTTTATTTATGGTTTTCTCTTTTCTTTTCTATGAATCGTGTGAATGCTTAGAAAATCATAACTAATTGTAGGAACATGCTAAAATGTGAAACTTTTTGAGTAGCCTTGCAATTCTATACTTAGGAAAAAATATGAAATCATGACTATCAATAATTTTGGATGTTTAAAAATTAGCTCTTTTAATTAAGTGAAAACCGGTAGTTAATGTGTGGGCCTCAATTTGGGATTTGCCAAGTGAGAATTGCCAAAGCATTTAAGATGAGCTTTGATTAATCTTGTCAAACATCTTTAGAAGTTGGCAAATTTCAATTTTTACCAAGTGAGAATTACTAAACCGTTGGAGATGGTTGAGCCATAACGAGAACAAGATACAAACTACGAAGTTGGGAAACTATAGTGGTCACAGCCACGGAAACTACCCTTTTTGTTGATGGCAAACTAGATGGCAATATACTATGTATCCATGGACTATGGTCCCCACTCCTATAACGATATTAAATCACAACAAGCTGAAAAGACGATGATGGAAACCATATAATCCTAATATGTATGCTTGTTTGTGACCTCTAATTGGTATACCTATTGCGACGTCTAAATAAAAGGTAATGTATCCACAAGCCATATGATGTAGAAAACTAAAACTGGTATTATCATCAAACATAAATTTATACTGGTTGTACAGAGACACCCAGTCATGCAAAGACTTGTCCAAATATTAGTTGCAAAATCAACATAAAAAAATCGATGTAAATCTAGTAGAAAAGTAATAACTACAGTATGTATAAATAAATTTGTTATTAGGATAAAAATATTTTGAAATATATAAATCATGAATGTAGTTTCATACTAGATATCATCGTGGTGGTGCAGTACAAAGGCATCGCATGGGAAATTCCGATTATTTAAAGATCAAATCAGACAGAAAAAAACAAATCGAAGTGGCCCAAGATAGGGCCTTGTTTAGATTGCTAAAATTTCTAACCTTTTTTCTCACTTTCTCTCCATCGCATCATATTAAATACATCAAAAGACATATGTTTGGAGTATTAAATGTAGGTAAAAAAATTAACTAATTACACAGTTTAGACGTACATTTCGCGAGACGATTTTTTGAGCCTAGTTATCCATGTAGGATGATATTTACCACTAACAAACTAAAACACGCTACGGTGTATGATGTGACATTCGGTTTTAAATATTTACCATCTAAACAAAAGCGCCAAGCCTCCCTCCCGCATGGGCAGGCTATGAGTTAGCCAACCCACCAGCAGTTGGTATTGGGCCTCGCTCGGGGACGGCCTTTTGTCATCGCAATTAGCCCAACACAATCGATATGCAATCACGATCATCCAGCAGCAGCTGATCTGCAAGGCGACACGAGAGAGGAGACAGACGGGGTAGAATCCAGCACCAGCAGCGCCGTGACCGTGAAGAGAGCAGTAGGGCTCTGGCACCTCCGGACGAGACAGGGACACGACCCCATGTGCAGTGCATGCAATGCAATACCGGAGCCGAGCCGCCGAGGACGACTACCACTGTTCAGGAACCTCAAGAGACCATGGAAACAATTAAACAAATCCTCTACAGAGTACTGCACGTACTCCCTCCGTTCCTTTTTAGATATCACCATGGATGCGTGCCGGTAAAACCTTTTCAATTTTCACTAGGTTTGTAGAATATACGTGCAACATTTATATCTCCAGATAAATTTATTAAAAAACTAGAGTTAAAGATCTTTTCAATAATACTAATTATTTAGCATAAATATTTATATATTTTAATATATAATTGCCGGCGGTTTGAAAACGTTGACTTTTTCGGGAAGCGAGAATGACATCTACTCCCTCCGTCCCTAAATAGATGTCATTCTCGCTTCCCGGAAGTCAACGTTTTCAAACTTCCCAAGCAATTATATATTAAAATATATAAATATTTATGCAAAGTAATTAGTATCATCGGAAAGATCTTTAAGTCTAGTATTTTAATAAATTTATTTGAGATATAAATGTCAGACGTATTTTTTACAAACGCAGATTAAAGATGAAAAAGTTTGACCCAAGACGCACCCCATAGTGACATCTAAAAAGGGACGGAGGGAGTATTTAGGGACGGAGGGAGTACACTGTAGAAGCGAGCCATCAATCGATTGTTTTTTTTTTTTTTTTTTTTTTTGATCGGGCCATTCACCCGCCATCGATCTATTGTGCAGACAACCGATGCCATAATGGCAACGACCAAGTTGCACGGTCTTTCTCTTGGTCAAAGCAGACGAACAAGAAACGTTACTCGCTTCATACCAGAACAAAATACGGATGTCACTTTGTCGCAAAGCATAGTTTTTTTTTTATAACACATTGGTGTAGGTTGGGAAGAAAATTTGTAGTACATGAACTTTTAGTACAAGGTTGAGTTATTTTGTTTTAAAATATACGATTCAAAAAAATATATATTCTCGTTTTAAATAGGCTCGACTAAACCCTGTGCTATGGGAAACAGAGGACGGTTTCGGAGAATTGCATCCATCATTGCTCACACTGCATGGCGACTGGGAAGGGTCGGGTCCGGGGTCCTGTGAACCCGGTCAAGCTGGGACGGGGGCAGTCAAAGTGCGCCGGTGGCTGGTGAAGGACTTGTCACGTCCCGGCGTACCGTGCTGTGTGTGTGCTTGCTGCCTTGCCGTCCCGTACTCCATGCGCCACGCCTGCCTGCGGTCCTTGCCGACCCGGCGCTTGGTCCCGCGCCTTCCTCTTCGGGTTCCTCTGCTTTCCCCGGATCGGGGCGCTTGGAGGGACTCGTGACTTTCCTGACTCGCGACGCGGGCGGCAGGGGAGGGAGGACCGGCCGACGAAAAGGCTCACCGAGTGCGTGCATCGCCGTGGTGGGCGTCCGGCCGGCCGCTGGGCCCAACGCCGAGTGGAGGTTATCTCGGGATCCTGTGCGATTTTGTGGAAAAGACGTGCGGGAGCGGCGCATGATTCGGTCGGGTGACCGTCATGGCGTGCGATGCTCCGGGCGTTCTCCAGGGTTGTCCAACAAAATGCACCGGGGATTTGGCTTTTGTAGACTTGAAGTACTGTACATCGTTTTCAAGCAACTTTGTTAGATTTCCTTAGTTTGGTTTGGTTTGTTTCTTGAAAAAAAAAAAATCCAAGAGCATCGAAGATGTTTTGCTCGGTACCTGATGCCCCTTTCCTTTTTCTGTTTTAAGAGATGGATGGAAGGAAACCTTTTCAGTTTTCAGACATAGTACTCCCTTTTAAGTTATTCTAAAACTTGGTTTCACCAACAACTACAATTCTATGAACATTTTCGTGCAAAAAACAGGACATAATCTCTCATTTCTCGAAAGATTGACTAGTCAAAGCCAAAGTAATATAAGTTGAGCCCCATTTATAAGAAAATCCGTGTCGACATTTAAAATTGTGAATTCATATAAGTTAAAACAACTTACAACTTCTAACTGATGTAGTAGTTGGTAGTATAAGGTGTGGCAACCTTTTCTCAAATCAAATTATAAGGATATCTCTAGCTTTTAAAAGTTGTCTCACAATAAATACACATTTACATCACGAATCATAGTAGTAGATATGTTGGTTTCTCTAATTTTAGTGTAATTTACTGATTCTCTATTTTTTTAATGTGCAATTACCACATGCCAGAATTACTTTTGAGGGAATGTATTTTATTTTAGAGTAACATCAAATCTCTAAATATTCTAAAAGTGCACTGATATGAGGCGTGGGAGTAATGATTTTTATTGTTATTGTTGTGGCTATTAGCATTAGCTAATACCCGATCCATTCCAAAATAATATACTAGTTTTGTTCTAAAACTATCATTTGGCTTTGAAATTACTCTAGTTTTGTTAGATATATGCCATGGAATATACTCCTGTTCTAAAAAACCAGTACGCGTAGAATCAATCTTATCTCTCCCAAATCTATGAAAGATATTGTCAATTCACTATAATATTTTGGAAATGTTAGTACTTTCTAAATTGTTCTACTATGAACTAATTTTTTAAAATTAAATAGTAGTTTTGATCAAGTTTTTTGAAATAGTACAAAAAATAATTATGAGTAGTAGTACTACTAGCCACGAGAGCCTGGCCTAGCCGGAGTAGCTTTCGTTTTGCGGTTCGCAGGTTTGTTTCGGAGGACAGGACGGGGGCTGGTTTCCGGTCGGCGGACCTGGTCAAGGCGCAGTCAAGCTGCGACGGCGGTGCCGGGTGGTCAAAGCGAAATCAAGACCAGTTGGAGTTGTCACGTCCTGCCGAACTTGCCGTGCCACCAGCACCAACCCAGCCAGCCATGCTCTGTTGTGCGGTCCCTCCCTTCCGTTTCGGTGTTTCTTCGGCTTTCACGCCCGTGGCCCGTGGCGTCTGCCGCTGGGACCCAACCGTAGGCGTGATCGCCCGTGACCGGGGTGGATCACGATCCTGTATCGTTTCAGCGGTCTATCTTGTGTTTGGTGTGCTCCACAGTGCGACGCGACCTGATGTTGGTCAATCTCCGTGCTAGTCTCGCCGCACTGGTGGTGGTGGCCATCTTATTTCGCGGGTGTAGCTAGATTGGGGACGGCGTATTCTGCTTTCGACGCAACGGTGCCAAGCGCGGAACCTTGGACTGTTGTTACAGTGATTTCGGTATTTGTTTTCTTCGGATCCCAAGGATTCACTTTCTTGAACCTCGTTGGAACAAGCAAATACTAGTAGTAGTTTCCTACTCTATGAATGTTGTTTTAGTAATTTAGACGAAGGGAGTAGCGTTGGATTAGATTAATATATTTCTCTTCCCTTTCACAATTATTTAGCAAACAATAATAAGGAAAATTAATCCTTATATAAGAGATCGTTCAGTACGGCTTCTTGTTGTAATATTGTACTAACGGCCGTTTTAACTGTAGTTACAATGCAGTCTAGAGAATCATAAAAGCTACTGTAATTCGGATAAAAAATTTTGGGCTGCAATCAATTAGTTGTGCTGTGAAGGCAGCCAAAAACAATTCGAAAAAGGTTGAAGCGAGCAAGCCAAAAATCTGTATGCCTTCTCATTCGTAATAACCAATGAAAACAAATGAAATGAGTACTTCGTGTTCTTCGTTGGTCTGCGACGGTGGTGCAAGCAAGCCGTATCCCGTATGGTTTGGATCTGCGACGGTGGTGCAGGACAGTCAAAGCGCGCAGAATGAAGGGGAGGACGGGGAGTTGGAGTTGTCACATCCCGCCGAACTTGCCGTGCCACCTGCAGCACCTGCCTGCCCCAGCCCAGCCAAGCCCCTGTGTTGTGTTGCGGTCCCTCCCGCCGAATCGCAAGCCGGGTCCGGGTGCGTTGGGTTCGGCTCCCGCGGTCCCGCGCCGTTGGCCCCGCCTTCCGTTTCGGTGTTTCTTCGACTTTCACGCACCGGGGCGCGCGCGGTTGCATGGGGCTGCCTGCCGTGTCTGCCGTGTCCCGTGGCGTCCGCCGGAGGGACAGGGACCGACACGTGAGCCCGTGTGGATTTTGTGAAGACTTCCCACTGCGCGTGGTTATCGCAAAGCGCGATCATCCATGCTTTGAGCGGTCTACTATGTTATGTTTGGTGCTCCACTATGCGTGCGAGCGACGCGACGCGATGTTGGTCAGTCTCCGTGCTAGTTGCCTCACTGGAGGGCCGATATTTCACGGCCTTGTTTAGATTCTTAAAATTTCTAATTTTTTTTTCACTTTCTCTCCATCACATCACATTAAATAAACCAAAAGCAGCGTATGTTTGGAATATTAAATATAGATAAAAAATTAACTAATTATACGATTTTAGGGATGCATATCATGAGGCGATTCTTTTGGCTGGTTATCTCAGTGTTAGGATGATATTTACCACTAACAAACTAAAGCGTCTTCTACGAAGATAACGATGTGACATCCGGTTATAAATTTTAGCCATCTAATCAAGGCCCACGTTGCGATCTTCGACGATGATGCGCACTAGGAGGACGATTACAGCAATGACGACTGTGGTTAGTAGCCCTCGGTCCTGACTGCTGATCGGGGATGATGGCCTGATAAGCAAATACTCCGTACGTAGTACTAGTTTCGTACTGGATGTTTTGCCGGATCAATAAGGATTTCCATTTATTTATTTTTCCCCTTCGTACACAGCTGCGTGTTTCGGTTTTGTTTCGGTTTTATCGGGATCGATGGATGTTGAGGACTCTCGTTCAACCATGTTGTAAACCATCATGTGCATGTTTTCAAAGAGTCAATGACATACTCCATCCGTCCAAAAAAAACGATATGCAAAACCTTTGCATGTCTAAATTCCAAGCTTGAATAATGTTTTTCGGCGGTGGAGGGAGTTGCATTGGGTTAGATTAATATTTTTATTCCCTTTCACAAATATTTGGCAAACACTAATAAAGAAAGTTAATCCTTACAATGTATGAGATGAATTGGTACTGTTTTTAGTGGTATTATTGTACAAACGGTCGTACTAGCTGTATCCTGATACAAAATTATCGGCTACAATCTATGAGTTGTGTTGTGCGGTCAATAAAAAACACAGTTGGAAAAAAGACAGAAGCAAGCAAACTCATCTCAATATGCTTTCTCATCCGTAACCAATGAAAAAATGAAATGAGTACTATAAAAGATTAATTTCAAAAAACCAGCTATTCATAGGTCGATTGTTTTTTTCGAACAGGGATATTGCCCGTTTTGCATTAAGAGAAGGTCAACTGGTTTTAATTGTTTGAATAGTGTTGGGTGATAGAGATTAAGCTGAATCTAGGGAACACCCTACGAACTTTAGTTTTGTTACTAATTGTCTATTTCAAATTCTCCACAAAATTACTTGATGATATTCCTCAACTCTTAGTGAGCTCAAATCAAATTCTCCATGAAACCAAGATATTCCTTCTAGTTTGTTAAGGTCGATCTAAAACTACTAACTACCTAATCTTTAAAACAAGAAACACGATCTGTGTAGGAGCAAATATACAAAGATAGGAACAAACTTATGACAAATTAGGAAGCAATAATAATTTTCACACCATGTAGTGCCCACTAAATCTAACGGGCAAAAATTGAATAGTCTGAGGTGGTATTGGTTGTTTCAATAGTGTTCTGTCATAGAGAATAAGCTAAAACAAAGGGAGATTCTGTGAACTTTAGTTTTGTTAGTCTATTTTAAATTCTCCACAAAATAACTTGACGATATTCCTCAACCATTAGTGAGCCAAAATCAAATTCTCCTTGAAACCAAGATATTCCTCTTATAGTTTGTTAAAGGCTAAAACGACTAACTACCCTAATCTTTAAAACAAGGAACGGATTCTGAGTAGGAGCAAATATACAAAGATAGGAACAAACTTTCAATAAAGTAGGAAGCCATAATATTTTTCATATCATATCTCTATGAGCCGAAAATCAAGTAACCTGAGGGGGTATTTGTTAATCCAAAGGAAGCAAGCCAAAACCGGCCTTCCTTCCTCCCACAGAATAGAAAAAGACCTAGCCATCTTCCTTTTACCAACTGACAATGGGACCGACAATACCACAGCCCACATGTCAGTGAACTACCCAAACCGCCCGCGCTCCATTCCCACCAAACCCGGCCCAACGGGCCCGGTCGCCTCGGATTCTCGACAGTCCACGTTAAATAGACCACCCCAGTCGCCTTCGTCTCCTCAATTCCACACCCCACCGCTTCCGCCTCCCCTTCCATCTAGGGTTTCTAGGGCTTTGTGAGCGAGGGAGGAGTCCGACCGGCGGCGAGAGGGGAGATGGCGTCGGAGAGGGTGACCGGGACCGTGAAGTGGTTCAACGGCGAGAAGGGCTTCGGGTTCATCACCCCCGACGACGGCAGCGACGACCTCTTCGTCCACCAGTCCTGCCTCAAGTCCGAGGGCTACCGCAGCGTGAAGGAAGGCGAGGCCGTGGAGTACACCGTCGGCACCGGCAACGACGGCCGCAACAGGGCCGAGGACGTCACCGCGCCCGGCGGTGGAGCTCACCGGCGGGGAACGTCCCAACGGCGGCGGCGGTGGCGGCCGCGGCTACGGTGGAGGAGGCGGCGACCGCGGCTACGGGGTGGAGGTGACCGCGGCTACGGCGGCGGCGGCGACCGCGGCTACGGCGGAGGTGGCGACCGCGGCTACGGCGGAGGAGGTGACCGCGGCTACGGCGGCGGCGGCGGCGACCGCGGCTACGGTGGAGGCGGCGACCGCGGCTACGGCGGCGGAGGCGGCTACGGTGGTGGTGGTGGCGGCGGCGGTCGCGGCTGCTACAAGTGTGCGGCGAGGAGGGCCACATGGCAAGGGACTGCTCCCAGGGCGGAGGCGGCGGCGGCTACGGAGGTGGCGGCTACGGTGGTGGCGGCGGCGGCGGTGGTAGCCGCGCGTGCTACAACTGCAACCAGGAGGGGCACATCTCCCGCGACTGCCCCGAGAAGAGGCGTTAGGTGCGGCGCCACCGGCGCGTCGTACCCGGCGGAGTCCCATGTCGGCTCGCTTCCTTTACCCGCTCATCAAGGTATCGCTCGGCTGACTGCATGAAGTCGTCGGAGCCAGTTATCTATCTATCATCAGTAGTAGTAGTAGCAGTGTCGTTCTTCGGTCTGGTGTCTATCATATCGTAGTCGTCGGTGGTAGCAAGAAAATCGCAAGGCGTATGGAGAAGTGGGTTGGATCTGGCTCGTGGAGCAGTATCTGTTTCTTTCTGTTTGAATCATCCTTTGTAAGGCAACCATATGGTCATGGATGGCTCTGCCCGATCTATCTGTCATGAACAATCTATGATATATTAATGCAATCGAGTCGTTGGCTATATTGTGATCCGATCTACTAGTACTAGTATACTGGAATGCCTGTGCGTGTTGATTCTGGTTGCAGTACGTTGTTGTGCCGTTTGTAATTGATTCTTTGCTTGCTGTTCGTTCGTTGTTTTGCCTTTTTTGTAATCGATTCTTTGGTTGCCGTTCGTTGTTGTGCCGTCTGTAATCGTATCCCAGTTCGTTGTTCTGCCTTTTGTAATCGTCCACAGCAACAGTTTGTTTGTTTTATTATTTGCGTCGATCATCCGCAGCGAGTGTTGTGTCTGTTAGATTGAATTATGATGCAAAACGTTAGCATCCTTTGTTAGGTTGGTTAGATGCGGAAATTAACACTTATGCGAAATTTGTTGTTCGATATAATCTGTTCATTGAAAGGTGAAAAATGCTTGATTAGGAGATGAAACTTGTTGGATAAAATTTGTTCATTCGAATTCGAAGGTGAAAAATGCTTGGGAAAGGAGAGGAGAGGTGGTTGTGTATTGTTGTGGTAAAAGGTAGGGTGTCGTAAAAGCAAGCCGGCTACACAGGCGCTGCAGTGCAGTGCAGCAGAGGGCAGACTGGCATGCCTTGGCAACAGAGCTTCTGGTTGGCAAGGCATGCACGGCAGCACAGCACTGCACAGGGCAGGGGCAGGCTCTGTTTTGTCCGCATCGCGGGGCGGTTGCGAAAAAGCGATGGGGGTTTCCATTTCTGTTGCTAAGCCCCTGACACCTTTGTCGATAAGCGTCGCTTTTCTTTTTTCTCTGATGATCTCCTGCTCAGATTCCAACTTGCATGTGGTGTGGTACAGACTACAGTGCCTTTGTCCATCCCATGCCCAAGGCCAACCCATCTTCCTTCTGCCTTTTCCCCTCCCGCTCCGTCCGTCCGTGATTCCATCGTCTAGCATTTTCAAAGATGATTGGAACGAATCCCAATGTTTGCATAATTGTAATCGCGTTCTCCATGGTTTGATTGAAACGGATCCCGAAATTTGCTTTATTAGGATCATCATTCTGAGTTTTCATGGGGTCTAGCGCTGCTGTTTTGCACGGGGAATCTTGCTTGTTTCGTGTCACGGAACAAGTAAAAGCTGTGGACCACATTTTTTTCAGGTTATACTGGCTGAAAAATGTATAACCTGACATTTTTCAGTACGCAAGAACAAATCGATTTTCTTCAAGGACGCCGTGTTCTGCACTGAAACGAACAGCTAGGTCCGCTATAATCCTCAGAGATATTTTTCCTGTAGACTGTAGGCAAGCACATAGAGTACGTAGGAGTACACAAGAGCTACGACGTGACTGCGGATGTGTGTGATGCAAAGCAGAACGGCGTCAGTAGTTCTGAGCATGCATGGGCTCATGTCCCGTAGTCCAGTGTCCTTCGGGACCGATGGATGGAGAATTCGTAATGGGCCTTAGCGCTGGCCATTCATGGGCCCATCACCAATAACGGATGCGCCTAACAGTCCATCAGCCGTTATAGGAAAAAAGTCTACTTTCGGCCCCCCGGCTTTTCCAGAAAGTCCGATTTTGGTCCCTCAACTCCAAAAACCGGACAAAAACAGTGCCCCTCAACTATTCAAACCGTGCAGATTTCGTACGCCGGCGGGTTTGGACGGTGGTTTCGCTTCAGTAATTCCGGTTTTTGCTACAGTGACTGTGGTTTCGCTTTTTTTCCCTCTTCTTATTTATTTCTGAATCTTTCAAAAATTATAGTAAATCACGTAAAAATCATAAAATAGAAAATCTAATTTTGTTGGACTCTACATAAGTAAAGCTACACAATGAATATATAATATGGTATATTTTAATATAAAATTTTTGCTATGAAGGTTTTGCCTTTTTATTTTTATTTATTTCAGCTCAATATTTAAAAAAATCATAATAAATTATAAAAAATCATAAAATTGAAAAACCAATTTTGCTAGACTCCACATGAGCATATTTACACAATAAAGATATACAGGTGTACTATTTAATTTATTGGCCGGGATCCATCGATCGGGTTCGGACTCGCGTGCGTGACGATGCAGACGCCAGATCAAGATAAAGAAACCTAGCTAGCCTAACCCCAGCTAAAGAGCCACAAGAACTACGTCTTTGTGTTATTATGGCGCCTCATGTGGAATCCAACAAAATTGAATTTTTTATTTTATAATTTTTCTGTAATTTACTATGTTTTTTAAAGATTGAGTGAAATAAATAAAAAAGAAAAAAAGGCAAAACCTTCTAGTAAAAACTTTGTACTAAAGTATACCATATTATATATTCATTGCGTAGCTCTACTCATGTGGAGTCCAACAAAATTGGATTTTCTATTTTATGAATTTTACGTGATTTACTATGATTTTTGAAAGATTCAAATTTAAATAAATAAGAAAAGAGAAAAATTTTAAAACCACGGTCGCCGCCGAGCAAAACCGGATTTATCAGAAGCGAAACCACCGCCCAAAACCGCCGAGGGACGAAATCGAACGGTTTGAAAAGTTGAGGGACCTGTTTTGTCCGGTTTTGAAGTTGGGGACCAAAATCGGACTTTCGAAAAGTTGAGGGACCAAAAGTAGACTTTTTCCGCCGTTATATACAACATGAGGGCCGAGAAGGACCGGGGAATCTGTAGTGGGCCTCGGGGCCGGCTGGCCCATTGCACAACACGGTTGAGCGAAACACGAATCTTGTGGAGCTGGATCATGAGCCACAGGAACAGTGAGGAAAAATAAAAATCCATTTTTTGTTGTCTCAACTTTCACGGAAGTCTAAGCACAAAAATTTGAAAACCATTATTCAAAAAATATTTCAACTTGTTTACAGATTAAACTTTCACATCTACAAAGGAAAAGACACCCCTCTATAGCTTGTTTTAGCTTCGCGCTGGATTCCTCATCTCCAAAACCAAACAAAAACACGCCCCGATCTTTCGAGACCGTTCATATCACATATAGTAACTATGGGTTTGCCATAGTAAATTTGGTTATGTTTTCCCTCTTTTTGTTTTATTTCTACTGGATCTTGAAAAACCCAATAAATCATAGAAAAATTATAAAATGGAAAAACTCATTTTTTAGACTCCACTTGTTAGACTCCACTAGATAGTGAACACATAATATAGTATGATTTAGTATAAATTTTTGTTCTTGCTTTAGATCTATGCTTTTGTATAATTAATTAAAATAACTAATAGTAGCAGCGTATATAATTATTTTGTTCGACTAAAGCATATTACATTATATTCACTCAGTAGATTTAACTCATGTAGAGTCCTACAAAAGTGGATATTCTATTTTATATTTTTCTATGATTTACTATGACTTTTCAAATATTCAACCCATTGCACAACACGGTCTCTAGCCTAGTGGTTAGAGCATCTCGAGTACCACCCAACAGATCCGGGTTCGACTCTCCGTGAGAGTTTAATTTAAACAGTCTGTATTATTTAAAAATTAAAAAAATAGGCTGGGTTTCCCTGACGACTTCTCAAAAAAATAAAAAATAAACAAAACCTTGATCGCATAAACTTTGTACTAAACAATACCATATTATATATTAATTATGTAGATTTGCTAATTTGGAGTGCAACAAAATAAGATTTTTCCACTTTATGATTTTTCTATAATTTACTATGAATTTTTTAAGATCCAATCAAAATAAATGAAAAAAGGGGAAAACAAAACAAAATTACTGCGTGGCAAACCCACGGTTAAGGTAGCAAAACCAACAATGAACGTAATATGAAGCGATTTCGTTTTGTATGTGAGGGGCCTAAAATAGACTTTGTTGAAAGTTAAGGGACCAAAAGTAGACTTTGTTTCTAGGGCTTAATTGGTTGGAAACATCATAGAGCCAAACAAGAACTTACCAAAGAAAACCGCACGAGGCACGATAACTAAAGCACGTGTATGCGCACGGTAGGGATCATACAACCATCCACGCCCAACCAAATCCATGACGCAGGAGATAGAAAGACCGGTCAAAGCGGCCTACGTTGCGTGGAACCATGGACTCACGCACGGCAAGGCCACCCGGGTACACAGAGACAGCGACGCGATGAAAGGCGATACATAATCGACGTGACCATAATCCGAAAAGGTTGTTTATGGTTTCATACATGGTATAAGAAGTTGTTGCAATGTACGACGAGTGCTAACACCTCGGTTCTAGAGTTGGCCAAAGATGTGACACGAAGAACAACTGTCTCGCAAGGCACGGATGTACGGGGGTTGGAGGTTGTAACACCCGTGTGTTATTTACCGAGTTAAGCAATGGATTTGGACAAAAATAAGTTTCGTCATGTTTGGTTACGTTGTCGGTCGAAAAGACACGAAAAAGAGCGAGAATCAGGAAGTTACCCCCCTTGTCGAAAAACCCCGATTTGAAACCCTAGTTTGTCCCCTTTTCTTTAATTCAAAATTTATCAAGAATTTGAGGGTGGTCACAAAAGGGAAAAGGTAGAGTTTTCAAAGTTGAGCTAAGTTGGTATTTTGAGTTTTCAAAGTTTAGTTCAAAATTTTAAAGTAATTTTGAATTCGACAAAACCCTAATTACCCCTTTTTCCTTATTTCAAAATTTAAGCAAAATTTGACAAAACTTCCAATAGCCAGTTTGTAGATCTTGTTGTGATGAACAAAAGATATGTACAAAGTTTTTCAAGTTTCTACATAATTTTAAAAGTAATTTTGAATTCATAATTCCTCCTTTTTGACCCCATTTCAAAAAAGTTCAATTTCGAGCCCGAATTTGAAAATGTTTCAATTATGAAATTTGTAGATCTCGAAATTTTAAGCAAACTTTGTTTTTGGAGATTTTTAAGTTCAGTTCAAATTTTGGGAGTAATTTTGAATTTAGGGTTTGATTTGGGGTCGCTAAAGAAATTGGGGGGGAGAACACGGGGCTTGGCCCTATATGGCGACGCCGCCGCGGCGCTAATCCTCCCGCCCGTAGATCCACCGCCCTCTCGCGAATCCGACCCGGTGGAGGGCTTCGCGACTCCTCCACCCACCTCATCATTCCCTTTGTTCTATAAATACGCCCGGCGAGGTCACCGTTTTCTTCTTTTCTTTCCTTTCCATGCCACCGCCGTCGACCTCCGCTTTGCCGGCCGTTTTCGTCGTCGTTGTTCCACCACCGACCACTTCAGCTCGTAGACAGCCCCGCTTGTCCGCAGGTTGGCGTCAGAGCCGACGCCGCGACTTTTTTGCCCGCCGGAATCGGCCGGCGCGCCGTCGTCTTCCTCACAACCAAGCATCGGCCGCAGCGCGCCGCTGCCGTGGTCGCCGCCCGGTGAGCCTTGGCCGTTTTCTTTAGCGCGTTTTAGTTCCGCTGATACGGGAATCATGGTCGGCTCGACCGTTTTTCGACCGACGCTTTGCACCACCGAACGCCGCCGCCGTCGCCGCGTTTCAGCCGCCATCGCCGCCGTCGACCTAGCCCGCCGCATCTCGCACCCAACCGGCCACGCCCAAGAACCGGTGAGCTCCTAGCCACGCCCGTGCTTTCCGCGTTTTTCATTTGGTCCTTATCGCGGGCGAACGCCGCCGCGCGCCAAGGCTACCGGCCACCGCCGGTGACCATGCCGGCCACGCCCACGAGTGGCAAAGCCACGATGAAGCGGCCTTGGACATCGTAGCAAGTAGGCCGCCCAAGAGGAATAGTGATGGGCCGAATCAAATCATGGGTCAAAAATAAAAATAATCCGGCAAATGGTGAACGAAGAATCGGGCCACTTGAACAAGACAGCCGCCGATCTTTGGGACTGTTTTCGCCCATGTGCCTTTTTTTCCTTTATTCAATTTCAATTATTTGAATAGTGTCCGATTTTCCAAATTTCATATAAATTCAAATACTAGCTCAAAAATTCTGAAAATTTTTGTGTAGCCTTCCCATGAGTATGTCTACCCATGAAAATTATGAAACTTGAATTTTGAATACTTTTGACATGATTTAAAATTACAATCTTTAATTTAAAAATGCATCTTCCTTGATTTTTAATAATTATTCTATTTATCCAAAAATCATGAAAATTATTTTGACACTGTTTTATGACATGATCTACCTGTTCAAAAATTTTGAGCTTGTTTAAAGAAAGTTAAAATCTTTATTATTTTATGCTCTATTATTTCATGTGTTAAATAATTTGTTTAATGTCTTATAATCTAGGATTTTGGGTGAATTTTGGATTGTTTTGTGAACCCTAAACCATGCCACTATCAAATCGCCCTTGAGAACTCCTTAGGCAATGGTGATGATATCTTGTAGAGTAGTTCAACAAGTTGGTTTTGTTGGATTGCAACTTTATCGTCAAGGAAAGTTGTACTCAAGTGTTTATCATTTCATGCACTCATCTAACATCATGTTTACTTTTCCATCATGCTAAACCGTGCATCATCATCTACGTGTAGAATATACGAGAATGAGTCGATCGTGTTGATGAAGCTTTGGAGAAGGTGTTGATATGGTTCGCGATGATCAAGCCGGAGAAGATCCGTCTGTCGACAAGGATATTATCAAGTTTGACGTCGACAATCTTTCTTTGAATCGACTTTCCTCGCCACACGTGCAAGCCCCGGTTCATTTAAACGTTCCTTGTGTTTTTACAAAGCTTTATATCACCTTTGCTTTATACAACGCATTAGGTGATAGGAGTTGTGTGATAACCTAATTGATGCATTATCCATCCTTGATTATTTCGATATCTACCTTGATAGCCCGTTTTGGTAAAATGCTTAGAAATGCTTAGCCATGCTAAATTAGTTAGACTTTTGAGTCAAAATGTGACAAGTCTCTTATGATAGCCCGAATGGGCATTTGATGAACAAGGATGTTATTTGATGAAACCATTGGGATATGGTATTGAATTTGAGACCGGTCGGGTAATTTGCATTGAGAATGGAGTCTCAAAGTGTAGTATTTCCGCTTGTCGATTAAGGACCGCTCGCTGTAAGCAATGTGGATCGAGACTATGGAACGCACCGCGCCCCGAGGTCTTTTTGACCAATGGCACGCATGTCGGCGTCGCCCCAGACGTCGAAACTAGTCTTCGACCACATACCCGAAAAGCCCGATCTCGGGGGTGTCAAATCGGAAACGCATAACCGCCAAGACCGGGAGTGGAGAGATGGCGGGAGTAGCGTGTACACTCGTGGGTTAAATTCTGGATGCCTGTGGGTTAGATTCCCAAGGTGTGAGGTGTATGTGTGCTTCGGGTGGCGTGAGGACGCGGTTCCGCTTTTGAGTATTCAAGAAAGGGTTGATATATGCAAGCTTAAGTGCTACATATGTCGTGGTGGAAAGAACTCCCCCGGTTGGGTTAATCGATTTCGAAATCGCCGTGCTTCTCGGATATGGAGACTTGGTTTCCCCTTACATCGTAGATTAATTATGGAACTATGAAGAGATGGAATAAGTAAAGGAATATCCATGAAGTGTGTGCTCTAGTGTAAGATCACCTAGAGTAGGTGAGAAACTAAATTGGGATTAAAATATTGAAAGTAAGGATTCATTACTAGTGAGCTTTTTATGCAAAAAGAGTTCTTGATTCCGCTAAAAGCCTTTCCTTGAATCCTATTAGACCAAAGATTCCCGAAGTTTTCTCCTATTTTCTTTTAGTCGGGTAAGTCTTGTTGAGTACTCCCGCATCGGGGTTTGTTAACCCTTGTTTGTTGTGTACGACTTCGTCTTTGTTTAACCAAGGTTATGTCGGTGGGCGCGACATGATCTCGGGTTTGTCTTGTAGTTCTACCTAGCTTCCGCAAATAAGTTAAGTTTTACTCAAATGTAACTTATTCACAATTTGTAAAATTTAAGTTTTTATTCTTCCGCACTCGATCTATTTTTTTTTTGTAACAAATGTTGTAATGTTGTAGCTACTCCTTTGTTGATCCTGGTATGAGTTATCAAAAGGGCTTCTTAAGTTATCGGGTGTATCGGCAAGACAAATTGCCGAGGTCTTTGGGACAATGATAGGTGCGGTGGGCCCTGTAATTAGAAGGTTCTATTACAGAGGTAGGGGGCATAAGCCCCTAAATCTGTTGATCCCATGGAGCCCCTTCAAGATTTTTTTCGTAGTCCCATTGTGGTGTCACGCAAGTTGTCCACTCGTAGTTGGCATGGCATGGCCGCCCCGGAACGTAACGCCTAAGCGGTTGGCATGCCCTTGCTTGCTCGCCTAGCCCTTTTCATTGGTGAAATAGTTTGGGTTCGCCATCGTAGCACTTCTCGTTTGTATTTAATAATTATTGTCCAACCATATACTACTTAGGCCCAAAAGATTCATTTCACACTTTACAACCAAACTATGCAATTAGTTTTTTGATTTTCCTACATTAAATGCTCCGTATATGAGACAAAAGATTTGATGTGACGAGCACCGTAGCACTATTTGGGTACACTTTCATGAACTAAACAGGGCCATGATTTACGGTGCGCATTCTAACTTCCGTGTGGTGTGGTATAGTGCCTTTTCCATCCCATGTCGGGCCGATCCTCGTTTTTTACCTTTTCCTCCCCTTTCGGTTCCTCCGTGAATTGCCTAACAAAGCCAAATGGCATTTTCAAGATTTAATCGCAATGAATCCCAAAGTTTGCGCAAATTACCAAATCACATTCTCCAAGGTTTGATTGAAACTGCGTGTGTCGTGAAGAATGCTCACAGTAGTATCTCCTCTCAATAGTACTCTCCCTCTCTCCCGTCCCCAACCTTCCCTTCCTAGGTACGCCGCCGGACCCTCTCCGATCTCCTCGAGGTCGCCGGAGGCCAGGGGTGGAGCCACGTTGATGTTTTGGGTGCCTAGCACCCATAGAATTTTGAAAGTCCACTATTAGGAACAAATTTTCACCATGGTTGCTGATCAAATTTTCAAACGTATAAGAGAAAGGCACCCCCTTCCAGTTTGCTCTATCTTCGCCTTCGGAGGAGAGCGAGTAGGAGGGCCGGGTTTCTTCTTCTTTGTAGCTTTACTTCTTCCTTGTATAGCCTCCAGTGAAATCAAGGCCTAGATGGCCATAGCAAGCAATCAAGATGAAGATATGGAGCAGATAAAATTGCTCGCAAATCATGGAGGCGCTTAGGGTAAGATCCATCGCCGGCGGCGACCATGGTGGGCTCATCGGCAATGAAGACGACGGCGACTCTTCCGCCGCTAGCACGCCGAGGGGAGGGAGCAACACCTAGCGCCGGAGAGTTGGGAATGACCTGGGGAAGCGGGGAGGGGAGGAAGGGTGTGATCCCTTTGTGGGTGCATCGCCGGCCCGGTCACCGCGGGCAAGGGCGGCCGACGGCTGGAGAAGGCAGGGGGAGGGCTCTGGCGGCTGTTGATTCGCCGCCCGAGTCGCCTGTTGGGGGCGCGGCGGAAGGGTAGGTGAGTCCTGTCTCGGGATTACATCTAGCTCCGCCGAATCTTGCGTGTTTCGTGTCACTTTAAACAAGTGAAAGCCGTGGTACCACATTTTTTTGGGTGTCACAAGAAAAAGTCTAGACATGCATCCAACCTCCGCCCGACCCAAGTTTTATCGATGTTGTAGGTAATTTGATGTCGTGTTCCAAAAGATCAAACCCTAGCTATGTGGCTCGTCTTTCCGTCAAGGAAGCGTCCGCCTTCTTACGACATGAAAGGTAGGTCCGCCATAATCCCTCGGCTATGTTACACCGGATACTTGAAGGGGGTGACGTATCCGTATCCGATACCGTCGGATACTCGATACGGATACCGGATACACCCTTTTAGTGGGTTTTCTTTTAAGAAAATGCGTATCCACGTCGGATACCCGCACCCATACCGTGTAACATAGATCCTCTGAGCTGTTTTCCTCTAGGCATGCACGTACTGTAGCATCCGTGGGCTCGTTTCCGCATGGGCTATAGCGTAGTAGCGCACTCACGACCCAAGAAGGATGTAGGAATTTGGAGTGGGCCTCTGGGCCGGCTGCTCATGGCCATTGCACATTTGGACTGGAGAGCGTACAGACGTCAACGTCCAAATCTCAGGACGCAGCGCGACAGCCAACAGGCGGACCAGGCCTACGCTGCGTGGATCCGTGGACGCACGCAGGGCGGCAGGGGCACGCGGAGACAGCGACGAGACGGCAGGCGATACATGCTCGCCGTCGCCGAACAAAGGCTGGTGCTACAGTTACCGGAGCGTCGATGTCACGTGTCAGCAATGGTCCGTGTCGTTATATTTTCTTATATTAAACTAAACTAAACAAGGCGGGACGGGGCCACAAGTTCAGGCTCGGGTCCCTTGGAGAAGTGAACGAGCTCCACATTCACCGCTCGAGTTGACGGTTCTCAATTTCACAGTCTTCTGAGCTACGAATCCTTAGGAACATTTTCGCATGCAGATTCTGTCTTGTAAAATTTTTTTATAAAAGTTATTAGCCAATGCCACCGTAAAAAAAGATATATTCAAATATTTTCGGAGCGATTTCGTTGTGTTTGACATGTTTGAGTTCCCTGGATGTTTGGCACCGTTTCAAGAATCCGAGAGTTATCCATGTGTCAGATAGCTTAGTAGTCTGGGGCAGATCTAAGCTGCCAAGCAGTGATTCGCAAAATCATATTTCTGCGTTGACGATGCAAGCAAATCCTGTGTTTTTGTTGTTTTGTCCGGATCTACTTGAAGTTGAAGGAGCACCAAATCTCTCTGATTCAAATCGACGCGGGCAATGATACACGCATAGCTGGCCCGGACGTCACGGCACGGGGCACGCAGCATTGGCATTGCAGGCGCTAACGAAGCGCTCGGTACCGTCGATTCCCTGCTGGGCTGCCTGCTCACGCATGCGGCAGTCCCTCATCCGGCTTTCCCCCCTCTCGGCAGCCCGGCCATTTCCTGCCAATGCTGGTGCGGGGCCATGCCATGGGCATTGCCGAGTTAAATGGCGCAGGACGACGCGACGTGACACGACGCGAGGTGGTGGGCCGTGGGCTGGCGGGCGGAATCATGACTTGCACGCGTCAATCGAATGGCTGCTGCGCTCACTACTGCTCCAGCTTCGTCCTCCCTCCAGTGCCTCCAGTGCCAGGAGCAAGCAATCATCTCCTGCCCGTAACGCCATCGCCATGGCACGTCGCCGCCATGACAGTCGAGTCGACACAGAACCAAGCTGCTCATCACCGACGAGCGCATTGCATGCCAATCGCACCAGCAGCCCTTGTCAAAAAAAAAAAAAAAAAAAAAAAAAATCGCACCAGCAGCTTCCCGGCCTTTTGTTTAAACAAAACACTTTTACTGGTACTCGTGGATGTTAAACGTGCTCCGCTTAATACAACGGCACAGAAGAAACAAACGTGAGCTGGCAACTCTGTTGCTCACCCGTGCCTAGAGAGGAAGTTACCAAGGCGGAGCGTGTTTTAACTGCAGGTACACCCGTGGTAGCAACTTTTAAAAAACCTCCGTTTCTCTCTCTTTCACCGTTTTCACGGATAAAGGCGACGTTACAGCAGCTGTCGCGGTCCCGTTATCCCCGTAGTACGGAGAACTGGTGGTGGAGCACAAGGAGTACGGCAACGAGCGCAAGTGACAAGCGGCGTCTCGCCGTACTACTGTTACCCTCTCTTCCTCTACAGTGCCTGTCACAGGAGCTGGAGCAGCGAGTCGTCTTCTTCCTCCCCGTGCATCTCGCTGCTCCCGTGTGTGTGTGTGACAGAGGAGGGAGTCCGTCCACGAGAGATATTTTTACTGCACGCTGAAGATCATCCATCCGCGCATGGGCGCGGAGGAAGAGCGGGCAGGACTCTCACGTGATGGCTCATTCAAGCATGTCCTCTCGCACCCGTGCTGAATGGAATGCATGTATGCTCCCTGCTGCGTTTGCAGCAGGTGGAGTCGCCGTCGTATGTGGTGTCTCAGAATATAGTACTACTACCATGAGTATTTATCTATTTTTTTTTACCACGATTAATGATATTTATCGTACTACAGTACGTGAATGTTACTCCCATAGTACAGTAGTTTTCTTAAACCGATTGGTACGACAGTGCGCTCCTACTGAGCCAAACAAAGCTACAGTGCGCAGTTCGTGTTACCTCAGGTTGCTGAGCTGTATAGCAACGGTACACAATTTTTTCAAATTTGAAGGTGCCACCGATCCATCGATTGCTTTCAAAACGTTTTTGGCCTGCTTGTCGTACACTGCATTGACACGGGCGGGCAGCGAACGAGCGAGTCCATACCTTTTCCGTTTGGCCTTTCCCAGGATGGCCAGCTGGGAGGAGCCAGAGGAAAGCAGACGTCATTATTACGGCTGACGTCACTATCACTGCTCTGGAAGACGTGGGGTCCCACGCGTCATTCTGTGCAAGTGGAACTGAACCGGGGTGCCCAAATAGTGCGCTGCGCTGCGCCGTGCCGGGCCGGCCAGGTGCCAGGTATCCGTTGGGCTGCGGACCTGGGCCGCCATCCTTTCGCTTTGACACCTCCGGCGCGATTCCCGGCTAGCGATGCGATCGCTTTCAGTTTCATTCAGGAGTACAAATTTCTGATGAACGAATTGTATGAATTGCTGTAGTACTCCTACTATGTTCACAGTCTTAGGTGGCCGGTTTTCTCGCTTAAGGACATCTGTAGTAGTTGATCACTGGACTAGAAGATCGATCGCCTCGGTGTTAATCGAAGGTTTAAAAGCACGAGTAAGAAAAAGGACTGGTCGACCAGGACAAACATAATTCGCCTCGGCGTTAGCGCCAGCCAGCAGCCCTTCACCCAAAAGCGAAAAGACGAGTGGAGTGGTCTCGGAAATGAGTTGCTCGTGCTCGTGCAGGTGCAGCGGACGGACGGACATCGGGGGCATGTCTTGTGAGGATGCGTGCAGGATATCATCGTGCACGGTGCCGGATGCGGATGGGATGGGATCTCACTCATTCACAGCTGGATCAAAGAAAAGAGCGTCCACGGTTCACTGCCTTGGAAACTGCTCCTAATCGAGTTTAGAACCTACTACGTACACAGTACAGGTGATTAACAAATCGTCAAGACCGAATACGTGCTGGACGTCACCACTAGATCCTCGGGTGATTAACAATGCGTACTTTCTCCGAGGGATGGTATTAGAAGTCGTTTAGGGACAAATGACACGATCTCCAAAAACACAACTTTGGCCTCTTATTATTATAAAAATATTTATGAAAATGTGATATATGTATACTTTTATTAAAGCATTTTTTAAGACAAATCTACTCATATAATTTTTACATTTACAAAATCAACAACTTAAAAGTTATTGATGATTTATATTCCGATGTTTAACTCAAACCTTATTCAAAACGACTTACGATATCATCCCGGAGAGAGTACTTTATTTGTTTGGTGGTGTGGAGCCTGGATCAGTAGCAAAAGAGATGGCTTCTCTTCGCTGTTCAGTAGTAGTAATGCACTGTCATCGTCTCCGACTACTCACTCTACTGCACAGCGTAGTAGCACAGTAGTACTTGATAGGAGTAATTACGTGCGGCAGGCTAATGTTTGTTTGTTAAAGACTAGCAGTCAGAGGCCCATAGCGTACTAGTAGTAATTTGTAGGCCCGTGCATTTGAGCTACACGCACGTACTATACCGTATACGCGATAGCCCACCCCGTATATATGTATTCTGCATTCTTGTACCGTTGTACAGTACGTACGACCCCTCATCCGTGCGGTGACTGTATAAGTAGCTACGCTGTATACCAATACAAGGAAGCAGTACATGTACAAATCCATTGTTGGAGCTCCAGCTCCTGCTGGTGCAGTGGTGTACGTTTGCCTTCTTCTCCATCAAGCCGCGCCGTACCCGTTCGTGCCAGCCACAGGCGTGCGGTAGACGGAAACCAGAGCTAGATCGAGGTTCACCACGCTGCACAGTACTATGCTCCACTTATTACACGCCTCTTTACTCCATACAATTAAGACGGTTAAACTATTGTACCACTACTACTGCCTTTGTAGTACGTACAGTACTCTTCTTTTTTCACACGACCCTCGCTTTGCCTTTTACCGTGTCGCGTACGAGTACTCCGTCCTGCTGGCTGCTGCCCTGGGCTCGGGCGCCAGCTGTATCCAGCCAGGACCGCACCGCACCTTCACTCTCGAGTAGGAGTAGCTTGTTGCAGTGGACGAGCAGCTGGGAGTGGGAGTAGCCGCTAGCAGCAGGCTCGCTCGCTGCACCGAGAAAAGGTGGCCGAGAGCCGCAAAGTTGCCGTGCCATGCCCCTACACGGTCCCCGCTTTGCCCAACGGCTACCTGGCCTCCGACGTGGCGCCACCCTTCCTCCGCAAGCCAAGCGCCCAAGCGCCCAAGCACCTCCCTCCGCCTCCTGCTTATATAACGCCCCACCCTCGCCTCGCCATTGGCTCCTCATCACCTCCATCGAACGCCACCAAAGAAGAGGGAAGGGTGTGCTCGTGTGCTCGTCCGTGGGTGGCAATGGCGTTGTGGAACGGTGGTGGTGGTGGTGGGAGCGGGGAGGAGCCTTGCCTGCCGCGGCGGTCTCGGCCGTGCTGGTGGCGGCGGCCGTGGCGGCGCTGCTGGGCGCCGGGGTGGCTGCGGCGGAGACGAACAAGTTCGACGACGTGGTGCAGCCCAGCTGGGCCAACGACCACATGGTGTACGACGGCGACCTCCTCAAGCTCCGCCTCGACGCCAACTCCGGCGGAGGGTTCGTGTCCAGGAGCAAGTTCCTGTACGGCAAGGCCAGCGCCGACCTCAAGCTCGTGCCGGGGGACTCTGCCGGCGTCGTCACAGCGTTCTATGTGAGTGAGTGCAGGCATTTTGCTGCCTTGTTTGCTCTGTTTTTTACTTTCCCTGCCTCCTCAGTAGTGTCAGTAGAATGGCTAATACTGAAGTTGAATGATAGTTGCGCATTCACACTGCATTTGGCAATCCAGGCAGTGATCTGTGCAAGTGTGCATTTTCTTGCTATTATTGTGGCATCTGAATCTACCGGGCATTTCTATAGCTTTATTTTATTTCCTTTGTATATATAAATAAAAGACTTTAAACTAGCAGAGGCATTTATATAAGACTGAAAAGTCTAAAATAGGGTAAAATGCATGTGGCCCCATCATTAGATAAAGCTATGGAAAGCCATGCTTGCCCTGTCTGGCAAGGGGATGCTGCCAAGAACCAATTTACAAAGAACAAGAGCACGTGAACAAGTGCAGAAGGGGGCATATACACAATGACAATGCAGCAGTAGCTTTTCTTAAAGTAAAGATGCCAATTTTACTAATCAACCCAATGCAGTAATCCATGTCACTAGAACAAGTTACTGATTTGCACGTTCAACCTCGGCTAACATTTGCAACGTGTGTTTGGTAATTTGCAGTTGTCGTCGGCCGGGGACAAGCACAACGAGTTCGACTTCGAGTTCCTGGGCAACGTGACCGGCGAGCCATACCTGGTGCAGACGAACCTGTACATCGACGGCGTGGGCAACCGGGAGCAGCGCATCGACCTGTGGTTCGATCCCACCGCCGACTTCCACACCTACGCCGTGCTGTGGAACCCCAGCCAGGTGGTGTTCATGGTGGACGACACGCCCATCCGCGTCTACGAGAACCGCCAGAACGTCTCGCTGCACGGCCACCACCACCACAACACCACCACCACATCCCCGCCGCCGTTCCCGGGGCCGCAGCCCATGGCCGTGTACAGCTCCATCTGGAACGCGGACGACTGGGCGACGCAGGGCGGGCGCGTCAAGACGGACTGGTCGCACGCGCCGTTCGAGGCCACGTTCCGGGAGGTGCGCGTGGACGGGTGCGCCTGGTCCGCCAACGCCACCGACGGCGACGCCGGCGAGGTCCGGCGGTGCAGCGAGACGTCGTGGGGCAAAGAGGGACGCTACTGGTGGAAGGAGAAGGAGATGTCGGAGCTGTCCGTGCACCAGAGCCACCAGCTCGTGTGGGCGCGCGCGCACCACCTCGTCTACGACTACTGCGTCGACACCGACCGGTTCCCCGTCCAGCCGCCCGAGTGCGCCGGCCGCATCTGATCCTCAACTACTCGCCGTGGTGGTGGTAGCCTACTAGTAGCTATTACTAGTCATCGATCATGGCAATGGCGGCGGGCTGGGATGGGAAATGGAACTGCTGGTTTCTAGCTGGACTTGTTCGTTCGTGTTCGTAGGTGTGTTTGCAGCAATGTTGCCTGTCCGTGTGTAGTAGTTTCGTTTCAGCTTTGCGAGGTCGCATCGTTGGCGACCTGACCTTGTGTGGTGAACTGGTTGGTAATCTCGGGTTCTGTTCAGGTGTCTTTTTGTAAAAATGAAATGTGAAATGGGATTATGGGAATGAATGAACGATGCTGCAGCGCTCCGTTTCAGAGATTTCCTTGTCTTTGATGCGATGCGATTCCTCTCTGCATGTGGACACCAATCAAACTGTACAAACGCATGATTCATGTTTCCTCGAGGCTTGCAGGGAGTAGGGAGTACTTGAATCAACTTTCTTCCTTTCTTTTTTTACTGCGGATGCTTTTTAACCGAGCCACTTCGCCTTTAATCATGTGTGTAACCAGCGTAGGCAGGTACAGTGGCAGTACTCCCGTGGTCCACTGATCAGAGTACACACACGCGGTTGGAGTGCTCTGCTGCGGCGGAGGCCCCTCCATCCGCAACTGAATGGGCATCTTGAGCTCGAGGGATACTGGCGTAATGATGGTTCCAGAAATCTGGCACTCATCGTTGCCATTTCTCTGGTGTTTCCAGGACAACCAAGAACCAACCCTCTTGAATACGAATGAATTCCGCCTCGACGAAACTATAGTGGAAGGCGTACACAACGTTTGATGTCGAAACTGTATGGTGTACTACAACAAGTCAACAACACGTCCGTCCTTTCCGTAGTTGTGTTTCTACACGACGAAACGTATGGTGATCTCAAATGCATCCAATAGCCTGAATACCCACAGAGTAACTGCAGTGTAGGTAACAGTAGTGAGAGCCGGTCCACCGTACGCCCATGGATCCACCAGCAGATAGTACTCCTACACGATACAAGGCACGCGGCTGTTTGCGATCGAGCAGAGCAGCCAAGAGAGTGAGGGTGAAGCGATGAGGCTCACAAGTGAAACAGATGAGGCTCACAAGTGAAACAAGAGCGAGCGGTCCAGGGGCTCCCTGTCCCTGCTTCTGCTTGACGTGTCAGTGCGGGGCGCAGCTGGCTCCTTCGTCTTGTCCTTCTCCGCCCAACTTGTCGCCTTGCCGCCCAGCTACGTACAGCCAGCGGCTGCAGCTTGCAAGATGCAATGCCACGGGGACAAACCTTGAGCTGTTGGCTACGATCAGATTATGTGACTCGAAAAATTGCAATGGAAAACGTCAAAAAGAAAAACCGTTGGGCAGGTGGGCCAAGAGCCGATGAAGCCGTAATGAAAGGCCTGCGGGCTGGCCCAAGTCGATGGCGCTACCTCGAGGCCCCTTATTTTTTCTGTGCTTGCTTGCCCTTTTCTTTTCTTTTTTTTTTTTTATTATAAAGGGGCTGTGCAGCTTTGCTTGCTTGGCTAGAACAAGAAAGCCTGCCGAATAGTCCCGTTCTGACTCTTGGAGAGCATGTTTCAAGTGAGTAACTATACTTCTGGACTTGTGGTTAACATAAAGATTACTTACTGAGATCATCTGGGCCGGTCATGGACTGCCTCTCTGTATAATTTCAATTTTTGTTACGTTAATATTCGTCCTGTTGTGTTGGGAACTTGCCAATGTCAGTGCTGCCTTTTTTTTTAAAAAAAAAAAAATTGCACTGTCCTCACAATGTATACTTTCACTGGGTTTCTGCCTCATTTCAGTCTGCAGCCGTCCAAGTGGTGGCCGTTGTCGGCCCAATTTCAGACTTGAGCAAAGTGGTGGCTTACCTTACCCCTGCCTCCATTCCAAGTTTCCAACCATTCGTCGTACGGTTTGACAGATGGAGACCTGAACTGGTGATTTGCTCCCGCTCCGTTCTCCTCGGCTACATTTGTTTCGGCACGAGTCCCTTCAATCCTCACTACCTCCACCGGGATCTGAAGCCGGCCAATGTGCAGTGTTGGCATGGTCCATGGATGTCGGATCAGCTTCGGGCGGCCAATGTGCAGTGTTGGCCAAGGTGGCGGACTTCGGGACAGCAATATTGCTCGCCGCTGGACACTGTAAGCAAGATCACCATTGTTGTCTTGTTGTGGATCAGCTTGCTCTTTCTTTAGTACTGTTATCTACATCATCTCCTTATTTTTTTTACTGGAAACTCACTCTGTTCCATCCTGAATTTACCAAGTGGATACATGGCTCCATAGACCATAGGGGAAGTGCTTTGGCGCTAGGGACGTCCTATCGTCCTTAGGCCCATCGGACACGCTTCCAACTAGAGCCCATGAAGGATCGACCGGCGTCTATCCGCTCCCACGAGCCGTTGAAGGATCTGCGGCGTCCGCCCGAGCCGCTCGCCGCTACGCCGCCCGTCCGCACAACCCACGGCGGTATCGCCATCGCCCGAGCCGCGACGCAGATCCATGCCCCGCGGTCGCGTTCGCCCGCGGTGCAAAACTGCGCGTGCCCGGCCCGCCCGCGTTCGCGACGCTTCGCCCGGCCGCAGCGTCCGCTCCGTTAGCGCTTCGGTAACAGCCGCGCCCGCCCGGCCATGCGGCGCCCAGCGCTTCGCTTCGCGCCCGCTGCGTCCGCGAAGCTTCGGCAACCGCCCGCACCGCCGCTAGCTGCGCCCGCCACGCTTCGCCATGCGGCAGCGAGAGGAGCTCTATCACCGACCCTCGCCCCCTACTCCTCGCCCGCGCAAGGCTCGCTGCCGCGCACACGGGGGGGCCTCCTCCTCCTCCGCCGCCCGCGACGAGCCAAATCGAGGAGGAGGAAGTCGTCGGTCTACCGAATCGACGAGGAGCGCGACGGCCATGGCTCTCAGCGACGGGGTCGAGGAGGAGGAAGTATTGTTGCGTGTTGGGCGGTGCGGGCGATGCCCGGTGTTTGACCTCCTATGTTTCAGGGGTTGTCTCGAAATTTTTGTGTGTTGTTTCGGTATGTTTGACCTCCTAAAAAAACATGTACAATCATAAGACAGAGAAGAAAATGACTTGAAGCATTTAAGATAATATTAAACAGGAACACACAATATGAGAAGCTGAGACATATACTTGTCCATCACTGAAACATATCATCCCAAGTACTGAAACACAGCAATATTGCCGGTGAAACATAGTTTGATTACAATCTCATAAACTTATGAAACAATAAGTTTATGCTTTTTTTTTGCAACAACAGAAGGTCAAAAAGAGTAGCAACGATTCAATGTTTTCAACTCCTTGGTACATATAGCATCAACATGTTTCACTATTGTTACACCTGAAAAAGGATGCAAAGTCTCACAATTGTTACGCCTGAAAAATGTAACCATGAAGCAACAGGATTTCCAAAATGTGACATCTAAAAATGATGCAATGGAACAGCGAGTCTCACTATTGTTACACCAGAATAATGTGCCCATGAAACAACATGATTTCCCCAAATGTGCTCATGAAGCAACATGATTTTCCCATTGCTACATCTAGAAAAGCTCTAATGAGGATGTTTCAGGTTATGATGACCTAAGATAAAAAATCATCCACATTTTGACACATATCATAACAGCACTCCACTCCATATATATACAAGGAAAAAAAAACTAGTGTTTTCAATGCACATGGTTCTCCTGACACCTCCTAAGGTACTATAGCAGCGATTTGATTAGGTCTTCTTGGAGGCATCATATCATATTTCTCCATAAAGTCATCTAGCTTCACCGTATTGCGTTGTGGTAGAAGTAGTGCAGCATCATGCCTCCTGTACGCTAGCACTGACCTGGGGAGACAAAGATTGAAAAAAAGAAAAAGAAATGAGAGCAGAAGTGAGCAAAAGGCAAGACAAATGTGTTTAATCTATTTTTATTTGTTTAATCTCTTCCAAGTAGATGGTCAATTCATTTATTTGTTTAATTTATTTTTATTTTACCTAAGTTTTCAGTTACATCTCAGGTTTCATATTATATAGACTTTATTAGTTTTGTGTAATTTTTTTTTGAGTTTTTAATTAACTCTAGTTTTGTTTTAGTCAAGTTTTTTAAGTTCTAGTTTAGTTTCCACTATTATGTCATCTTAATTTTATATTCACTATAGGTTGCTATTTTTTCTCCCAGCCTTCTCAAGTATAACTTTTCTTGACTATAGCTTCAGTATATATCTTGAGTACAAAGCTCTTGACATAATTCCATTAGAAGTAATATATATACATAAAATGTATCTTCAGGCTTTAGCTTACTTTTATTCTCTAATGGAGATAAGCAAAAAAAAAAAAACCGATTATGTGTTGCGCCATTATATCATTGACTGATTGAGTGTTGCATCTTTCATATCCTAACATGACTGATATGCGCACCGTATTTACTCAATGTTTGTGCTTTTACGGATCTTTTAGTATGATCGACTTCAAACTTTATTTTGTGTTCAGCCATTGAAATCGATAGATGATGTGGCTTCGTATTTTTTTCACAACATTTATTGAGCATGTTTCTATTCTGTTGTCTTGTGATGTTTTCAAAGCATCATATGTCCAGTGTCTCAAACTGATTTTGTATACCCCACTTTTTTTATTCTGATCTCTTGCGGTAGATGATGTGCTTTAGAGTTTGATTTAAAATTGAAACAATTGTAACTAAACCATTGAAACACGAAGGTAACGAAACCGAAACATAAATTGCGGGTGAAATGTGTTTCATGGTCACCCCTGTTTTTATAGTTTCTAACAACACACATTGTCGTGAATGTGTTTCGGGTGATGAAAAGATTCTATAAGGAAGGTGCGTAAGCATTCAAAACATACCATGTTGCTGAAATGAGGAGACCGAAACATACACGTGCTCTCGCAAAATGTTCAACCAAGATGGTCTCGGTGCACTCACATCCTAAACGTCTTCACCACAATCGATGTCTAACAAATACCGGAGGAATACTTGCTGCGCAGGTGGTCGGAAGAAGCAACGTTGAAAGTTCCTCAAAGCATTTCTTAGGTCCCTGAACCGGTGTTTCTTTGAAACAATAGTCATAGAACATAGAACACGAGAAATAAGTTATTGTAACATCTCAATGTTTCTTTGAAACAATAGGCATAGAACATAATGCAACATCCGAAATAGAAATAATGAATATTCAAAATAAAGGAGATGAAACATTTCTAATAAATGTATAAAACGAACATGAGTGCTCAATGCAACACTAAGCATTCGAATAAGGGAATTTGCGAGAAAACATAATCTCCATAATGTTGCAACATCGGGATTCAAATATTTGTAACATCTTGAAAGAAGCGATGAAACAACACGTTTGTGCTTTTTGCAACCGCTTGAGAGAAGATAACTACAAAGCGGTAACATCACAAACAGATGCGCAACTTGCTCCACTAGTATGCAACTTGCTCCACCATACTGGCGTAAACCTTTGACACGGACAACAAAGCGTCAAACCCATCCTCATCTATCCATGATATCGTATGCACTCGAAAACCTTGTCTAAAAACATTCATTGGATGTCCTCGTTATAGAAACAATTCCTTCACAAAAAGTGGGGTATACAAAATCAGTTTGAGACACTGGACATATGATTTGAAACATCACAAGACAAACAGAACGAAACATGCTCAATAAATGTTGTGAAAAATACGAAGCCACATCATCTATCGATTTCAATGGCTGAACACAAAATAAAGTTTGAAGCTGATCATACTAAAAGATCCGAGAAAAGCACAAACATTGAGTAAATACGGTGCGCATATCAGTCATGTTAGGATATGAAAGATGCAACACTCAATCAGTCAATGATATAATGGCGCAACACATAATCAGTCTTTTTTTTTTTTGCTTATCTCCATTAGAGAATAAAAGTAAGCTAAAGCCTGAAGATACATTTTATGTATATATATTACTTCTAATGGAATTATGTCAGTAGCTTGTACTCAAGATATATCTTGAAGCTATAGTCAAGAAAAGTTATCTTGAGAAATTTGGGAGAAAAAATAGCAACCTATAGTGAATATAAAATTAAGATGACATAATAGTGGAAACTAAACTAGAACTTAAAAACTTGACTAAAACAAAACTAGAGTTAATTAAAAACTCAAAAAAAAAATTACACAAAACTAATAAAGTCTATATAATATGAAACACGAGATGTAGCTGAAAACTTAGGTAAAATAAAAATAGATTAAACAAATAAATGAACCCGACCAACTAAAAGTTTAGTAATTTTTATGTTTCATTGGTTACGTTACAATTGTATGTTTCATTGCTACAAACCCTATACAGATTAGTGATAATGAAAGGCGGTGCTGATAGCCAAATTGAATGAGACAACTCTGAATATAAAGGTGAAACAACAAATATAAAAAGGTGAAACATGGGGGGCGATGAGCAAATTGAGAGAAGCCGGGGCAAGCATGCAACACCATTAAAGGTTGGAATGTCAATGGGATTGCAACCATCATTGAAATATGTGAGTATCGGTGAAGTATAAATAATAGATGAATGATGAAACATGCACAAAGGAAATTGCAAACGGTAGAAATGCACAGGAGAAAGCATACTATTTCAAACATTTGTCTTGCAATGCTTTGAAACAAAAAAGTGGGAGAAGGTGAAACATGTATTGTTTCAAAGACGGGGAACATACCATTTCAAGTTTTTTGGAACAGAGCACTAATGCACTAATTTATACGAGAAGGGTTGTAGCCATGTTTGAATTAAAAGGAGTTTTTGGCATGAAAAATGTCAAATCGATCTTCAAACATATTTTCTGTTACCTTATCGTGATCTTAGGTGGTAGAATAATAAAAATCTTATTGACGCCATTAAGCGATGAAACAAAAACTCCTTTTGGAGCTCTAAGGAATGCCATTCTTTATGTATAAAGAGATTAAGATTATGCAACACTAATGCACATTCGACTCCCTGCCTTTAACTTTCTGTACCATAAAACAAGTAAAGTGGCCTGCTGCAACTATTTTTTGAAACATGCACAAAGCAAAATGCAAACAGTAGAACAAGTATAGATGAAACATTGAGGCAAACCAAAATATTCAATTGGCAACAGATGTAACATCATATTTCTAGATGAAACATTGGTATGTCAACATAGTATTTCCAGATACATAAATCAGGATGTTACTCCTTCATACTTGTATGATATCCAGATGTAACATGAACATATAGATAAAAAATTGTAATGCCAAAACAAATTAACATCAATACCAGGAACAGGGGGCTTGGTCTCTTTGGTTGAAGGTAGCTTATTCTTGAAACATTCTTTGGGACAGCAGGCATCATCTTTTTGATAGGAGGCTTCGCCTTGACAGGCGACTTAATCACTCTTTTGCTTGAAGAAGGCTCGCCTTGATGCTTGTTTGTGGCCCTCCTCAAGGGCACCTTCCAGGCTGCTGCACGGGTACGCGGCTTCGTCATGCTGACTTCTCCATCACGAGGTCGCAATTCGAAGTCGTCAGCATCATAGCTGCTGCTGCCAGATGATTCTGATTCAAAATCATCGTCATCAGAGCTGATGTTCTCGGATGAATCCTTCCTAGGTGTCTTGACATTCGAACGCGACCTCGAGACTACCCTACGACACAAACAAAAACATAAACGTCGTCAGCTATGGTGGAATAGGGGTCCAACGCTACCAGGAACACATCAACTACTAGGTCTGTACCACAGGGACCAAAGTTTAATTGCATAGCTCAATTGAGCAACACCAGGCTGTTGCTGAAGCTGGCAAATCAGCAAAATTGAGCCCGACACTGTAGCTCACAATAAGGCAGAGCGCACAATAGTCAGACTCATGGTTTTCTATGGTTCACAATGAATGTAGGTGCAGACTGTTCTTCCCTAACTCACCACGAAAACTAGTCTATATGACGAACGAACTCGCGGCCAAGACAATGCGATTTCATTAATACAGGTGGTCGACCTCACCTCCATGGGCACCATGAATCGGCGCCCGCGGTGGGCAACACGTCGCCCTGCGATGCGGACGCGAGCTACCTCCCCGGCGGCGGCTAGGAGACAACGTGTTCCCCCGGGTCTTTGCCCGCGATGGCGGCCCGTCGTCCCACGGCGGACGGATGTGCAACGAAGTTTTGGCGGGGGGAGAGGGGATGACTAGGCAGCTTTGATGCGACCCAATTTGTCGTTCGGTCCGACGACTGGCTCTCTCGGTGGCATCTCCCTAGGGTTTGCGCGAACGAGAGCGTGCGCCGGGGAGAGAAGGAGGTGGAGCGCGGGCGGGGCACGCGAGCATGTCGATACGGATGCGGGAGGAGGAGGGCGCGATGCGGCGGCGTGCGTGGGGAGGGGAGGGACAAGCACGGGGCGGGAGATGAGAGGGTGGCGCGCATACCGGCCCGAGGGAGACGAATCTGCGGCGGATGGCGTCGAACAAAGAACCGAATCGAACCAAATCGACGGAAGCGAGGGCGACCGCGACGGCGGGAGAGAAACTCACCGGCGATGAGGAGGAAAGCGACGCGCGGACGAGTAGGCCGGCGACGGCGACCCGGCCCGGCGAATCGTCGTCGACGGCGGCAACCGCCTTCCCGCACCGCCGCGACAGCGTAAAACCCCAGCGATTTGGGGGAATGGAGCGGAGGAGGAGGGCACGGGGTTGGTTTGGAGCGAGCTGTTACGTGACAATAGATGGGCCAGCTCGTTGCGCGGCCCAGCAACGCTTGGCGTCCGAACGGTAGGACGCTCCAAACACAGCATTACCGTAGACCATAGTGCCTTCAGAGTGACGGTGGCGAGACAACGTTGAAGCGCTATGTAAGGCTTCGGGCTCACTTTGTTGGAGACACTGAGTGGATAATGGAAATGTGACAGTCAAGCCTCGTCTCAGGAGTAAGATTACATATTAAATTGCCTATAGCAATTCAGAGTTCCAGTCTTCAATTCCACCATGATTTCTCTGCATGTAGAGCTGCTAGCTATTTGTATTTGGGAGGAGGACCGGTAAATACTGTAACTAAACAAGATCTGAAAATTGCATTCATACTGACATCCTTGGATGTCTGGAGACTGGCCTAAAATACATGGCACTGTTTGGGCTATAATGCTTAGGGAGGATGAAAGTTTCAGCCCTGTAAAGTTTCAGCTGAGCTTAGCTTAGGTTTTTTTTTTTTTTTTTTTTGAGAGAGCTTAGCTTAGCTAATGCAGCCTTGATGGGGATGGTCTCAACCTGAAGCCCACACATATATATACCAGATTTGAGCGGCCCAGTACGCAATATGCGGGGATTCCTGGCCAGTCCCACTAGATTAGCACCACCTCGGTTGCGCATATGGTTGAAAGCTTACTTAAAAGCCCGGCTCAGCAGCCTGGCAGCACGACCTTACTTGAACAGGATCTGTTCTATAGGATCGTACCGCTGCATCCTTGACTAATAAGGAGGCAAGCACTTCAGCCTGGTTGATGAAGCATGACCTGTGGGCCAGAGCGTGATTAACGGCCAGGATTAGCCGTGTTGGCTTGTCTGGTGCTGTAGAGGATCGTTCCTGGACAGGCTTGCCTGGCTGGGGTGGCCCATGGGTTGTCTGACAGGCTCCTTTTTGGTTTTTTTTTTGTTCTGCATTTGAGTGCAATTTGTGCAAAATATTACTCCAGCAGCTGTCAATATTTGTCTAGAACTAAAAGAGGTAGATCTCTTGCTCGTTTTTGCCATTATTAATACATGAAGATTTCTTATTGTTTTTGTTGTGCCACATTCAAGGCAATTGATGTCAACCACTGTCGTTTTGCTCAACATTGATTTGTTGCTGGTCTTTGTCATTCATACAACAAGGCACTTTTCCTTTTTCTTCTTTTTGGTATATACTGCAGCCTTCATTTGAAGGAAATTCGAACAAAACATTCCTGACGACAGCTGTTTGCTCGTTTACCATTAATAGAGCAAGACTTTAATTTGGTACATTTTGTTTGCTGTAGTTTGCTTCTCTATCTATGACTGTATGCGAATCTGCGCATTATTGTTGAGAAATGGTGATTCTTGCTACTTGATTTCAGAAAGTTCACAGTTGAGTACTGGAGGGCTACCACGTTCAGACCTACCACTTCTGAACTTCTGGTTAACACAAAGATGACTGGCAAAGATCATCCGGCCCTGTCTCTGACTGGCTCTCTGCATAAATTCAATTCAACATCGTCGATCTGTTACGTTCATGCTCGTCCTTTTCTATTGGGAACTTGTCCATGTGGACCATGTCTGCATTTTTTTCCTGGTTGTTTTCACATGTTCACATAGGGTTCTGTCTCTTTTCAATTCGCAGCAGTAAGTGGTGGCCGTTCTCAGCCGAATTTCAGAAGGCTTTGTTCAGACTTGAGCAAGTGGTGGCTTTGCTTACTCCTGCCTCTCGCGCCGTTTGACGGGCTGAGATCTCAACTGTGATTCACTGATTTGATCCCTCTCCGAGTCTCCGTTCCCTTGGACTACACTTTCGAATCCTCACTAGCACCATCTCGTCGGTGTCTGAATAATTAATTGCAGAGTGCAGACTTCGCCGTCTTATATAGTACTGGTACTACCAGTGGTTCTTGTTCTTCTGTGAGAAACAAGATACGGCGAACGGAAATAAAAATGAAGACTTGAAAAAGACATCCTTTCAGTTTTGTCCTGGACACGGTAAAGGTCGAGCCTGAACAGTATTCGGAAAAAATAAAAGCCTCGTTTCAGTCTTTCAGAAGTAAGTGAACTGCTGATGACTGCCTTTCACTCTACTCGTTTTCTCCGCAACAAGTTTTTTTTTTCGAAATCGGTCCTTCAGCTGCCAAACTGATGGGCGCCAGTTTAAAAGTTCAGCTCGGAACCTTGCAGCACGACCTTACTTGAACAGTACCTGTTCTATAGGATCTTACCTGCATCCTTGAGGACCTTGACTAATAAGGACGCAGGCACTTAAGCCTGGTTGATGAACCATGATCTGTGAGTCAGAGCGTGATTAACGGCCAGGAAAAGTGTCTGATCCAGTGCTGTAGAGGATCATTTCCAGTCAGGTGCAAGCTTGGCTGGGATGGCTCATAGGTTATCTGAGAGACCATTTACTAGCATGATTCTAGAAACTTGGCATGGTTTACTAGCTCTAGTGTTATACATGGCCTCCCCTATACTCAATTCCTGGATCCTCCCCAGCTTTAAATTATCACACTACAAATTTTTTTAGGGCTAGGTTCAAAACTTTGAATTATCACATTTCAAATTTTTTGTACTGCTATGTTGAAAACTTTATACTTAGAATTTATAAACTTTAAACTATCACATTACAGACTTTGTACAACTAGGTTCAAAACTTTGAACTATACCACATTATAATCTTTTCACTGTTAGGTTTAATTTTTTTTTTTTTGACAACAAGGGTTTAAACTTTGGGATTTTAAAACTCTACACCCAAATTTAGGATTTTTTTACTAGCTCATTTTAAACTTTATACTTACATGCTATCTTTGTACACCTAAAATGAAAATTTTGTAATTCAGAACTTTGTACTTCAAGTTTTCTAACTTTCTTTATAACAACATTTGAAACTTTATACCCTGTAGGGGCCTCGGCCCCTGCAGTTCCCTCAAAAAAAAAACATTTGAAACTTTATACTCCTCTACGATTCTCTCCTCTTCCAAGTGGCTTGGTCATTTGTGGAAAGAGCGGAACACGAGGACCTTCAACAGAGTTTCGCGAACGCCTTGGATCTTCATATGGTGATCATGGAGGAAGCTGCGCTTTGGACGGCGGCTGGCTTTAGGCGTCTCTCGGCTTTGATGGTGCGCGCACAGCCTGCCTAGATTCAAGCACCGCGTGCTTTAGTAGCAAAAACCTTTTATGTAATTTTGCGAATTCGTTGGGTTTTTGCGTGTGTTTGGGTAATCCTCGGCTTACAGTTCGGATGTAAGGGCTATCTACTTCTGCTTAATGAAATATATGCCAAGGGCATGTTCTCGAAAAAAGACTTTATACTCCCAAATGCAAAACTTTATCATCACGAAAATTGTTTCAAAACATATCCAACATGAATCTAGCTTTATAGATCTCATTATAAGAAACAAAATTGAAAACAGATGCTTAATATGAAAGTTACCATATTTTAAAATTTTGTATACCACACATGCATATTCTGTTTGTTCCTCCCTCTCCTCTGGGCCTCTCCTCTCCCGCGCCTCTCTCCACGCTCGGTCCGACAAGAAAACATTCTCAGAAGTAGAAAAATACACGTTGCGACTACTCAGGGTTTAGGCGCGCTGAATAGTGTTTGGGGGTCCACGGTCCATTCTTTTTTTTTTTCCTGTTCTGTACAGACGGATGGAGATGGACATGGAGACTTCAACTAATTGGACTGGATGGTATTGCTACCGCGCCATTCTTCTGTCTGGTCTGCACTGATTTCGATCGTCTAGGTCCGCGCTGTCTTGATCCCGCCATTAATTTTTTTTTTCTTAACTGCTGTGCCAAGCAACACTGGCGAGGAAATTTCCTGAAAGACCAGCTGACATTTTTTTAGCGAATTCTTCAGCTGTGGCTGCGTATACCTGCATGCACCTTTCCATTAGTGCAGCCAATGACACGTGGGGCCGGGCCCTTCCGTCATTAACTAGCGTAGTCTGTGAAGATTGGCTCAAGTGGAGGTATGGATGAATATTCAGTTTTCTTAGCGCGTAGTATGACCAGGCAGGGTTTCAGTCATGCATCATGCATGGACCCTTAGAGCATCTTCAAGATTGTGATGTCAATTGAGTTTCTAGATGAGAGCATCTTCACTAGTCCAACGTCTGAACTCCGCCGCCGGCCTCAGGCTCCGTACTCCACCCTAGGTCCCTGCTAGTGGCATCATGCATGGACCCTTAGAGCATCTTCAAACTCCGGCGGTGTGGGAGCAGGAGGTGGCGGTGCTGGAGCTCGGCGGGGGCTGTGTCAGACTCCAGGGACAGCGGCCATAGGAACTCCGGCGCCGGCAGCTGATGGTGCGTCGGCTCCGTACTCCAACGTCTGAACTCCGCCGCCGGCCTCAGGCTCCTCCACCCTAGGTCCCTGCTAGTGGCGAAGCTACAAGAAAATAAACCTGACGCACTGTATAAGTAACTTACACAATTTTATTAAAATACGATAAAAATGAAACCATTTAATGGCAAAAAAGAAATTACCCTGGTGCCTGTGCACCAGGTTACTCTAACGTGGCTTCTCCACTAGTCCCTGCCCGTCCCTCCCTGGCTCCGTGAAGACGCCTGTTCTGGGCACGAATCTTGACGCCCTCGTCCGACCAAGATAAGCCTGGTGTCCACACGGGCATGTGAAAATTCCACATTGGTGCCGGCGGGGACGGGGTCTTTGGAAATGTCCCTGCCACGTGCCAGCCCAATCACTCGGTTTTTGACTCTTATTGAGAGACAGGCAAGGCAACCACCTTGGACTCCCGACAGAGCGAGGCCTATCAAAGGGGACAAACATCATATGAGGTTGGAAGTGTAATTTATGTCTTGCTAATGACATTCTGCAGTGTGCACAAGCAGCATGAGTTTGCACCATGGTTACAGCCACCGCCACTTCCTCGTAGAATCTTGTTTAATCCTCTTTTTCCTGGGAACTTTTGCCGCCGCACAAGCTGCATCCGACATCCTCACCAAGGGCAGTAACCTTACTGATGGTGAGACCCTGGTCTCCGCTAACAGCTCGTTCACATTAGGTTTCTTCACCCGCGGCGCTCCGGCAAGGAGGTACCTGGGGATCTGGTTCACGGTGTCCAACTCCAGCACCGACGCTGTATGCTGGGTGGCCAATCGTGACCGCCCTCTCGGCGACACCTCTGGCGTTCTGGTGATCAGCGACACGGGAAACCTTCTCCTGCTCGACGGCTCCGGCCAGACGGCGTGGTCTTCGAACACGCCCGGCGCCGCTTCCCCGACGGCAGTGAAGCTACTCGAGTCCGGCAACCTCGTCCTTCTCGACGGCAGCGGCGACGACGTCAAGCTGTGGCAGTCGTTCGACCACCCGACCGACACCTTGCTCCCGGGCGCCAAGATCGGCATCAACCTGTGGAGCGGCGGCGGGTGGCACCTCACGTCGTGGCGTTCGCCGGACGACCCCTCGCCGGGGACCTCCGGTACGTGATGGTGAGGCGAGGAGGAGGATTGCTGCCTGAGATCATGTTGATGGACTCGAGCGGCGCCATCAAGTACCGCACGGGAGTGTGGAACGGGCTGTGGTTCAGCGGCATCCCGCAGATGTACTACACGTACTCCAACATGTTCGTCTTCCAGGTGACGGTCAGCCCCAGCGAGATCAGCTTCAGCTACGCCGCCAAGGCCGGCGAGCCCTCCCTGTCCCGTCTCTTCATCAACTGCAGCTCGGCCCAGGTCGAGCGAGCCGTGTGGGTGCCGGACAAGCGAGTGTGGGTAGACTACTTCAAGGGACCCCGGGATGACTGCGACAACTACAACATGTGCGGGCATTCCGGCGTGTGCTACGAGAGCGCGACGTCGACGGCGTTGCCCTGCAGCTGCGTTCAGGGGTTCGTCCCCGTCTCGCCGTTGGACTGGGACAGGAGAGATACGTCCGGTGGGTGCCGGCGGAACGTGTCGTTGGACTGCAGCGACGACAATGGCACCACCAGGACCACGGACTGGTTTGTCCGTGTGCCAGGAGTGATGCTGCCCGACACGCTCAACTCGTCGCTGGACACAAGCGTCACGCTGGAGCAGTGCAGGGCGAGGTGCCTTGCCAACTGCTCCTGCGTCGCGTATGCCGCTGCAGATGCGCAAGGGGGAGACGGTGGTGATGGCACCGGATGCATCATGTGGCCTGAAAACCTCACTGACCTGCGCTACGTGGGTGGAGGACAAACCCTGTACCTACGGCAGGCTAGACCCTCATCTGGTATGAACTTTAGCAAAAGCTAGAAAAATGCCAGAACGATTTATATTTTTTCTATGCTAATAACATGACCAGGGAAAGGAAGGGTAACGACAAGAACGGTGGTTTTCATAGCAGCAGGATCTGTATTGGGCTCCATTGCCCTTATCACCCTGGCCTTCTTTGTTGTGCAGGCGGTTCGTATAAGGCGTATGTACCTCTATAGTCCATACTCCAATAGCCTTTTTTTTTTCTATATATATATATATATATATATATATATATATATATATATGCCTTTTCCATGCATGTTTTCAATATCTGATACGAAGCTCTGATCAATTAGATCGGAACTTGAGAATTCAAATGACGGAGGCAGTGCAAACGGTCCAAGATCACTCTGTTTCTTCCATTGCTCTAGCTACTGTTAAGACTGCAACAAGAAATTTCTCCACAAGGAATGTGGTAGGTGAAGGTACTTTCGGCATCGTCTATGAGGTTAGCTGCAAATCTCTCGGCCTTACAAGCTACTAGAATCAGGCTCCTAGCTTGCTGTGTGGCTGAGTAATGTTCAGTTGACCAGATTCCGAGCCTCATTTTGAGTTGAGCACCGGAGTGATTGACCTGACCGTTCATCTTCTCTCTGAAACGCAGGGCAAGTTACCCAGAGGACATCCTCTCCTACAAGGACTAGCCGGGAGAACTATTGCGGTGAAGAGGCTGAAACCGATCAGTGATCTTCCGGAGATAATCGTCAGGCATTTCACAAGAGAGATGCAGCTGATATCTGGGCTCCAGCAGCACCGGAATGTGCTCCGGCTCCTTGCCTACTGCGAGGAAGCCAACGAACGGATTTTGGTATACGAGTACATGCACAGGAGGAGCTTGGATACCTACATATTCGGTACGCAATATTCTACTGACCAAAACTCATATATGATCAATAAAACACACCGGTTTTTAAAAACAACTGCTGTCTGAATATTCCTCGTGTTTTCAAACTGACAGGAACGCCTAAAGAACGCGCGCTGCTGAACTGGCGTCGTAGGCTGCAGATAATTCAGGGGATCGCCGACGGCGTGAAGCACCTCCATGAGGGAGAGGGGTCGGCGGGCAACGTGATCCACCGGGATCTGAAGCCGGCCAATGTGCTGCTGGATGGCGGATGGGAGGCCAAGGTGGCGGACTTCGGCACCGTAAAATTGCTCGCCGCTGGAGCCACCGGAACTCGGACAAGGATAGGCACACCGTAAGTAAGATCACCATATAGTTGTCTTGTTGTGGATCAGCTCGCTCTTTCTTCACTACTACTTTCTCCGGTCTTCTATATCTAGCCCACGCCCGTTTCTTCGTGGCCTATCTACATCGTTTTTTTTTTTTTTTTTTGGAAACTCACTCTGTTCCTGGATTTATTGTACCAAGTGGATACATGGCTCCAGAGTACGTTCAGAGCGACGGTGTCGAGACAACCTTGAAGTGCGATGTCTACAGCTTCGGGGTCACTTTGCTGGAGACACTGAGTGGACGGCGGAACTCTGACAGGCCAAGCCTCGTCTCAGAAGTAAGATTTTGCCTATAGCCTTTCAGAGTTTCAGTCTTCATTTTCAACCTGATTTCTCTGCAATTTGCGCTGTTATTTGAGAGGTGAGCCGATAAATACTGGCATCCTGCCAACATTCCTTGCAGGCCTGGAGACTGTGGGTCGACCGCAGCGTCACAGCCCTCCTTGATCCGGCGGTTGCGGTTGCGCCTGCGCCTTCCAACCCCGAGTTTGCTCAAATGCGCAGGTGCATTCAGGTCGGTCTGCTCTGCGTCCAGGAAAAGCCTGACGAGAGGCCCGCCATGTCCGCGGTGGTCGAGATGCTAGGCAGCTCCTGCTCGGAGCTTGTCGAGCCCATGGTGCCGATGGTCATCAGCAATGGAGCCCTAGCTACGCTCCTGGAGGCCGATCTCTCCAGGCCCACGATGTGTGAGAATCGATTTTAGATGAGAGACCACACACTCGTACTGCGTTGCCCATTGCTGCTTAGCTTATGACAGTTGTTCATACTTCGTACTGTAAATTTACAATGATTGTGATTGTTAGCAGTAACATTTTTGGCTTGTTTGGCCTGGCTAAAAGACATGGTAGTACTCCGGGCTAGCACTTAGAGACATGGAGGATGAAAGATTGAGCTCTTCAAGAGTGAACTACAACCATATAGGTGTCAGCTGAGCTTATCTTATCTTTTTCTCTCAGGTGAGGCATCAAGCCATCAACAGAGGTTAATCTAATGCAGCCTCGATGGGCTCGATCTGAACTCTGAAGCTCACATATACGTGAGCTTATACCTGCGGCCCAGTGCGCGATATGCTGGCCACTCCCACCTAGATTAGCACCACCTCGGTTGATCAGATGGATGAAAGCTAACTTAAAGCCTCGGCTCGGGAGCCTTGCAGCACGACCTTACTTGAACAGGATCTGTTCTATAGGATCGTACCGCTGCATCCTTGACTAATAAGGAGGCAAGCACTTAAGCCTGGTTGATGAGTCATGACCTGTGGGCCAGAGCGTGATTAACGGTCAGGATTAGCAGGCATGGCTGGTCTGGTGCTGTAGAGGATCGTATCTGGTCAGGCTTGCTTGGCTAGGTTGGCCCATGGGTTGTCTGACAGGCTCTTTTTTGTTTTTTGCTTTGCTGCATTGAAATCAATTTGGCCAAAATCTTAGTGCCATTATTTTGTTGAACCTTGTTGTTAAAACGGAACATCTCTTGCTGTTTTTTTTTTTTTGTCATTTTTATAGAGCAAGTGTTTCTTTTGCTTTTTACCGCGCTGCAATTGAGGAAATTTGATCAAAATGTTCCTGTCACAACAGCTGTTTACTTGCTCAACATTCCTCTCAGTTTCCATCTTTTTTGTCATTTTATAGAGCAAGTTTTTCTTTTGCATTTTACCGCACTGAAATTGAGGAAAATTGATCGAAATATTCCTGTCACAATAGCTATTTTCTTGCTCAACATTGCTCTCAGTTTCGAAGGGTCAGATATCTTGCTCGTTTTAGCCATTACTGGAGCAAGGTTTCCTTTTGTTGTGTTCCATTTGAAGGAAATTTGAGCAAAATAACCCTCCACAACAGCTGTTTGCTTGCGCAAGATTGCTCTCAATTTAAAAAAAGGGGCAGATCTCTTACTCGGTTTTTTCATTAATAGAGCAAAGTGCAATACTTTTGCTGCAATTTGGTTGCTCAAGTCCCTTCTTCTGTGACTGTACCTGCGATGTTCAACACACACACACATGATGATTTATCCTAGTACTTGATTTGCAGAATTTCACAGTTATTTTGATCTCCTTTTTAATTTTCTGTTCCAAGTAATGCTGAGTTACATTTAAAAAGTGTAAGTTTCAAAAAAAAAAAAAAAAAAAAAAAGAGTTCATGAACCTTGTGAGCGATGTTCATACCACAGCCATATTCAGAGTATGTCTGCAGTCAGCACTCTGCACTGCAAGTCTCAATATCTTCCAACTGCAACGCACAACGCTGTTTACTTGGCCTTGAGCTCTGACAAGACAACAAGCCAACAACAGCTATGAGAAAGCACATCGCTGCATTTTGGTAATGACACGTATATATTGTCCTGAAAATTCCACTACCCCCAGTGGCCAGTGGCCCGGTACCCAGCTTAACTAGAGGCTTCATCGGCGGACACCTAACCTGATTGAACACTCACACAAACACAGATTACCCATCCACTTAGCCGCAGACTGTTCCTGAAACTGAAAGGCTCCTTCCTGACGCCTTTTGCAATGAAATGAGTAATGTGGCGGTGTTGCAGCGGGGACAGAGGCCGATGGAGCATTACAGCGAGTGGTACCCCAGCACCAGCACACGTACACTCATCAGCCAGCCATCCCTGATGGATCGGATCCTTTTCGTGATCTATCTACTAGTCCCAAAAGCCGGTACCGTGTGCACATGGCAAGGATGGCGCACAGCCCCGGACCAACTCGCCGTGTCTCCTGCCGGAGGATTCCTCTGACACCGGCCATGGCTTGGCTTGGCTCCACACAGATCCTTTGCAAGTCTCAAACCCAACTGAGATGAATGATTGCCATAAAGAGCGTCCGGTTGAATTACAGTTTTTCAGACCTACAGCAGCAGCCAATAGTAACGTGATCGCTCGATCCCTGAAGTGGCCCGCATGGTTGGTAGATGCGCGTGTTAGTTTGGATGACAGGCTCCATGTTTTGTCTACCTTCTTTCTGTCCTCCAAGTTCCATGTCGTCGTAGGAAAATGGCGGCAACACGGTTCAGGTCAAGGAGCAATTGGCGGCGAAGGAATTCAAGTAAACCTCTCTGTGTCTCTCTCGCTCTTCTGACTTTTTCCTTTCATACACGTACAGTAGAGCTCTGAAACTTTGCGCCAATCTTGGAGCTGCTCGATCGATCGGACACAGAGCGATGGATGGACGCATGTGTTGCTTCTCCTTTTGTCAACCGGCACTCATGATCCAGCTCCACGAAACGCACGTACGGATTTGAAATTTCGCAGCAAACATGATCGCACCTGACATCCATCATTCGAGGAGGAACGAATGATTGATCGATGTCGAAACCTCCAACAACTGGCCTATGAAAATCGCACGAAAACTACCTAGTATAGACAGTAGTCATTGTGTAGGAACGGAACTGGTACGATAAAAGGAGACGGCAGCTGGACAATCGTAAGTCACAAACCAGTCTCAGATGTTCATATGGGTCTTCCCAGTCGCTATAGCTAGTGCCCAATACTTGTAGTTCCAGCAATTCTGCTTCTGTAATGGGTGCGTCAGCATGCTAGAACGAACGAACGAACGCACACAGGGATACTCGCTCTGACGCAATCATTCAATGGAATCTAGAGAAGACTAGAACAGATATACGTAGCTAACAATTAGGCAAAGCAGGTAGTGTAAGTATATCCAAAGAAAACGAAAAGAAAATAAAAATAAAAAAGAAATGATAGTACTACTAGTATAAAAAGGCGAAGGTCAAAAGGGGTTTGACCCGTGCACCCAGGCTGTGAATGCGATAGACACTGGCCTGTTGCCTGACAGGCCCATCCGGTTCCGGCCCATCTTACCTAACACAGCCACAATATGCGTAATGGGCCCCAGAGGTCAGTGACGGACGGGACTGGACGAGGAGAATCTGTGGGCCTCGCCTCTGAGGTGGCGTCAGAGCCCACCTGAAACCAGATCTTATGAGCATTGTTATGAGCATGTGCAGCTAGCTTGGGGTCCATGAGTGTTGACCGCCATGTCGATCGGGAGTTTTCGCACTCGCAACGTCAGTAAAGCTAAAACAGTTTCGCAATCACGAAAATAAATTAAACCATGTAAAGCAGCAAGAGTAACCACAGCCAAACGTACTACTCTTGTGTGCTGCATTATTTTTCTGTTACACGAGCAGTATCTGACGCTCGCAGTCGCATTTTTGTTTTTGTTTTTGTTTTTTTCCTTTTTAGTTTGGCATGTGTTGTCGTGTACTACGTAGGATACGAGCGTGCATAACCATGTGCTGTAGGAGTATCACACACACACAGACTGGATTGTGGATTATTATGGTTATGAGTTGACTAGCTAGTACTAAATAAAAAGCTGGCATCTGTGTACCACCATGAAGCCAATAATAACGCATATTCGCGGTGTATTAGAAAGCAGAATGGACTCTTGTTCCCAAGTGTGTTCCAAGTGGTAATTAGTACTAGTAATAGGACGGAGTTCGTGTTAACGTTCTGCTAATAAGTAAGCGGCACACACGCATGTGAGTAGATTCTGAAACGCTGTGCGGTTGACCTCTTGGTTGGACGGATCACGGACGCACCTAAACCTGCCCCTGGATCAGATCACTCTGGATTTGCATGTTAGGCTGGCACACACACTATCAGACGGACACACTCGCTCTCGTCGCACTGTCATCATTCGCTGAATCATTTGTTTATTCTCCGTACCTTTTGTTTATGCGCTGACAACACGAGACGACGGCGACGGCGACAAGGGAAAGGAAGGGATCGACGGACGCAACGCAACCACCGCTAGGGACCTAGTAGCTTGCCCGGCAGCTGTCGGGGAGAAAAAGCTACGGCCTAGTACGACCTGATGGAGCAAAAGTCAGAGCACGCTTTGACCCATGGCGACCTCGGTACAGTACAGGCTGACAACTGTTATGTGAGAAAAAATAATGGACCCAATCACAACGTACAAAGTCGTCGCACCGGCCCGTGCTGCATGCCGTGTCAACGCCCAGCCTAACCACGGCGAAAGCAGGTCGCACCCCGACATCGCGCGACGCGTCGTCCGAACCGCCCCGTCGCGTATCTAGCAACTAGCATGCTGATCTGTGGGGATTCCGGTGCCGTCCTCCAGAGCCAGACACAGCCGACACGTCAAACACGGCCGTCCGATCCGATCCGCGCGTGCCTTTCGCCCTGGCGCGACGGCGGCCGGTGTGTCGCCGCGCGTCCCGTCGTCCGGTCCGTCGTCCTAACCCCTCCGAAACGCGACGCGCGATGCGATCGGCCGCGGGTCAACGTCGGCGATCGACATCGCTCGCTCTTGCTTGGCCCGGGTCGTCGTCGATCCGTTCGGTTCGGTGCACTGTGCGTGCACGTGTTACACAGCTAGGACTAGCACGGCCGGGGAGCGGAACAATGAACTCTCTCGCGCGCGCGCGCCCGTGACCCCGCGCGTCGTCGTGTGGCCGCCCGGCGCTGGGTGCCTCAAGTGCAGCGCGCACTAGCTAGGTGCTCGTACGGTGAACCTAGAACAGAGCTTGCTGCATGCCCGTGGGCGCGCACGCCCGCGCCGCCGTGTGCGTGTTCCGCCCGCACGGCTAGCTAGCGCCACCAACCGCGCGCAACCAGCAGCAGCAGGGCCGCCTGGATTCTTCTCCTGGGCGCACGAACGGCGGGTCGAGTCGCATCGGATGGATATTCGGATGGGTTCGTCGCTGAGTGCGTCGATGGATGTGCCCTCGGCGGCACGGCACGGCACGCCGCGCGGACGCGTTGCCGTCCACGGCGACGACTCCACCACCACCACCGAGTTTTTGTAGTTTTTTCCCGTGAGCGCACCGTGTTGGCTTCGTTCTGATGAACACGACCGTCGAGTACAGGAGTAGTACATGTTAGTGGCTCAGATGACAGACGTGGAAGTAGAATGTTAGTGGCTCAGATGAAAGACCAGACGTGGAGAGAAAATTACGTACAGCCGAATGAAGATAACGTAATACACTTTCTTCTGCTCTATCTACCGATTGATGGAGAGGTAATTGATTGCACGCGACTGGATAGATTAATAATCACAACGTGCAGTGCAGGTTAATAATAATGTAAGCCACCAGCCCAATGCACTACGGTGGTGCCTAATACATACTAGGCTAATCCCGTCAGTCCGTGTGACGAAAGGTCGTCGTCCCCAGGTTTCTCTACTCTCTCTTTCTGCATGCCAAGACAGGGATAATTCTTTATCTAAAAAAAAAAGACAGGGATAATTGTTTGCTGAAGCTGAAACAGGCAGAGTCAGCACAAGTAAAAGCTTTATTATACTAGTGCAACTAGCATGGAGCTCATCATCTTGTCCGATCATTCCGTGATTACAAATTACAATCAATTCAGGATTCGATTCAGGCGTGTGCATGTATATTCTGCCGCGTGCTTGCTGCCACTGCCAGCAAATGAGTACAGGTTTGACCCCTGCCCAACATCGCTCTCTCTCACTCTCTGGATGGTCAAAGCTTTGTCGAGACGTGGCAGCGACGTACTCAGACTCTGTGAGGAGCTAGGGAGCAACAAAGCTAGGCTCTGCGACGCGTGCAGTGACAAGAGTAGGAGGAGCGGCAGAGAGCATGCACAGCACATCGATCGCAGGAGGAGGACGACGGTGTCGCTGTCCAGGCTTTTGACTCGGCCTCCGACGACACACACGGCCTACTCCTATGCTGGAGAGACAGTGGAGTGCGTGGTGCCCTGGTGCGTGTGTGGTGTGGAAGGCTGGGGATGGGAGAGACCTCAGAACCTCTCGGTGGGCGGCCGCCTTTTTCCGGGCACGCGTGCCACGACCCGGGCCCTCAGCTCGCTCCATCACCCCCTTCCCTTTTGACGTGACGCGCCTAGCTAGGAGTACCTCTTCGTTCGCCGTCGCTCTCGTCGTCGTCGTCTCCGCCCCTGCTCATAAGCATGACGTCAACAGTCAACTGGTGGTCTTCTTCCAATGCCCGCCCCCAGCTGGCGATCGAGCTTCCACCCGCCGCCGCCGCCGCCGCCGCCGCTGCCGCAGTCGAGAAGGTCGTCAGGGGTCGCCCGCCTAGTCCTAGGCCGGCCACCGTCTCGCGATTCACAGCAGATCACTCTTGGCAGGCACGCTATAGCTGCATGCCGTGTGTCGCCGCCCAGCCAAAGGGAGTGAATTAATGTACGTACGCCCAAAGATGACGTCAGCAAAACCGCAGTCGACATATATACGGTTTTCTCATGCGAAACCGAAACGAAGATACTAGTGTCTATACATGCATGGAAAGGAATTTCTCCCGCGTGCGTACGTGTTGATGACCATGACCGCACGATGCTAGCTGCACCTGCACCTTCTTCCAGAGTTTGCTAGACGTACAGACGCCAGGCGTATATATCATTTCTGATCGAAAGAAATCGAGAGGAATACCGAATACGTAGAGATACACACTACTACACGTATAGTGGCTGGTGGTCGCGCGCGTCGCCTGGAGTGGATCGGACTGGATCCGGAAAGGGAATATAGGTAGACGGAGAAAAATCCAAAAAGAAAAGGGGCAGATCGGATCATAACAGCCATGCCTAATGAAATCATGGGGGTGCCTAACGCGATTTCACCCAGCCCTCATCGGTACGTTCTCCCATCACATCAACTTTACCAAACGATGCCGATATATTTATTTGTGTCTCTAATGACTATATCCTTGCTCTTTTATTTAACCTAAACAAGTGCGAAATATTTGGCTACAAAATGGAATATTGCCCAGCACTGATCAGTACCCTGACACCTAAATTGTTGGCTATCAAATTAGAGGAACAAAGATTATGCATTACAACCCTCATCCCAAATTAGAGGCACCTAAATTTCCAAGAATTTTGAAGAGTCAAGCCATCTTAAGTTTGACCAATTTATAGAGAGAGTTTAGGTTTGTGTCAAATAGGTATATTATGTAAATAGAATTAATGAAAAATCCAATGATACTTAGTTGACACCCTAAATGTTATTAACTTATCATATAAATTTGGTCAAATTTTAGATATTTTGACTTTCCAAAATCCTTATAATGTCTTACAATTTGAAATGGAGGGAATATACACTTTTCCCTTTGCAAATTAATTGCTAACAATCGATCGGGCGATAAAAAAATATATTACGCCGAAAGCCTGACTTTTTTTAATTAAATTCAATCTCCCCGTACATGTATACGCATGAATGCTCCCTGCCATATATTATTTATACTAGTCTTATAAAAACAAACCAAATCAAACCGTGAACCACGCATCATCACATTCCTTCTGCCACGCTCAAATTAATACAGAGTGATTAATTTAGCCAGAGCCACACATCATGCTACAATGACAGGTGCTATAAAAAGGATTTGGCCTGTGCAGCCCATGGGCACTCACGTAATTTCACGTGTCACGATAGCGATGCCGACTTCGACTTCTTGTGTGGTCGGAAATTCTTAACAGGAAATTAAAGGTGATGGCGAGCATTTAAAAACGATTATCGCTGAGAAAGTAATGCCCTAGCTAGCTAGGGTCACATATATGTATAGAAAAATCAGCCCGGGAAGAATATTGCACACACAGATCAGACGCAAACAAGACTTCTGGGTGTACAAGAATTAGGTGCAGCAGCAGCTAGCAGTACTCTAGTTCAGTACTGACCCTTTTTTTGGTTAGGTAGTGAATGAAATCATCTAACATTCCATCTTATTGGTATAATTTATTTGCTTACGTTGCTATCACCAAGAGACTAGATAGCTATAGCTTTCTTTTGGAGGTCAAATGCCCTTTGAGATTACTTAGAATTTGTTCCACAGTATTGTATTCTTTTTGTTTTTGCTTCTAACTTAAAAGAAAGCTATTATATGCATTATATTTATTCTAGGATTCGACACAACATTTATGTCCTGATATTCTTATGTGTGAAAAACATGTGGGGAGCACATAATTTAGCTGTTCAAGACCTATTTCTCTATATCCAGCTAATTGTGCCATAAGGCTAGCACAAGTGTACCAGTGAAGGATGAGGTTGGGTTTCTCAAACGTAGTCATAAACACTAGTACACAATTTTTTTTTGCGTGACACGACCCCAAAACATGCCGTGGCGGGCACACCTTTTGCCCGCCAAGGTTATTGGCTAGCTGACCTGCTGCGATTAATGCATTAGCAGTGGCGGGCGCTCCTTACATACCCGCTATGGTTAATACATAAACCGTGGCGGGCATATTACGACACCCACCACAGAAAAGATTTCTGTACTAGTGAAAGGTATATTTTGTACATAAATAGTTTCCGAGAAGTCATAATGTATCATTTTGATGTATTTGATTAAAATCTTGGACTGAGGTAACCATATATCTTGCTTTATTTCACATATTGAAATGAAAATTTAATCCACATCATCACCATCATATTTTCTTTTCATGACATAGATCAAATTTCTTGAAATACCAAGCTCACTTGTCATATATTAAACCACATTTATGGTTGACATACGGTCCAAAGCAGGACCAATTTTGTAATAAGTGAGTGCAAGGAGTTGGTGTAAAGCGATAGCTCTTGGCTAAAATCAAGTGTAAAGTGCAACAAATGCTTATACAAGGTGAAGTATGGCCATTTGTTTTCAAAACATTTTCATTGCAAATCACTTTTTCATTTTATGTGATGTGACATATGCGGACAAAGCATATATGGATAACAATGCCCTAGAGTGTGTTTCTTGTAGGGATTGGATTTCTCGATGAAACATTTCTTGAGACAATGATTTTGATTCTCTACTAAATATTGATGGTTCCAACTACTGATTGTTCGTTGAATTCAAACAATATTGATGGTTCGAATCTGAATCCCATAATTGTTTGGCAAGGATTCTCTCCTCCCTTGTAGTCATGTTCATTACTAGGGATTCTATTGTTTGGGAAAAAAAAATCCCTATCTAACACACCCTCTATTGTATAGTGGAGTGTTTCAAGATCACATAACACTTGACTTTTCAACCCATGATGGTGATCCCAAGGATTATAATGCATCTTGTGCCTCCATCCATTTAATTTGTACCCTAGTATTCTAAATGGCAGCTAGCTTAAGCACAAATATATAACACCCATCATGTCAACCTTCCTCGCCCCTTGCAAATCCGATCCTCATTGTTAGTTCTACATGCTAATCCAGCTTTCTAGGTTATCTTTGTGCAACCCCCTCCATGAAATCAGTACACCACTAATTGGGCTCCTCCAACCTCCTACATTTAATGATCATTGCCGCCTCACCGCTCCACCCCTGCACCTACCACCTCCACTAGACTAGGTTGTCACTGACGATCCTCTCTTTAAGGTCACAATGTTAGTGAAAATATCACTCCTTAATTAAACTCCTAAACCCCTATAAAAAATCCTAACCTTACCAGAGTGGAGGACGACGATCAAAGCTGAGGTTGGTGTGGTGCAAAAACCGCTATGGTTGGAATCAAATCAAACGCATAAAAAATTCTAGTGTTGAGTAGTCTCAAATCATTCGGTTGTTGTGCATTTTTTCTTGACCCATTTTATCATGTTTTTCACAAATGAACCATAATCCTATGATCAACTTTCAGAGCCTCTAAAATTTAAACCTTTATATCTCTAGTCATTTCGTGAATATTCTTTGCATATACCTATCGTGTTTCCAATGGATTCTCTAAGTCCCATTCTCTTTATTATTCCACTAGCTAGATTACCATAAATTTTATTTTCTAAAAACATTCAGTGTCATGTATTGAATTTAGAGGGTGATGTAGCCTATCCGTAATGGAGGGTGCAAAGGGGTTTTGAAGAGCGGTAAAGATAATGAGCGGCTTAAAGTCAATTGGAGCATGATTTTTTAAAATTTGTTTTCTATTTTTTTAATAGAAAACACCATGCAAAACCTCTTGGAGATGCTCTAAGAAGTTACTACAAGACAAATGAGGCAATACACTACCGGTTAAACTAACTGGTTGTTGTTCAAGTGCTGAGAGCCTGAGAGTGAGATCTCAAACCAATTGGTTGTTGTTTAGTTGTTTTTGACCCGGTTTATCTTTTTTATGAACCCTAAACCTAATTAGTTACTACAGGACAAACAAAGTAACACCGTACCACCTGCTGAGCTAAAACCGAGGGTCTGTTTGGTTCATGGGACCAGGGGACTAGGGACTAAATGAGATTACAAATTAGTCCCTAGTCTCTCCTAAGAGTATTGAAATAGAGACTAATTGAGACTAAAAATTAGTCCCCTGGTCCCTTATGTTTGGTTATTTAAGGACTAAATGAGACTAAAAAGTAGTCCCTAGTCTCTAGTCTCATAGGAACCAAACATGCTCTAAGAATAATAAAGTTGCATTTTTCGATGTATGCAGAGAAAGCAGTAGCAGTAGTACTGCTACACTTAGGCCGTTGAACTACCGACTGATCATGATCAGTTGCACCGGAATTATCTGACGCAATGCCGGAAGACCGGCGCCTAACGACTCCGCCAGTTAAGCTCAGCTGCAGCAGCTCCGGTCAGAAAGCCAGCCGAAATTCTCCCCTCCGATGCCCTTTCTGTCCAAACGGTTTTATATATACACAGCCCACACATCCCCATCCTTTCCACTACTCATCAGCTTGCTCAGCTCAAGCTTTCCCCTCTCTGCAAGCTTGCCCAACCCAGTAAGCTACGCAAGCACTCACCACACACTCTCTAGTAGCCGCCCTTCGCACGCGTGCATCTATCATCAGCCCAAGAAACGGAGCAGCAGATCGATCATGGGGGATCACGCTGAGATGTTGCATGCCGCTCCGGCCATGTACAACGGCGCCGGCGCCGCCCCTCATGGCGGCTGGTGGAATACGGCGGTGCCCGCGACGACGTGCTCGACGGAGCTGGCCGGGTTCACCACGTGGTCGTCCGCTTTGGCTGCTAGCTACGACCTGGCGGCCGAAGGGGCAAAGGCCAAGAGCGCTGCCACCACCGCCTCGTCGGAGTCGCCCGGGAACAACAGCTCCGTGACCTTCCAAGAACCGGCCGGCGTCACGGATCCTGCTGCCGGCGTCGGTACCGCCGTGGTGCAGCAGCCTCTTGCTAGTTACACTGACTGGACCCATCCTTATATGTAAGTCTGATTGTTTTAATTCTCATAGAATATTGGCCAGTATTTAGGACTAGTATCTATCTTATCATGATGTACAAATACTATCACATGGCTCTGAAATCTATGTATACATGTGTTCGAACACAGGAGCAGTGGCGCTACAACTTTGCATGGGTTTCTGCAAGACGGTCACCAGCAGGACATGAGCTCAACAACTGAGCAGAGCGCCATGACGGCATCAAGCCTGATGAACGCTTCATCCAATAACCTAGCGCTGGCTCTGCAAGGTCACCATCACCAAGAGCAGGACCACCAGCAGCAGATGCTGTCCAGCTTCGGATCCGAGCTGCTCCTGTCGCCGAACTCACCCTACGGGTTCCAGTCGTCTCTGCTAAGAAGCCTCATGGAACCGACAGCAGCGGCGGCGGCGAAGCCGCAAGCTTTACCGGGGTACCAGCAGCAGTATGATCAGTACCAGCAGATGGGCATGGGCCAGGCGAGGTTTGCATCACCGGCCGGAGCTACAAGGGAGGCACTCCAGTTCACCAACGAGGCGCCGTTCTGGAACCCTTCTGCTACTGGGTTCGGCGTGCCGACGGCGCCGGTGCCTGACCAAGCTAGCAGCGCACGTTCTGTCAAACCATCGCCGGCGGCGGCGCGTACTACAGCAACCCTTGCATTAAAGGTAGGTATACATATATACATACATCTAAGAATCTAAGATCTATACTAAGATGCAACCATTGACTTGAAGACAACGGCAACATTGGCTAGCTAGCTAGACCTAGCTAGACGTAATTAGTAACCTTGGCGTTGTTATGTCTGTATAGACTGCGTTGGAAGGAGTAGGAGAGTCTGCTAGCTCAATCATCACCAAGAAGAAGGCAAACGGCGAGCCGGCCCTCAAGAAATCCAGGCTCGAGACACCGTCGCCGTTGCCAACGTTCAAGGTACGTAGTAGAAACCTAGCTAGCTTGCTAGCTCTATTTTACCCATGGTGAAGCTAGTACCCAACTTGCATTGGTTTTCTTAAACGAATTTCACCTCATTAGATCTCTTCTTATTTGATGTTGTTGTATATCTATATATGACCCATGATTGAAATTAAACCCCATATGGATCTTAGATAACTGAAGTTTGTGTGTGTTCGTGCCATGCATTTCTGCAGGTTAGGAAGGAGAAGCTAGGGGACAGGGTCACTGCACTCCAACAACTAGTCGCTCCTTTTGGAAAGGTGAGGGAGAGGCCGGGTAGCTTTTGATGACTACTGCTGACTATATTACAAACAAACTAGTGCTTGGAACTATGTAGTAGTGCCAACATCTAACATCTTCCGTCCCTGCAAAAGACATGTTCCTTTTCTCCTCCTTTGGAGATCTCTAACTCAAAATCTAATGCACAATCTCTCAAACCTGCTTATTTCTTTCTCGATGCGCGTGCAGACGGATACGGCATCGGTGCTCCATGAGACCATCGAGTACATCAAGTTCCTCCACGACCAAGTTGGTGTAAGTGTGTTTGTGCGTGTGCGAGTACTACCATGATTCCCCACCTTTAATCATAGCACATCTGAAGCCTGAAGCACCGGCTTGCACGTTTTCTACACACGAATCATCAGAGAAGGGGACTTGATGATCGAGCTAGCTATAGCTGTATTGACATTGTGTTGTTTGTGCCTTGTTTTCTGCAGGTCCTTAGTGCTCCATACTTGAAGAACAATGGCCATCATCAAGTGCCCCACATGAAGGTAGGTGCCAGTGTCACTGTGCAAGTGTGCATGCTGGATGCATGCTTGCTCTCCTTTTCATTGTGATGGATCATGGTACTTGCTGAACTGTTCAAGTGTGTGCTGATGGCTTTATATGCGTGCGTGCGTTTGGTTTCAGAGCTCAAGTCCTGACAAGTGCAAGGACGACAGCCATGGCGAGATATCACTCAAAGGCCGGGGGCTGTGCCTGGTCCCGATATCCAGCACGTTCGCGGTAGCCAGCGAGGTGCCCGTCGACTTCGTGTGGAGTACTCCATTTGCTGCCAACTTTAGGTAGAAGAAGCCTCCAAAGCTCTGAGCAGAGGCATCAAACGAGCAACTAGCTATAGCTACATCAGATCGATCGACCTGGCCTGATGATATATATGTCCATGTTTCTTAGTCTAGTTCTAGCTTTGTATGGTCATGGTTTCGTTGTCTCTCGTAACTATAGTACTAAGCATGCATCAGCTCTGGCAATGAAAAAAGGGATTGCAGGCTGAGCTTGCTAGCTCGCTAGAGATGAACCTTTGGAATGAGTCCTTGAAGACTTGGATTCATTCTCCAGGTTCATCTATCCATCCATCAGGGAATAAGGGATCAGCTAATATATTTGAGAGGGGACAACAAGCTAAGTCTCTACTGATCGTCATCAGCTTCTAATTATGATTGGTTGTTAGGTTGCATCATTGGGTAGTTGTGGAAGGATTTGTTAAAGATCGATGTGTAATGGTTTCTAGTTTAAACTAGTGACGACGACGGAATGGATCAAAGTGTGTAGCAGGTTTCTATTGATTGTACTACCAAATAAAAAGTGGCATCTCTTTGATTGATCGGAGCACGCTTTTGGCTAGCTTCTCTTTTGAATCTAAACCACATACATATTTTGATATTATAAGTATCAGCTTCAAGAATTTGTGCAGATGTGCCTTTTGAGGTTAAATTATTCCAATTCCGTAGTGGATATCAGCGCACGCTTAGCTTTTGCGTATATAGGCATACATATATTCTGCTGCATTTTTATATCATGACGTGACGCGGACTTGTCAGGTGTAGGACCGAGGCGGTCGCAGCTGATCGGTGTTGTTGACTAGGTTGTTTATCTAGTGAGTAATCGCATTTGTTCTCTTTTCGTTAGGGAGGGCTGAGCTATTTGTATGATTCTATTCCCCTAGTACGTCGATCATGGCGCGTCGTTATAACTTTCAACTTTTCATTTGTCTTAATACAAAAAGACACGCAAACGTTTTACGTGTTCGAGAGAAATATCATGATGTGGACACGCGTACTACACAAATGCATATTAATTGATCTAAGAGTATACGTCTTCTAATGCACTACAAGTTTGCGCTCTTGGTCTTATAGTATATCACACATCTCTACACTAAGCTAATATACCGATTATCTGTTTTCGAATAAAATGGTAATTCTACCCAAGCAAATAGGAGTAGTTCATTTCGAATCCAAAACTAACTCATCAGAAAAAAGCTCTATACGTCGGATTACTGCGTAAGTACAAGACGCTTGTACATATGTAATAATCTCCACAAATTAACTTTTTATGTTCTAAAGTTTCATACAAACAAATTAGTTTCATACAAACAAACAAGTTTTTGCATATACTGATCATATTTTTAGACTCGATGCATTTTTTCTTGAACATGCAAAAGAGTTGCACATCGCAAAAGGACTTGTAGCCTAGTGGTTACTAGCTAGAGTATTAGTAGCACCTCAGGTCGTGTAGTTTTTAGTAGCAGGCGACGTTCTCATCGACAGGGCGCCTATGATAACTTCATCTCATAGGAGTAGGGTTTGCATGTGTGTGTTACGTTCATAGGGGTAAGTGTGTGTGCGTAGCAACCCCAATAAATCTGTATGTACGTTGACGTGTGTAAAGATGTAGTGCATTGTGTCTTTAACTGAATTTTGAAGTTTGAAGAAAATGAACTGACTTTCACTTTTAGACTATAGCTTGTTTTCACTTGCATGAAACTTGAAAGATACATGTACTAACATGCGGTTTGACTGTTTGACGCTTGAGCTAGTAAAATGGTAAACCCAATACGGTGAACTCATAATGCAATCATATGCAAGAACAGTTCAACTCCACCTAGTCTTGCAGGAGACTGAAGTACAATTCAGCGCTTTTTTCTTAGTTCTTTGACGGCGTGATCAACACCTATAAGACATGACTGTTGAAAATGGAAAAATTCTTTGAGACCATCTTTAGAAAAAAGAATTTCTGATCAAACTAATGGGGCACTAAGCAAAGCAATTAGGAAATTGTGAGCAGCACACTAAGATTCCGGAGTTTTCATCACAGGCTAAAAAAATAAGTTAGCTGCAAACCATGGAAACGAACCAGTGATTCAGCTAGCTACTTTCGGAATGGAAAATATTTCCTGAATGGATCGGAGAAAGATGCAGAGTCAATATGAAAACTAAAAACTTGAATTTGTTTGGTTTCTGAAATTCATTGGAAGTGTCTCTGCCTGTGTTAGACTTGGCGATTAGGGCGTATCCTAGTAATTTTTTTTCGCAACGGTGCTATTGCACGTTTTATTATCTCTGACTTGAAACTTTTAGGCTCAAATTAGATCAATAAAAAAAAAAAGTCAGTATAAGTTAGGGGATGCCAGCACCTGTGTGATGATGGTAGGAAGCGCGGGAAAGAAGCTACGAGTGTTGGGCTGGCGTCGTCACGAGCAAGAAGGCCGAGAAGAGCTAAAGCTAACCCGTTTGTAACCGTCGCTGCGTCGTCGTCTTCAGCCCAAGCCCACTGCCTGCGTGCGGATACAAAAGGCGCAGTCGCTGTGTAACAGAATTTGCTGTTGTCGGAAACTTGACAGGTAAACAAATGGAATAAGCCGACTGCTGGAGTGCTGAAACTAAACACTGACGGTGATTGTCTGGCGCAAATGGGAGAAGGTGGATGGGGCTTGATCACCTTGGCACCGTGCAAAGAGCTGGAGCAGGACGGGAGGTTTTCTCCAGAATGCTTTCCATGCCGAGCTTCTGGGAAGTCTGGAAGGACTTGAAAAACATCATTATTGAAACAGATGCTACGTTGGTGCAGACTGCCCTGAAAGGTGATGATTATCTGCTGTATTCGATGCGTGGGGTGATCACTGAAATTGACGGAGTTCGCTTTTCTTGCATCCTAGTATCAGTCTGCACAAGTGTAACAATAGGGCAATGGACTCGCATCCTATAGTATCAGAGTATGATTAAAGAACTGTACGCCATACAATGCTCATTTCTTCATAATGAGATGTGTAGCAGTAAAATCGATGATGGTTTTGCTTGCAAATTCAGAGACAAAGAAATTTTCACAAACTTTCTTGTGATAAAAGTCACTGATTCAGAGTTTCACACTGATTGACTGCCACATAAATCCAAGAAGCAGGAAATTCTTACAGGTAAAGCAACAACAGAGGAGTGACTAGTGAGTGATGCACACATGATCAGAATCAGCAATGTTCCATTTGCACATGAGGAAACAGTTGTAATAACTAGTGAACTTTACAATCTCAATAATATTAATATACAAACCACCGATGGTGTAGAACATATTTAATGGAGCATTTTCTGTGTACAAACCTGAACGGTTAGTGTAACTGTACAGAAGCACACATTAAAGAAGTTTACCAAAATAACAAACAATGAAACTAAACATTTAACGCCCCTCTAGAGTTGTGATACTCATGTTATTCAGCGATCTTCGCATGTATTGATTTGACTGATCAGTTTCATAATTCCTAATAAAATATACAGGTTCCTTTGGGGTAGGAAGTGGGGCTGTTTCATTTTCTAGCATGAACACAATGGATGACATGAGTGGCCTTGCATTTGGATTGTCTTGGACACATAGAAGACCTAAGTGAATACATCGTATAACTTCCTGAAGTGAACAACTCTCCAGACTCGACGAGTCTACCAATTCCTTTGCATTTCCATCTTCCCATAAGCTCCATGCCTGAACCAATGAAACTGAGTTCAGGTCAAGTCACCAAAACAGTGTTTTTGAGTGGTTCAATAATCAGGAATTCCTTTCTACTTACATATGCAATGAGGTTTGGAAAGTCCATTATCAGATGGGGTGAGCCGATCTTTAAGCCGCTTACAATCTCTAGTAGCAGAACACCAAAGCTATAGGTGTCAGACTTGACAGAGAATGAGCCTTCCATAGCATATTCAGGAGCCATGTAACCGCTGTTTGAACCATTTCAGAAACGAAATGGAATGTACAGTTTGAATTAGTTAAATTATAGATTGCAAAGTTCTCGAGATGGTAAAGTTCCAAGCATGTAAACTACAGATCTGTTTAAACATTATCTTGTGGGCGGATTACTTACTATGTTCCAACAACTCTAGTAGTGTTTGCCTGTTGCTCATTTCCACCAAAAATCTTCGCCATACCAAAAATCTGATATCTTGGGACTCATTTCTGTGTCCAACAAGATGTTGCTTGCTTTGAGATCTCTATGAATTATCGTTAATCTTGAATCCTGGTGGAGATAAAGAAGTCCTCGTGCTACACCTTTAATTATTTTGAAGCGGGATGGCCAATCAAGCACAGATTTTCTTGCAGCATCTTCCAAGATTAGTGTGAAAAAAATGATGTATTGTTAGTCACAATTTCAGTTAGTCTAAAACTGTTTAAGTAATATGTAAAATGAAGTCAAAACGTACCAAAAAGGAAGGAATCAAGCTTTTGTTTGGTAAGTATTCATATATCAGTAACTTCTCATCTTCATGAATGCAGCAACCAAGAAGTTTAACTAAGTTTCTGTGCTGCAGTTTGGCGATCAGATCTACTTCATTTCTAAATTCCTCGACCCCCTGTGTAGAACCTTTACTGAGCCTTTTGACAGCTACTTCCTTGCCACCTTCCAACATTGCCTACATGAGGTCACCATTTGTCAATTGAGCCAGATAACCAATATTTCTTCTATTGAAATTATGAAGCTAAAACTTCTAATTACCTTGTACACTTTTCCAAATCCACCTTTTCCAAGCATGTTATAATCAGAGAAGTTGTTTGTCGCAACAATGATGTCGTCTAAGGCCATTGATGGAAATTCCAAGTTTTCGTTCTCAAACCTGTTGGAAGCATCCAAGTGTTGCAGTGTATACTGACTTTTCTTGCTTTTGTGTTTGCCTGGCAGGAATGCACACATTGATATCAGTATCTTTTTTTTTATGAGTACCTCATTAGCACTACACTCTGAAAACTGTCCTACCTTTTGACTTGAATACAAGCCATGTACATGTTATTAGAAGAAGCAAACCAGCCATAACCGGGAGTACAATCTTCAATACAATGCTCTTCTTCTTACTAACTGCACAAATGTAGTACACAAAGATTATAACACTGTCAAAACTCAAATCTATCACCACACATTCCTTGGAATTGGTTTTCCATGATTTTTTTTTTCATTCTAACCAAATCTAAAATTATTTCCAACACTAAAACTAGAGTTATTGCTTTGTAATCATTTGAGATTAATTGAAGCTCTGGTGCTTCTGCAAGCATCAAGCTAGGAACAAAATCCCCCGAACAGACGATAACACCGAGAGCTCTCCAAGCACGGAAATAGTGTGAGGAGAGGAGCTAAGAGAGTATAAGAGTGTTGAATTGAGATAAAAGGTATCAAAGCCCCTTATCCTCTGGAGGATGAATTATAGAGACAAGGGATGAGATGAATTACCACCTTACTCCCTACGGGTTTCATTATGATATACATATATGAGGGTTTCTTGGACTTTCTTTCCTTTAATATGCCATGGTATTTGAGGGTTCATTGTCCTGTAGTGCAACTAACTATAAACTGTCTAGACATCCTGGGGGACCGGGGCGTTTCCCCAACACAAGGTAGTATACAGGTACACCGTACATGGGTATTGAAAACCTTAGATGAATTGGTAAATCTTCATACTCTGATGAATTGAATGACATGTGACATGGTCCTGAAGTAGAATAGAGAATTGGACAACATGGCACCTTTTGCATGGACAATAGGCAGACTCAGCTGGTGATACTGAACAGGACTACAATAAGACCGATCATATATACAATGACAAAAGTAAAAACTGCGACTAGTGTGGTTCAAATTTTTTTAAAGAGCACGGCTTACACAATTTGCAACTGTATCAAGGGAAAAAGCATTGGATGCCGAGATGATCTTGCCTAGAATAATTTAGACTGATTGAGGCAGCACCAATTGCAGGCAAGTGTCACTGAAGCATGATTTAGTAGCACTAGTATACTTAATAATCCGTATGTGAATTGGCCACCCATCACGGACATTGATGATACTATAAAATGAATGTGCACAAGGAAAAGTATATACCAGGTGAGCTGGGACTCCGGAGATACAGGTTTTCACCAAACTCGTTATTGAACTTCTCCATATCGACAAGTTCCCCCATCCAAACCAAGCACCTCGACCGATCCGGCGTTTTGTCAATATTTTGTAGGTTAGCATAAGCATATGCTGTGCATGAGCAGTTGTGACTACACTCTGCAGTGCATTGGTCGAAGCTTCTGTTCTTGATGTATAAGAACTTATCAGGAGTTTTCATGGTGGGTAAGGTTAAGAATGTATCTCCATCACCACATTTCGGCTCATTCTTTCTCCGACATCCTTTGGAAAAATCAAGACTATTGGGCTCATACCCATCAAGGCACTTGCATGCTGGAACAGATTCTGTGGTATCACAGTAGCCAAATGGGCCACAAGAAGCATACCTGTCACAGGATGGATTGGGGAATTTGTTGAAGATTGTCCACGAAGATGTGTTGTTGTTCCAACTTCGGAAAGTGAACATGCCTGTGTAATCCAAAGTTAAGCGTATGCTAGGTGAGCCATCAGACACAGTCAGTTTCAGGTAATAACCGTCGCCTGTATCAACAATTGTCTGGTACATCATGAAGCTTGTGCTGTTTTGGAATATGCCGTGTACCAATTCACCATTCCATGCGGCTCTTCTCCAGTATGGCTGTGTCCCATTCCAAGCTACAATCTGGAGATCCGAACTAGGGTCGCCACCCAAGGAGAAATCACTGCTGGATGGGTCATCAGGCCCCTTCCAGGCAACAAGACGTGTAGCACCATAAGCTACGCTCAGTGAAAAGTTTACATTGGGGACAACTGTGTCAGTCGGGTAATTGAAGCTCTCCCATATGTCAGTGCCATTTGGCGACCGGATAACCAAGTTCCCCGAGTCGAGCAGGATGGAAGCAGTTGCACCGCCTCCTGCAGTGCTGTTGTTTGTCGTCCTCCAGATCGTCCGGCCTGTGGAGTCTAACAAGAGAAGGTCAGAACTGTTGGTAAAAACGAGCTTCTCAGGCACACCGGTGGTAATTGGGTTGTCGCGGTTGGCAATCCACACATATGTGCGCTCGGGAATGTTGTTGTACCATATGCCGACATAAGATCTTGAAGAGTTCTTCAGGGAGAAGAAGCCAAGAGCAAAGACACCACCGTCTGAGATGAGCACCTCGCTGGGCAAGAGAGGCTTTGTAGGTGTTAGCCTGTCATCAGATTGGCATGAGACAGCCATGAACAGGAAGATGAAAATAGGGAGGTAAGCCATGGACATTAGGCCTTCCTTGGCAAGTTGGTATATGGTTGTGGAGAACACAGCAAGGAGATAGCACAATGGTAGCTAAGACTGAACCCTTGGACAGTTCAACTCAAAGGAGTTGAAAATGGCACGGATGCTCAGACTTTTCTGTCCCTCCAACTTAGATGCCTTTCTAGTCAGTTGTCGAATTTACATGGAAAAAGTAGAACAATCCAGCCCACTGAAGAAAAATTATACTAGGATACGAGGTGCCATCAGTTGTCCTATGCTGAAACTCAGATTTCAGGAGCATATGATACTGAGGAGGAAGGGATACATTTATTCGGATATTCCTGACCGTATAAACAAGGATAACAGGCTTAACAGCAAGAAAATCAAGGTTGGAGATTGGATGACCAAAGAAATCCAAGACGTGTGTCGCAAAATAACTGATGCTGACACTCGCTGCCAGCCCGCCTCATATGTCAAAGCTGTCATTTTAGCATAGCCATCAGTGGATTATTCAGCATTGCGACAGGTCTAATTTAGCATTGACTTTTGGGTGATCGTGCTAGCACCACATCAATCTACGAAGATACTTCCAGCTAGCTGGAAATTGCACAGAAATCAAATGAACAGAAATCCCCGGACTAGCACGGCACGGCGAAAACGTGAAGCATCACTGCTGCTGATCTGCGCAAGGAAAGCGTGGGTTGAGAAGAACAGGGACGGAAGAGGGAGATGCTAAGAATCAGGTTACCGTCAGGTGGAGCTCCAAACTCCCAAGGGATAGTAGCTTGCCGCGGTCGGCAGGCGACGGCATCGCCACTGGGGGGCCAGTGGCAGATGGTCCCAAGGATTTCGGAGGCTTCCAAGTTCCAACCTCACATCCCGACCGGGGGCAGGGGCCATTGCGATTGGTAGGCGGTCGCAACTCGCAAGTAGTGGCGTAGCTGGCGGTAGTGGCGGGCGGATGGGGTAGGATGCCGGCGAGGTAAAGGGAAGGAAGATGAGGCGCGCAGTGCCCGCGGCGGTGGCATGACTGACGGGCCGCGCGTGTGCCGCCGTTCCGTTCCGTGCGACGGAGCCGCCGCGATGCAGGGTTGCTAATTGCTGCGGTTTTTTCTAATAATAATCTTTAAAAAAAGAGAGAGAGAAAAGCATTTCAGTCCGACAAAATGGGCTGACGCTGGTGTCGGGTTCCTTTTAAAGTACACACCTGACAATCTTTTTATATATTTGATTTGAAACAATTGGCACATGACATGTTATTTAGAAGTCACTTGTACAAGACACTTTCTACAATTTCCATCTCCAAAATTTTAGATTGATAGAGCTATTCTATAGAAGCGCTAGAAAATGGATGGGCGGGCTTTTCCCTAGTAGCCCCACTGCGTCCTCTGACGGTCCGTCTCGTCTCATCTTTCTTTTAGGTAGCCAGCCATATTAGCTCCACATTCGTCCGCATAACGAGCATAGCGAATCAGGATGTAAACCCGTCGAACCTTTAGTCGAGACCAGCGAATGTGACTCCCCCTCCGAGAACCGTATATGAAAATTTCATCTCGTACGGCTCAAGCAGAAATACACAAATTTTTAACGGATATTAGAAAAAAAAAGGTTCAAAACTCCATCAGCCACGGTATTGGATCGATTTGCCTTGAAGATATGAAATAAGAAAAATCCATTATCGACAGGCCTAGTTTAGTAATTTGGAGACTAAATGAGACTAAAAATTACCCATACTCCCTCCGCCCAAAAGAAAAAACACAATTCTTTAACTTTTCAAAATCTAATTTGACCACACGATGTTCTTTAAAATCACATGAAAATGACTTCATAAGATTACTGGCTACGTGCGCTGCATGACTGCCTTATTGTGCATACTAAATGCATTTAAGCATGCCAAGGTGCAATTGATGACATGTTATCTCGACAAAAATGATTCCACATCACATTAGTTGGTATTGAGATGCTATTTAGCCCGGAACATATTGGATTTGTATATGTTTATCAATTATCTTGTTTTACATTACATTTCTAACTCATCAAGCTTGTTAACAGAGCGATGAAAGAGGTAGTTGACTCCTTCATCTTGAGCTGGAGAATTGCCAGCATCACCACCCTATGTAGAATTGCCTTCTCTAGGTATGATTCTTCCATCTAAATCTTTAAGAGGCGTACAATTGAGTTTTGAAAACATTAAGATGCTAATTTAGCTAGAAGGAAATTGGATTTTGTATTTATTTATCAATTACTTTAGCTTACAACATATTTCTAACTCATCAAACTTGTCAATAGAGGAATGAGGAAGATGTAAATCAAAAAGTTATACCTCTAGTTACAAAGTTCATCTTGACCTACAGTGTTGCTAATCTCAAAGGCTGCAGAATTGCTAGCATCACCACCCTCGAAGGCCGCAGTATGATTTTTCCATCTAAATCTTCTAGAGGTGTGCAATTGAGATCTAGAAGAATGGTTGGTGCCATGTTGTATTTAACACTTGTTGATGGAAACTCCACAACATTTGATGTTTAACTTAGCTCTGATGGATGATGTGAGAGGACAACTAGCTAGGGATAATCAGGGAGCTCATTTGGAGGGTGGTGGTGTCTCCAAAGAAGAGAGGAAATTATCACTTATCTGGCACCCACGTGACAACAAAATTGCATCTCTATAAATTCGTTGACAGAGGGTAAAATGACAACGTGCAGCTTACCTTAATTTTTGCTAAAACTGTCAGAACGAACTATAAAATAGAATGGAGGGAGTAGTTTTTTTTTCTTAGTGTAAAGACTAGTAATATAGGAGGTGTATGGTTCGAGAGACTTTTTTTTGTTGGGAATAAAAAATTCTAAAAATCCCTAGTAACCCAAATAAGAGGGAATTTTTGAAAAAAATTTAGAACTTTTTCTAAAAGTTTTTAGAAGTATCTCAAGTCTTTTTTTCAAAAGTCCCTATGACAAAAAAAAAAAAAAAAAAAACAACCAAGGTCATAGCATCTGAATGGTAAGCCTAACAGAACCTTTTCGGCAGCTCGGGAGCCGACAGTTCCCTTTGTCGTCCCCCGCTTGCCGATAGGTTACTATCCGGCGCTGGCCGTTGGAGAGAGGCGGCGGTGGGGTGACGAAGCGGCGGAGGACCGAAGGTTCGAGGCCGACGCGGAGGAGCCGCAGCCGCGCCGCTATTTATGGGCAGGAAGTCAGGAAGAGAGGCAAGAGTTGCGGTCCTTTCTTACCGTCCTTGTACGCCTTCACGGGCGCTTGCGGCCGAACTCCCCACGGCGATTCGACGCATACTCGCGTCGGTCTGCATTCTGAGGCCAGGTACTACCATCGCCTTCAAGCTCTCTGTTCTAAGCTTTCTCTTTGCAGTGAAACCGGTCAATTTGTATGGGCTGGTCCCCTGATTCGACTGTAGTATTCTAAAAACTCTGAACATGTTACAGTTTTGTCTGAACTTTGCGTTTACAGTTTTTCTTCTAGTCCGCAGAGACAGAGAGGTAACCAAACAAGGTGAACCTTGTGGTGCCATGACAATGCTATGGAGTTGAACTAGTGCTGTTGAAAAATAAACGAATTCAGTAGCAGGGCCATCTCAGGGTTAAAAAAATCAAATCTCATGTGTAATATGAATACCTTTTCTGAAATTAGATATGTCAGGATGATACAAATATCATCAGTTCTTAATGCATCATTCACAGCTATTTCTTTTTCGCATACACTCTAGACCCTACTCGAACTGTTTTCTATGTAATAAGCTCAGAGACAGAACAACCACCTATTCCTGAATCCTCTTGTCCATCTACATTTAAGAGAAGATTTGTTACACTGTTGCAAATTGCTAAAATTCACACAGAGAAAAAATTATCATTGAACATCTAAGATCTAACGGCCTTCTAGCGCCGTGAGGGTAATGCCATTCACAGACAATACCCTGTCGTCACTGGCTCTTCTAGGTTCACCGTCCCTAAGTGCAAAAACACAGGTTCCATTGGTATTGGGAGCTGCATGGTTTTGATCTCCAGCATGGACACAACTGCTGACATGAGGGGCCTGCAACTTGGACTGTGTTGAACACACAAGAGCCCTATATATGGACGCATCGTGAAGCTTCTTCACGACAGCAACTCTCCATAACTGACGAGTCCACCAGTTCCTCTATTTTTCCATCTTTCCATAAGTTCCATGCCTGAGCAGAGATAAAATTACTAGTGAGGTCACCCCTGTTGTCTGTGGATAGCTTTAGTCGTAAATTTTATGCATTTTGATACTTACATATGAGATAAGGTCAGGAAAATCCATGATAATGTGTGTTGACCTGATCCTTAATCCACTTACAATCTCCAGCAATAGAACGCCAAAGCTGTAGGTGTCCGATTTCACTGAAAAGGCACCTTCCATTGCATATTCAGGAGACATGTAACCACTGTGCAAATGATTCCACCAATAAAGTCATCATAGTTTGACAAAGTGCATGCATATAAATTCAATATGAATAATCAACAATGCAGGAGTAACTTACTAGGTCCCAACAACTCTGATAGTATTAGCTTGAAGCTGATCACCATTGAAAATCCTAGCCATACCAAAAATCTGATATCTTGGGGCTCATCTCCTTATCTAACAGGATGTTGCTGGTTTTAGATCTCTATGGATTATTCTTAGTCTCGAGTCCTGATGGAGATACATAATTCCTCCAGCTATCCCTTGGATTATCTTGAACCTTGTTGGCCACTTAAGCATTTTCTTTCTCTCAGAGTCTGATAAGAACAGCACGAAATGAGGCATTATTATAATGCATATATAGATCTGTATTTGCTTGCAGAGAACTATTGATACTTGAATTTACCGAAAAGAAAGGAATCCAAGCTTTTGTTTGGCAAGTATTCATAAACCAACAATTTCTCGTCTTCATGAATACAACAACCAAGAACCTTAACTAGGTTCTTGTGCTGCAGTTTTGCGATCAAGGCTACTTCATTTCTGAACTCCTCTGTGCCTTGCCCAGAACCCTTACTAAGTCTCTTGATGGCTACTTCCTTGCCACCTTCCAGTTTTCCCTAGACATTTTAATCATTCCAAATGAGGTAACTGAATATTATTTTGTTTATCACTGTATGTTTCATGGAAAAAGGAACACTATTTTAGAACTCTTACCTTGTAAACATTACCAAATCCTCCCTTCCCAAGCATATTAGAGTCAGAGAAATTGTCTGTTGCTGCGATGATGTCATTAAAATTAATAAATGGGAATTCTATATTTTTTCTCCCCAGGTTCATCTGTAGACTCCAAGTATTCTATCACCATTCTCTTCTGAGCTTCCTTCTTTTGCCGTTTGCCTGATAGTAGAAAAATCAAAGGGTTCTTGACTTCTTGTTATCAACATTAAAAGCACAATGCAGCATGATGGAGAACAGGGCTCTTGTCATTTTTACCTCTGTATTTGTGTGCCCAGAAAAGGGCTATGAATGCAAGTAGCACCAGGCTTGGTATGGTCAAGAGTAAAATCATTGTTAAATTCCTTTTCTTTTGAACTGCACACGGAAACAAACTGATTTGTGAAAACTGCACCTCCCACAATGATTAATAGATCGATATGCTTAAAATATTTTTTCTACTACTCAAATGGTAACACCTCCAACATTGCTCCTGGGGTTTTGATATTGCGGAGGTTATATCACATATACTTAAAATTTGTTACCAGCAATCACGAGTTTAAAAGCATTGAGATTATTTTTTTCTCGAATGTGCAAAAGGTTTGTGCATCTTTTATATTAAGATGAGAAATGGTGAAGGTTACAATGACGTGCCATGAATCACCCACTAGGGAGATTATAATGCGATTGGTGTCAGGGCAAGCTATGATTCATATTCACAAGTTCTGTTCTTATGATTTACTATGTGTTTGCACTAACGTCATTATAGTTTGTACATGTCACTGCAGGACCAAAGAAATGTGGTGTTTGGATAGCGCATACCAGGTGAAGACTGAGCGAGCCGGAGGTACAAACTCTGAGCTGCAAGTGCCGCCGCACCCATGTCAACGAGATCCCCAGTCCAGACCAAGCACCTAGATGTGCTACCTATGGTGCCAGAACTGCTCAAGTTAGCTAAGGCATACGCCGTGCAAGAACAGTTCCTGCTGCACTCAGCTGCGCACTGGTCGAAGCTTCTGTTCCCCACATCCAGGAACTTGTCAGGAACCTTCACCTTGGGCAAAGTCACAAAATGATATCCATTGCATTTCAGAGCTTCCTTTCTCTGGCATCCTCTTGAAAAGTTGAGACTGTCAAGAGGTTCAAACCCCTCAGGGCACCGGCACGTTGGAGCAGCCCCTGTGTTGTCGCAGTAACTAAGCGGGCCACAAGCGGCGTAGAGATTGCAGTCCCCAGGGGACTCTGAGATAACTGTCCAGGACAATGTGCTGTTGCTCCATGTCAGGATCCTCAATCTGCCGGTGTGATCAAGCATTACACGTGTGTATGGTGCGCCGTCGGAGACTGTGTACATGAAGTAGAAGATGTCCCCTGTGTTGGCAACGGTTTTGTACATGATAAAGTTGGTGTTGGGTCGACTTGTGTCGCCGGACACGGAGATACCGCCGAGCACAGTGGTGCGGTAGTATGGCTGGCTTCCACGCCAAATGAAGATCTGAAGATCAGAGCTGGGATCAACACTGCAAGAGAAGTCACCTGTTGATGGATCGTCAGGCCCTTTCCAGGCAGCAAGACTGGTCACTCGATCCTTGTAGCTTATCATCAGCCTCATAGTTGGAAGGATGGTGTCAGTCGGGTGATCGAAGCTCTGCCATACCTCTGTCCCGTTGGAGGAACGGAGCACAAGGTTCCCGAGTCGAGTAATACCGCCACTGCTCTGGCATCACCAGTACCAGTCACGTTGTTTGTCCAAATGAAGCGACCGTTGGAGTCCAGCAACGCCAGCTCTGAGCTGTTTGTGATGACAAGCTTGGCAGATGAGGGCGTGGTGACTGGGCTGTCACGGTTGGCGACCCACACTACGGTGCGCCCCCGGATGTTGTGGTACCAGATCCCGATGTACAAGTTGTTGTTGGAGTTGGCCAGAGAGAAGAAGCCGAGAGCAAAGGCACCGCCGTTGGAGATGAGCGTTTCGCCAGGGGAGAGCGACTTTGCTTGTGACAGCTGATCATCCGATTTGCAGAACGAACTCAAGAACAGGAGGATGAGAACAGGAAACCAGGCCGTGGCCATTTTAGGCACTTGTTCTGCCTTGGCAAGGGGAGTTGTAGTTGTGTGTATATAGGTGTAGTAGAACATCATAAGAACTTTTGTCTTGATTTTTTCTCAAAAAAAAAAAAGAAAAAGAAAGAACTTTTGTCTTGATTGCGTGTTTGGGAGTGGGACTGGGTGAAACGAAGGACGGAAAGAGTCTACCAAGCTTCCGTGACAAAACTTGAAATTTCAATGCAAACTCTTTGAAATCTAGTCTAAAAACATATAAAGTCAAGGACTGATGGCAATGACGCAGGTGCTGACACCCGCTGCTATCTGAAATTTTGTTAGGCACCAAAATCCTGGGAAGTGGGAAACCTGCAGAGCCATGGAGCCGAGGACCGAAGATGAGGGCATGTACAACCCACGCGAGGCGGGCGGTCGTAAAACATGAAGAATTTATCATACGCACAGATATGAAGACAACTCATACAACCCATAAACGAGGAGGTTTGTCGTAAGCTATTTAATGGTGTGCATTTAACTTAAAATCAACTACAAATGTATTTGTGTATACCATTGTATGGCTATTTGATATAATAATATCAAGCATAAATAATAGAAATAGTTTTCATAGATATCAAGGATAAATAATAGGAATAATTTTCATAGATAAGCATGCAGCTCAGACGGCTCCATATAGAATGATCAAAATAGTGGAAGAAACACAGATACAATAGTCGACAGAAACAGAGGTACAATGATCATCATTCAGCGATCAGCATCGCTGGTGGCGAGCTATGGCTGATCGTGCCAATGCCACGCGCCTGTATCTACAACGGGACACACTCGCACGGTGGCGAGACGAATAGCAACCACAGTCCACAAGGGTAGCGCGACGGCCTCGAGGGAGGGCTGCGGCATATTACCCGGCGACTGCGAAGGGTCGGGACCGTTTCCGACCTTACATAGCGGCCAGAGTTCGCCGACGGCGGGCGAGGCGGCGGCGCTTTCTTTGGACGAGATTTGGGTTAGCTGGGCTGCCCACCGAACCGTAGCCGTAGCGTAGCTTTTGAGTCCAGCAAGAAACCACCAAAATGGGCCGTTGCCGATGCTGAAAGCGTACAGCGCCCAAATCTGGGCCATAAGCTGTCCAGCCTATTGGGCTTTGAAGGAGCGGTTGCGGAGGTGGCCTTTTTAGCTAGGCGGTGCCCGAGTCGCAGTCTCGCTTCGCTGCCCCAACGCGAACGAACCAATCATTGCCGTTACCCGAAGCAAACAGACGGAGACGGCAGAACAGTCGCCGGCTCGCCGCCCCTGTTCCCGACGTTGCCTCCTCGGTCCTCGGCCGCCGATCTCCCAGGGTGATTCGACGCCGCGCTCGACACGGTCTCCATAACCGCCGCCGCGGCCGGAAACTTGGCATCCTTGCCGATCTCCGTCTCCCCTGCTTCCACCTCCACCCAGGAGGCAACATGGTACGTTGGAGATCTAACCCTAGGGGCTTCGCCCTATTCCCCGCCTCCCAAATCTGTCCTAAATCTGGTGGAAAATCCGTCTCGGTCGGGGGCATGATGCTTGGTTATTCGCCGGCGGTTCGATTGTTTGATGAATCGATTCTTTTGTCTCTCTGCAGTCGTCGCTCGCCGCCGCGAGCGGACAACTTCTACTACCCGCCGGAATGGAGCCCCAAGAAGGTACGGTTCTCTTCGTCGATGAAACATCGTCTAGCCTCTTCATTTTGGTTTATTATGTGTTGTGGCAGCTGATTCATGTTTGTGCTTGGCCAGGGTGGGCTGAACAAGTTCCATGGCCAGCATGCGCTCAGAGAGCGGGCGAGGAAGCTCGACCAGGGCATCCTGATTATAAGGTTTCTTTCTTTTGAAACGTTGCTTCTTGTTTGATCATACACAAGGATGTCATGTTAGGTTATGTACACCAGTGGAGTATCCAGGATTCAAAACCTGTGGAACCAAGCATTACATGATTAACATATATAATTGCAAATTATATGAACATCACATGCTACATGCTTCCGCTGCGACCTCTGTGTATGTCCATGTGGGATTTTGGGGGTGGGGGTCTACAGTGGGACATTGGGGAAAAAGGATTCACAAATGGGGAGTACATGACTGACTTGTATGGATAGAAATGGAACACTTGCACACAAGTTCAGGAGGGTTGCTTCAAAAAAAAAAAAAGTTCAGGAGGGTTCTTACGTTCTTACTAATCATTTCCTATGTCATTGGTTGATTACCTTTTGATGCATGAAACATCCTTCAACAATATTTTGGCAGATTGATCCTACTTTTATGCGCTTGTGCCTTGATTTTTGATGCAATTCATAAGATTGCCTTTGGCTGAAAGACAGGGTAGTATCACATTTACAACAGATATGTTTATTGAATTATTTAAAGTGGCTGATAGATAAAGTAAACATACTCACATCACCATTGATTTTTCTTATTTGCATGGGGCTAGATAATTCTTTGGCAAAACCATTATTCTAGCCTTTTTTCATTTATTGGTGGGTTGATCATGCAGATTTGAGATGCCTTTTAACATTTGGTGTGGTGGATGCAACTCCATGATAGCCAAGGGAGTAAGATTTAATGCTGAGAAGAAGCAAGTTGGAAACTATTACTCTACCAAGGTACATGACTAATTACCGGATAACTTTTACTTAATATTGCTATGCACAGCATAAGAGGAATTTTCATTTTTTCAATTTTTGGTATTTGCTGATTGTGAAAAATCTGCTGAATTTCCTTCGGCATAGATTAAATTCAGCCTAAATATTTACTTATCAACCCTCAGTATATTGGTTTTCTATTAATGTTTGTGTGATGTGTCTCATAACTTGTGCAGTTGTGCAACCTAGTATTGATGAACATTCAATGTTATTCTTCATTCTAAATAAATGGTTGCTGACCAATTTAGAAAAACAATGTCATTTCATGACATTAGATAAACCATAGTATCCTTGCGGTAGGCTTCATTAGTTCATTCATTGTACTTATTTTCTTTTGACACAGTTGAAGATAGTGATTCAACCTTTTGAACTAATGAATTAGCCTGTCAGCTTCAGACCTCAGTGCTGCTTGTCTTTATTAAACTAGCTTGACTGATGTACAGTGCTGCTATTACCAGTTACACAAATTTGCAAAAACTGTTTGTTGAGAAATGACAAATATTGGTATGCATAACTTTTATTTTTAAATACCATAGTTTGAAACAATGTTTTTGAGGCGCCGCACCCTTCACAACGCCTAGGCGACACAAGGCGACGCCTTACCAGTATAAGAAATAGGAAATAGCATCAGGGAATAGGCTGGAAAAAGAGAAAAAGGGAAAAGAAAAATAAAAAAGGGCAAATGTAGATTGGTTTGCCCAGCCCAATAGGCAGCCCACGAGTGTGCCCTTATCCCTTCTCAGCTCCTTCATGCACGCAGGCAGGCATCGTATCTCCTCCACGCAGGCAGGCAGCGCCGCCGCAGCTCTTCCTCTTCCCTGCTTCACGCACGCAGATGCAGCGCCACCGCATTTCCCTCCTTCACGTCGGTGCAGCGCCGCTGTGTCTCCTCCTTCATGGCTCACGCAGTTACAGCGCTGCCCGCCCTCCCTCGGGCTGCTCTTGGCTGCGTGCACTCAGCCTGCCCTCCACTCCTTCCCTACATCTTGCTGCTGCTCCCTCAGATCTGCCGCTCCTTCCCTACATCTTGCTGCTGCTCCTCAGATCTGCCGCAAATGACCCAAGCGGCGCCCGGATCTGGTGGGGATTGAGTGAGGAGGTAGCTGCGTGGCCTCTCCCTATCGATTTCCTCTGCCTTGCTCCCTGCGGCGCCTTTGTCGCCTAGGCGACGCCTTTAAAAACCTTGGTTTGAAAATACTCCAATATTCAGCAGGCCCTTGGGGAACTTATCCTTCAAAATGTGATATTTCAGTTTGGTTGGTTAAAGCTTTTTAGGCTCAGAATTCATGTTATCCTGATTCTAATGTCCGTCTGTCTCTATCATTCTTGAGTATGGTTTCTTTAGTTATTTTATTCCTGGCTTGATCCTTTTTCTGAACAAGATTTAGACAGCGATACCATAGGTTCTTCAAATGACAGCACATACACATGTAATATATCAGATGAACAGAATTTGTCTCTAGTTTAATCTGTTCCGTTTAAGAACCACAAGATTCTTTTTAGATTTGCCCTTCCACAACAGCTTTAAAAGTAATCACTTGGATAATAACTGCAATCTTGCCTTAATATTCATATTCAACCTATGTGGGTAACGCAACCTGCAACTGTTTCTGTTTGATATATCAATTTATTTTGCTTGTTGCCTTATTTATTCTGAAATGTGGTCCTACTTAGGGGTTTCCATTGTCATTTGATGTATAATAATAACAAGATTCTTTGTTTCTTTGTATGTATCTGTTTTGCCTATATTGAGTTTTTTTTTTCTTTTTCAAGAAGAAAGTTCTGTTAGGTACAGAATTAAGAGTGTTTTTATGTAGAACCATTTACTTAAATGTATACAGTATATACTAGTTCTGTCAAAGGAATCAGTCCTAACTTCTTGGTGCAACCTTAGTCATATCACTTACAAGGTCTGCATGTTTATTATACATGCTAACAAACTTCATGTGTTCTCTTCTGAAATCTGAGAAATTCTTAATGTGTGGAGCTTTCCATATGCTTCTGCTGTTTAATTTCACATGTTCTTGTAAATCACTCTCCCTATACTCTTCTGACATTGGTTCGCCAAATGTCTATTTGACAGATATGGAGCTTCACCATGAAATCACCCTGTTGCAAGCATGAAATTGTCATACAGACAGACCCAAAGAATACTGAATATGTCATAATCAGTGGGGCCCAGAAGAAAACAGAAGATTTTGATGTTGAAGATGCAGAGACATTGCTGCTGCCAGCAGATGAAGGTTCAACCCTGTTAAGATTTATTTTATTCCACGAGATACCCTTGTTTAAAATGCATGACGCTTATTTACGGATGTTTCCTCAGATCGAGACAAGCTCGCGGACCCTATGTATCGGCTTGAACACCAGGAAGAGGATCTTAGGAAGAAAAAAGAAGCTGAGCCAGTTTTAGTTCGCCTTCAACGACTATCTGACAGCCGGCACTCAGATGATTATGCTCTGAACAGAGAACTGCGCGACCGTCTTAGGGTCATCCAATGAATTCCTATAAGTTAACCAACTATTCACACCATAGGCCATGCAATCACCACATTTCTTATCCACCTGTTTGTGTTTTTATGTAGAGCCAAAAAAAGAGAGTTGCTGAGGAGAAGAAGTCTGCAAGAAAGATGGGCCTCGGAGTGCGGCTCTTGCCTCCCTCTGCAGAAGATGCCACTGCAGCGGCTTCAGTGAAGTTTGCATCAAAATTTGAGAAGAGCAGAAAGGACAAGAGAGCAGCGATCAAAGCTGCCTCTATCTTTCCGGAGTCATCAAGCTCAGCATCAAATGGTAAACTCGACCTTGTGCTGAAGAGGCGGAACATAAAAGCTGGCGCGGCTACTGCGCTGATGGCAGGGAGGGTGAAGCCGTCCTCGTGGCAGAGCGCCAGTTCCACGAGCTCAAGGACTCGGATGCCAGTTCTGGCTGCACGCAAGTAGGCAGCTCAGTTTTTTCAAGATTATTAAGCTTGTGAAATATAGACCTGCCCGATAACCTGTAAAAGCTGTGGGGGTGCCTGGCCCTATATGAAGGAATGTACGTTTTGTAACTGGTAATGTTGCTATGGTTTTTTGATTTGATTGTATACAAAGGAATCGACGTGTTAATATTTTTGACACAGTTGTCTTTTTTTCCTTTTTTTTTTTTTTTTTTTTTTGGTGGCTTTATACTGGTTGTGTGTATGGTGCGTTAGGTATGGCCTTTTTTTTTTTTTTTTTTTTTTTTTGTGGATATATCTAAGCGTTTGGTATGGGCTGAGCTTTATTTTGGAGGGTATAAAGAAATGGGCTGATGCCGATTCTGAAGTCATGGGCCTGACAGGGGCCATAAGCACCAACAATCTTCTGCCGAAGGATCAGGATCAATTCAACAACATCAACAGTTTTTTTATATGTGATGCAATTGGGTGCCTAACAGTTTTTCTGAGTCTTCATTTTCGTTCAACAATTCTTGCTTCGAAATCAAGAGTAGTTCGTTTTGATGAATTATAGTTTGACCCATCACCCAAACAACAAAATTTGCAACCTTATCATAATGACATGAACTAGTCATGCTTTTTAGCAACTCCATAGGAAAAAAATTGATCATATGATGGCAAGATTCATGCATTTTTGCATGGTCATGCTGTTGAGTGTCACATCAGACATCAGCGTGCCTCTTCAGATGCCAGTGATAAGAATGTACCACGGCCTGAAGAGATATAACATACACAAAAAATCAAAACATATTTCAACTCAATATTTGTAGTTTAATTTGCTATATACAAGGAATGACAGAACATAAGAGAACAATTCTGAAAATAAAATATGAAACAAAGTAAGACCATAATACAAGATAAACAAGTATGTGGGCACATCTAGCATTATTACCAATGCAGTCCATAACAAGTCAAATATCGAATTCAAATTAAGGAGGTTTCCAATGCCATATATTTTTTTCTCGAACACACAGGAGAGATGCGTATCATTATATTAATAAAAGAAAAAGAGTCATACATAGACCCGAACACACACACACACACACACACACACACTACTGCCAAGACACCAAATCATCGGCTAAAAGCAACCAGGACGACCATACATCAGCCAATCAGACTAAACCTGCAGCAGTGGGCAGGGAAATTCCCTTAGCTCCTGCCAAGCTCTACCAATGAGCCTCACCCCTAGCCAAGTCCAACACCAAATTAACACTTGGGAAGCCCCATTAAAAACACAATCATTTCTATGCCGCCAGATACACCAGGGCCCCAAAATGACTAGGGAATTCATACCCAACCTAAGATCTCCACTAGCAGTCTTATCAACTTTTCTCCACCAATTATCAAAGGAAAGATTGGAAGGCCGAGGAGCAAGAGCTGCAAAACCAAAAAGCGACAGGAGGGAGAACAAAAAATCTCTTGAGAAGACGCAACCCACAAGAAGATGGTGTATATCCTCCTCCTCTTGATCACATAAAAGACATTTATCGGGATAGGGGAGCCCCCTCTTAGCCAATCTGTCCGTTGTCCAACATCTATTATGAGCGACAAGCCACATGAAAAAATTTGCATTTAGCAATGCCATATATTTAGTTCACGATATGACACTATATGTAATTATGAAGGGGCTTGTGCATTTCTAACCCTATTTTTATGTCAATTTGTAATTTTGCCCTCTTTTATTTAACTTTTGTGATTTTACCCCTATTTTGTTCAAACAAAGGAAGACTTTACCCCTATTACGTTAAGACCATATAACGGTGTTAACTATTGTGCAACAGGATAACTTTGCCCATGTGTCCTTGCCGCTTCCCGCTCTCTGCCTTCAGCGACATGTGGGACCCAAAGAGTCGTCCTTCTTCAACCTCCAACCGTCTTCATCCTTCAACCTCAACGAGGTGGTTCTTGACTTGTTGTTGTTGTTGTTGTTGTTGTTGTTGTTGTTGTTGTTGTTGTTGTTGTTGTTCTTTGTGTGTCCGAACCCCTTGCGGGCCCCTCCAGCCCTAGAGGTGAACCCTCTGTTGGCCTAGCGGGGGGAGGGCGTGGGGTGGGCCGAGCCCCCCTTCAGCCCTCCCGACGGCGCGAGCCAGGGAAGAGCCAAGCGGCCCCTGCGACCCGCACCGCAGACATAGTCAACCGCCGTGCCACCATGGGGGAGGAGGGAGGGGGCGGTGGATGAGGAGTCGAGCACGGAGAGAGGAGGAGTGAGGGGCGGCTGGTGGAGAAGGAGCACCGCCCGCCAACACACCGAAACCCTAGCTATCACCGCCGTGAAGTCGCGATTTAGGACACCGACACGAGTGGAGAAGGAGTGGATACAGGAAGAGCCGAGTAGGCGGGCTCGAAGGTTATCGATGTCCTTTTGCCCTGCAGTTTTTTGTTTTGTTTTGCCGTTAATTCATCCACTTTACACGATGTTACAAACACGAGCAAATAGGAGCTTCATTGGCGAGAAAAAAGGGGGCAAAATCGCAAAGTTAAAAAGTAGAGGCAAAATCACCATTGGACTTTGAAGTAGGGGTATGATCACCAAAACCCCAATTATGAAATGTAGGCCTAGCAACTGTTAGCGTCTAACATACCTAGTCATCTTACGAATGCTCTAAATGAGGATCAGCAAGATCATTCTGAATACTACAAGTGCAAAGTAAAGTGAGCTCCAAATGTTAGTGAGAAAAGGAAATGACCCTTTTGCTAAGAAAAAACTTACAATTCAATCGAAGTTTTGATAGGTGTTAGATATGCATATATCTATGGGTCTAATTATAAATGTACAGATGACCTTGTGGCTATATATGATACTCACCCCTCCCTAATGGGTGTGAGGTGTTCTCTCTATTGTTTTCTACATGCTATCTTTCGCCTAGGTTCTCTTCCTGCCTCTGCCTCGCCCACCACCTCCACCGCACCACCGATTCCAAGCTATGCATACAACCACTCTTTTCTGACGTTTATAAATAAGCTTTCCTCGCTAAAGTACGAAGTAAGAAAGTATCAACAAACATAATTTGCTTCATCCTTTCACCATAGTACTCGATAGCTAGATAATTGATCACAAATGATATTGCTAGATCACTTTTTTGAAAGCTCACAAAAGGACAATGTTAAGATAATCAATCGGTTGCTCAAAATATTGAGTATAATAACAACTCTTTTTAAAATATGTTAAGTTTTCTTAAAATCTAACTTGCAACCTGACCAAAAAAAATTAAGACCCAGCAATACTACCAGCCTGGAGATACGCCCTTCCATCTCCAAATAATATATCATCCTTCTCAAAACCGCTATCGTAGCAAGTATCAGCACCATGCTGACTAGTAAAAAACAAAAAGTCTCACCCAACACCTAACGTGCTTCTTCAATTTCCACATATGTTTAGTAGTTTTTTTATCCTTGTCAAGATTTTTGCAGTTTTCCAATGGTTTAGAAAGTGTTATAAAGTAAAATAGATCAGAATCCAAAATAGATCAGAATCTGATTTAGAAAATCTAGTAGTATAAGTCTATATGTAAAGTAAAAAAACTAAAGTACCAGATTTAGTTCTAACTACATACATGTTACCCTACTCCTACAAAATAATATTGTCATACTAGCAAATCTTCCCATTTTAAAGCATTTATTATCAATAGTACGTTAATAACCATTATTTTTGCTTGGATTTTTTCTTTTGCGTATCCACGTGTCCAAACATATAAGGTTTTTTTTTGAGTAATCTAAAGAGAAATCGTAATAAAGGACGTCCTGAAGTTTTGATCTATCGATTCGCTTCCATCAGCACAGTTCGCCTTTTTTTTACCGTCGTCTCCCTCTATGTTTTATTATTTTTCTCATAGATAAAAACAAATAATCTTTTTATAGGAACCCGTACTAACAAATACTCTTATACTTTCATAAAGAACAAAACAAAACAAAATTGTTCCAAAACACGAGCTGTCCGTTTCTCCGCGTCTCATTGGATTACCTTTTTTTTTTTAGTACACCAGTCTCATCAAATTACCTATTGTTTTTAATTATAAACTTATTGGCCACCCCTTAGTCTTGATCTAAGGTCAACAGTTGAACCCCAACGTATTTGATAGATGAGGGAGTGCCTTTGTCTCGTTTTCGAGATCAAGGACCAAAATTGAACTTATGCAAAAAATTGAGGGAGCGACTTTTTCCTTAGAAACGGGCCGATGCCGATTCTAAAGTCGTGGGCCTGACAAGGCACAAATCTGGGCCATTAGGACTCGAGTGTATTAGGCCCTGTTGGGCTTTGAAGATAACTTTTTCCCGCGCAGGCGCCCCTCTATCTCCGTGTCTTCGCCTCGTCGATGTCTGTTGAGGGCCGACGCTCCGGCGCTCCGGTAATCTGGTTGCGGAGGCGGCTTTCGGCGGTGGGGACGAAACCTGTCAAAGCGGCCGGGATTGCAGGCCCAGACGGAGTAGTCGCAGCCGCACCCCAAGACGCGGCAAAGGGGCTATGCCGTGCCTCCTTACGCCGCCCGGCAGGCTCCAAAGTCCAGACGGGGTCACAGCCCCGCCACTTCCCGGTCCTCGCCAGTGATCTCCACACCGTCCACGGCGGTTCGACGCCGTGCTAGGCACGGTCGCTACTCGCTACAACGAGTCTAGGTACTAATACTACTTTGGTTCTCTGTTCTGCTACCTTTGCGGAGAAACCGGTTAATTTCTACAGTATTGTCCCCAGATCTGGTTCTAGTGTCCATCCCTACAATGTTGAAACAACTATATATGAATATGTTGCAGTTCAGGGTTTATTAGTTCTACTAGTCTCCCGAGGTTGCCAAGAAAATAGACCATGGAGCAGAGTGTAGTTTGGAGCATTTTGGACAAGATATAGGCAGCCAAGCTACTTATATTTTTGAGTGTAATTTGGAGCTTTTTGAACTTTTCTTCTATGCTAGAGTACATCTAAAACAATCTTTGGGGATACTTGAATCCCCTAAAGATTACAAAAACCTGATTCTAAAGAGTGATTGTAGAATTTGGATTCCGGATAAAAATAAGGAGTCATGTTTTGGATTCTAGATTATTACTAGAGATTCTAGCTAGTTGGTTGGATGGATTATAAAAAATCTCCCCCTAGATTTACGTGTTTGAATCTTATTCTCGTTCTTCTATCTCACTTTAGTAGGAGATTTAAACGTGCCCTAATTTAACATGTTGTCGAACAAAAATCTAATTTGACATGTGACAATACTCATTGAAGTGAGAGGGGAAGAATAATGTAGGATGGCTCCCAAAGTTTGCTGCATGAAAAAAAGGTAGGGATGGTCTGCATAGGAAACCGTGAGCACATGTCATGGATTTATGACATTTGTCCATGCGTATTTTCATGAGTGATATTTGGATGAAAAAAAATATTGCGTAAGGACTACAAGTATTTAGATAATTGCATATTTCATATTTAGGAAAACTGCAACTCTTTAGATACTTGTGCATGGACATATACCGTGAATCCGTTACAGTACCCACCATTATGCCATGAGAATATATTCCTCCATTGTTGTACACTGGAACAACATATGCTGAATTGCACTTATCCATGTAGAGTCAACATTTAGCGGCCTTCAACCTCCGTGAAGCTCATGACATTCAAGGACAATACTCTCTTGTTGCCAACTCTTGCAGGTTCAGCAGCCCTATGTACAAAATACACTGCTTGCATTGGTATTGGGAGTTGTGTGGTTTTGTTCTCCAGCATGGATAAAACTTCTGACATGAGTGGCCTACAGTCCGGAATGTCTTGAACACATAAGAGTCCTATGTGGATGCACCGTGAAACTTCATCGAGTGGACAGTTCTCCTTAATAGATGAGTCTACCAAATCATCTGTTTTGCCATCCTTCCATAAGTTCCATGCCTAAACAGAGAGATAATTTTCTCAGCAAGTGAGTACATTTTTATAGGCAGTAGAGCTTGATTGGGAGCATCACTCAATACTTACATATACTATAAGGTTAGGAAAATCCATGATAAGATGTGGTGAGCAGATCTTTAATCCACTCACAATCTCCAACAGTAGAACACCAAAGCTATAGGTGTCTGACTTGACTGAAAATGCACATTCCATTGCATATTCAGGGGACATGTAACCACTGTGCAAATGAGTCACCAGTACATGATATTTGAATGATTTAAACAAATGCAAGCAGATAATTTCATCTGAATAATTTTGTAGTTAAAGAGTTACTTACTATGTCCCAACAACACGGTTAGTATTTGCATGGTCCTTATCGCCGCAGAATATCCTGGCCATACCAAAATCTGATATCTTAGGGATCATCTCTTTGTCCAACAAGATGTTACTTGCTTTGAGGTCTCTATGAATTATTGTTAGCCTTGAGTCTTGATGTAGGTAAAGAATTCCTCTAGCTATCCCTTGGATTATCTTATGCCTTGCTGACCACTGTAGCATTGGCTTCTTTTCAGAATCTGATAATAAGAGTGTCATATAAGGCATGTGGTAAGGCATGTATGGAAAATATTCTTTGGAGTTTTCATAGATGAAAAATCAGAAATTAGATGTACCAAAGAGGAAGTAATCCAAGCTTTTGTTGGACAAGTACTCGTATACCAACAACTTCTCATCTTCATGAATACAACAACCGAGAAGTTTAACTAGGTTTCTATGTTGCAATTTTGCAATCAAGACTACTTCATTTCTGAACTCCTCTGTGCCTTGTCCAGAACCCTTACTAAGCCTCTTGATGGCTACTTCCTTTGAACCTTGCAATAGTCCCTACATGTTTTGTTCAGAATCTCAGATTTTTCTAGTCAGTGTAACTATCAATGTAAAACCTTTTTATCAGTACCTTGTAAACTTTTCCAAAACCTCCCTTCCCAAGCAAATTGGACTCTGAGAAATTGTCCGTTGCTATGACAATGTCTTCGAAGCTAATAAAAGTGCACTCTATATCTTCAGCCCCATCTTCATCAGTAGATCTCAAGTATTCTAGCACAATTCTCTTCTGGACTTCCTTTTGTTTTTGTTTGCCTGTTGTAAAACATCAGAGTATTTTTTTAACACTAACTCAAGAATGTTGCATTTGAAGAACAGGTCTGCTTGTTTTTTGTACCTCTGTATTTGCATGTCCAGAGAAGGACTGCAGATGCGAGTAGCAGCGGGCATGCAATGGTGGGGAGTAAAATCTTAGCTAGATTGCTCTTATTTTTAACTGCATGTAAATAATATCATATTAGAACTTCTGCATCAAGTAACACTTGATTTTCTCACTAATGACCTCCCCCTCCTTCCCACACTAGTGGGTATTGACGGTTACGGTATGTCACTAGTACCTAAAAGCTTTTTGTGGCGGGCAAAAAAATTTTCGCGTGGCGGGCACACGCGCTTGCCTCAAGCAAAGGTCACGGTTAATGGTACCTTTTGGCGTGACGGGCATAAACGCCCGCCACGGCAACTGAATTAAAAAAAAAAAAAAACCCGATAGGCCACCTAGCCCGCCGGCCCGATAGCCCACCAGGCCCGCCGCTGCCGCCCGGATGCCAAATCCGCCGCCGGGAGGCGGATCCCGCCGCCGAGGAGGCGGATCCGCCCGGGGAGGCGGGATCAGCCGCAGAGAAGTCACCACCCGCCGGAGACGCGCGCCACCCGCCGGAGACGCGCGCCACCGCGCCGAGAAGCCCGCCACCCGCCGGATCCACCACGAGGAGGCCGGATCCGCCACCGGGATGCGGGTTCCGCCGCCGGGGAGGCAGGATCGCCGCCACCCGCGGATCCACCGCGAGGAGGCCGGATCCGCCGCCACGAAGATGGATCCGCCGGGGAAGGAAGAGTGGATCTGCCGCCGCCGAGGAAGGAGATCCGGCTGCCGTAGTCGACGCCGCCTTGGATCCGCCCGAGCGCCATCGCCCCGAAGCTCCACCGCGGGTGGGGAGGCCGCCGCCGGGCTCCGCTGTTGGATGCCCCTGCCCCGCTCGATCCGTCCCGAAGCGCCGGCGGCGGTGGTGGGCCGAGGAGGGGAAGAGAAGAGGAGGGGCTTTGGGAAGGAGAGGGGCGGCGGGATAGAACCGGGTGGGAGGGGAGGAGGAGGGGCGCCGGTGGGAGCGGGAGGGCGCCAAGGCGGTGGGAGGGAAACCCCTAACGAAGACCGAGGGGAGGAGTGGGCGCGGTTGGTGGGGCGTGAAGACTGAGTCCGAGAGTGCCAAACCCTAACTTGTCAGATTTATATGCTGACGGCTATCAGCCCTGGTTTTGGGCCTGTCTATTTTTCGTGACGGTCCATTTAGGATGCTCGCCACGGAAAATTGATTTTGCGTGGCGGGCACCTTAACACGCCCGCCACGCCGGCGGCGGCGTGTTAAGGTGCCCGCCACGCAAAAATCGATTTTGCGTGACGGGCAAAAACACGCCTGCCACGTAAATTAAAATTGGATGTGGCGGGGTATTTTCCGTGACGGGCAAAAAAAAAGTGCCTCAAGACGGAAAAGATTTTGCCAGTGCTCGCAAAATCAAATCAGTACTAGTGTGTGAATAGCTGAGGCTGCAGTATATATGCTCATATATATTTACAGGTACAAATCGCTCAAGTTTGAATTTTGCAGCTGTTTCTTTTTTGTAAACCATCTTGTAATAGGCCTATAGGCTAAACCTCTTCTTATATTTGATCATTGTGGCTCCTGCCACATTTTCAGAAAAAGAAGGAGTACTAATAAAATGCTAACACTGGTACCTGTTGAAGAGTGAGAGAAAAAGCAGATCGTGTGTTACGGTTTATTTTTATGCGAATGCTAGTTAAGATTTTAAGTCCACTTAGAATGGTCATGGGCCATGACAAAACAAAAGGCATAAGTGTCATGCAGTAAAAAAATACTTTGGTTAGGCTTGTTCTGTCTCTGAGATCCCCTCTCTGATTTCTGCTTTATTTAACTTAGTTATTTCTGTTGATGCAATGGAAATTGGAATGTGACGTTTTGAAAAGGAAAAAAAGGGCGAAACACTTTTGTGGTGATGGAAGTGGGCATACCAGGAGATTGTCCAAGCCGGAGGTACAAGGCCTCTGTCTCAGATGAAACGCTGGCCTTCCCCATGTCGAGGAGAACCCCGGTCCAGAGCAAGCACCTCGATGTGTCACCCATGGTGATGGTGCCATCATTACTCGTGTAGGTGTAGGCATACGCCAAGCATGAGCAATTTCTGCTACACTCAGCTTGGCATTGGTCGAAGCTTCTGTTCCTGATGTGCACAAACTTGTCAGGAATCTTCATTCCAGACAAGGTCAGGAAACGGTCTTCCTGTCCGCATTCCAGAGCTCCCTTTCTTCGGCATCCTCTTGAAGAGTTGAAAGCATCTATAGGCTCAAACCCATCTATGCACTGGCACGCTGGGGCAACCCTAGTGTGGTCGCAGAACCCAAATGGGCCACATGAGGCATAGAGATCACAGGTACTAGGCACCTCAGAAACGGCCTTCCATTGCAACGAGTTGTTGTTCCAGATTTGGAGCCTCATGTTGCCGGTGTAATCAAGCAACAGACGTGTGTAGGGTGAGCCCTCAGAGGCTGTATAAGTATAGTAGAATCCGTCTCCTGTGTTGAACACCGATTGGGACAAGACATAGGTAGCATTGCTCTGGTACGTCGTCATGCCGGACACCGAGAGATCATTGGTAACAATAGCAGTGCGGAGGTATGGTGAAGTTCCATTCCAGATGAACAACTGAAGGTTGTTGTTAGGATCAATACTGCTGGAGATGTCCCCTGTAGATGGGTCATCAGGGCCTTTCCATGCAATAAGGCGCATGGCAACTTGGGCCCTATAGGAAAACAAGAACTTCATGGTTGGAAGGATGGTGTCGGTTGGGTGATCAAAGCTTTGCCATATAACGTCCACCCCGCTTTGAAGGACAAAGTTCCCCGAGTCGAGCAGTTTGGCGAAGGCTGTAGTGCCTCCCATGGTGACATTGCTTGTGGTTGCCCAATGAGTGTGTCCTTTTGAGTTGGACAACGAGAGTGTTAGATTGTTGTTGATGGCGAGCTTCGCTGAAGAAGTTGTGGTGATGGGGTTGTCACGGTTTGCGACCCACACCACGGTGCGCTCGGGGATGTTGTGGTACCAAATTCCAATGTATAAATTCTTACTGGAGCTGGTTGGGAAGAAGAAACCAAGGGCGAAGATCCCGCCTTCAGAGACAAGCATGTCTCCAGGATAGAGTGGCTTTGATTGTGTGAGTTGGTTATTGGATTCGGAGAGAGAACTCAAGAGCAAGATTAGGAACATGAGGACAGGGAGGTAGGCCACATCCATCAAGCCCTCTGTTCTTTGTAGTTTGGATTTGAAGTGTGAAGAAGGTAGTATATACATGCCTATATTATATATACACGGACAGCAACTAGACCAGAAACTCGAATATGATTGTCACTTTGCTGGTAGAGTCAGCAGTCAAAAGAGCGAGGACTTGGACCAAAGTGGTGTAGACTGTAGTCCAGAGGCTCATGTCGTCTCCAATGAAGACCATCTTCTTCTTTTTTTTTTTTTTTTTTTTTTTAGAAAAACCGGGCTTATATTCATAGTAAATGCATGCAGCACCCCAGTTCACACAGACTCAGTAGTTGTTGTTTGGTAGTAAAACAAAGACTACTGTCTGCCGTGTGACGAACGGAGAGTGGTGACATGGTCTTCTCCATGGGATTATTTACCAAAGCTTTTCACGGTCTTTCATCACAGATATTCATACGAGAAAGAAAAAATTATGCCAATTAGGGGCCTTTCGGTTTCTGAAATTAGGAGGTTTGGCCACACGTTGTTGACCACCTTTTTTTCTGTCAAAAACCTAGTGATACTATGATTTCTCATTGAAATTCATATATAAATCAAGAGTTTTCTTCCGGCACGTTTAGTAAGCGTGGACCTTTCATCACTTCTCTAGATCATCCAAAACTGATATTGCTAATGTTTATGTATGTTTTGAAATATAATTTGGTCAAGTGTTTAATAAAGATTAAAAAAATACATCTTGAATGAATGCTTCCGGCCATCTCAAAATATAAGGACTTTGGATTTTATCCCATATCAAACCAAATTTATAGAAGAGAGTATTAACATCCACCATTCAAAATAAGTAAACTGTACGTTTTGTAACTGGTAATGTTGCTTTTTTTCTGCTGCACTCATCTTGGCATTGGTCGAAGCTTCTGTTCCTGATGTGCACAAACTTGTCAGGAATCTTCATTCCAGGCAAGGTCAAGAAATTGTTTTCTTGTTCGCATTTCAGCACTTCCTTTCTCCGGCATCCTCTTGAAAAGTTGAGACTATCTACAGGCTCGAATCCATCTAGGCACTGGCACGTTGGGGCAACCCCTGTGTTTGTGTGGTCGCAGTAACTAAATGGGCCACATGAGGCATAGAGATCACATCCTCTAGGGGACTCAGAAACTACCTTCCATAGAAACGTGTTGTTGTTCCAGACGAGGAGCCTCATGTTGCCGGTGTAGTCAAGCAAGACACGTGTGTAGAGTGAGCTGGGAGAGGCTGTGTATGTATAGTAGAGCATGTCCCCTTGGTTGACTATCGATTGGTACAAGACATACTTATCATTTCTGTCGTAGGTGATGCCAGACACTGAGAATTCATTAACGATAGCAGAGCGGAAGTATGGCAAAGTTCCATTCCAAATGAAGACCTGAAGGCTGGAGTTAGGATCAATGGTGCTGGAGAACTCCCCGGCAGATGGGTCATCAACGCCCTTCCATGCAACAAGGCGCATCTCAACTTGTGCCCTGTAGCTCAACAAGAACTCCATGGTTGGAAGGATGGTGTCGGTCGGGTAATCAAAGCTTCGCCATATAATGTCCTCCCCACTTTGAAGAATAAAGTTCCCAGCCAAAAATCCAAATGACCTAGCTCTCCCCGGGGGGCTCTCCCCGGCAGCCGCCCGGGCGGCGGCGCCTGCCGCCAGCGTGGCGGCCGGCGCCCCCCCCGCCTCCCCACCAGCGGATCCGCCGCCCACACTCTCCACCAGCCGGATCCGTCGCCCTCCCTCCCCTCCGGCGGATCCGCCGCCTTGCCTCAGATCTCACTCCCCTCGTTGCCGCCGCCGGGCGGTAGCGCCGGCTGCTGCTCCGGCGCCGTCGTCCCCCTCCTCCCTTCCCTCCCAACTGCGTCACCTCCCCCTCCTTTCCCGAGCTTGGGGTCCGGCGTGCTCGGCGGCTCGGGGCCCGTCGTTCCCTCGACGTGGGGCCGGAGGCCGCCGGCGCGGGTGTCCTGGCGGCGGGGGAGCGCCAGCCAGCTCGGGCGCCGCCCGGCCACGCCCTTCCCGCGCCGCAAGATGAAGACGCCCGCCTGGCTGGCCCGGATGGTGTGGGCGCGCGTCCGCCCCGCCGAAACCGTGGGCGCCCGGCGACGCCGTTGGAAGGGGTGGACGGTGGACGGGCGAAGTCGGCCGCATCCGCTCCGGACCTCGCGGTGGATCTCTCTCCGGGACGCTGCACCGTTCATCCCCTCCTTCATGGGCAGATCAAAGCTCATGCGTTGAGGCCGATATCATCGCCGAGGCTGCTCCGATAGCGGCGGCGATGGGGAGGGGAGCATGATGCAGGACCTCCCCTACCTCCACGCGGCTCGCCGGGCACTCTCCCGGCCGGGCGCAGACGCCGCACTCGTGGGCGTTCGGCCGCCGATTCCCGCCGAGGGCCGACCGGGCGAGAATGTCGAGCCCCGTCACGGCGTTGCTAGCATCGGGGTGCAGATCGGCGCGGCAAGCGCCCGCCCCGCCGTCCACCGTCGCCGGCGCTTCGGAGGGTGCCAGCACTTGCAGATCTGCGGGCGCGCGGCGGCCGCCGCTCGCCCGGGCCTCGAATGCAAGTGTGGGCGCAACGAGCCTCGGGCGCCCAATGCCCAATGGCGAATCCGTCCACCGGCGGGCTGGGCCCCGAGGGGGCGGCTGCCCCGAGACGCCGACGGTTGGCGGCGTGTGCTCTCCCAAAGACCAGCGAGAAGTCGGTGCGGGCGCCATGGCGGCTAGCTGCGTCGGGGTGATCCCGCCGGCGCTCGTCGGGCCGTTGCTTCCGTTGTCTCGGTGCCGACCACCGTGTCGCACAATGCCGAGAAGTCGGTGCAGCGCCATGGCCCCGCCGCTGCGTCGGGGTGATCCCGCTGGCGCTCGTCGGACGTTGCTTCCGTTGTCTCGGTGCCGACCACCGTGTCGCACAATGCCGACCCGTTCGTTGCTGCGCTGCCATGGCCCCACCACCGTGCGGGGAGTGCGGCGACCGAGCTACGCCATCGGCACCGAAGGGTGGCGGCTCGACTCCACACCGCCATCCTCCGCCCTAGCACGCCCTAAGCTCGGGCGGCTGGGTGGGTGGGCGCCAAGATGGTCGACATCGCCGGGCGACGCAGCGGTTCGCCGCGGTGGAGGTCGGCATCGTTGTTACACGCCAGCGTGCAGCGCTTGAGCCTCACGCGTCCGGTGCGTTGCGGGCGGAGGAGCCGCCCGCACGGGTGGACCCTATGTTGGAGGAGGTAGCCGCCGCTCGCCATGGTAACGAGCACCGGGGGCCGGGATCCTACCCTCTACACCTGGTCGGAGTCTTGAGGTAGAAGCGCCACCGAGGTCACTCTCCCACCGAGGCTTCCCCGAGACGGGCAAGTTATGGATGTTGAGCTGCGGGACTTGGGTATGGATGTTGAGCTGCAGGACTTGGCCACACCCCTGGAGGAGGAGGTGGACGGCCAAGGAGCGGGGATGCCGATGAATGCACCGAGGAGGACAACAGGTGCTTATGCGCATCCTTCCGCAAGATGACGTTCAAGAAGGTTCCCGAGCCGCTGCTACCAAGGTCGGCCGCACCCCGGCTGTTGAGAAGCAACCCAAAGCGGTCGAGGAACGGCGACGAAGGCCACTAGCTCCCACACGATCTAGCTGCGTCAAGCCGCTCGTCCTTCCCTCCGTGCGGTGGCGCAGCGTGCCCAACTCAAGCTTCTGCGGCGTGAGTTGGATTTCATCAATGGCGGTCGTCGGCGCCGGACATTGCAATCACAAACTACGTTGACAGCTTTGGGCGGGACCTACCGGAGAAGGCGGTCAATGCATTAAGGGCTGCAAGCGAGGCTTGATGACATGGAGCTTTGCGGGCGCTAGCTACAATTGCGGCGGAGGCGGGACGGACATGATGGAGTCTCCATGACGGTGCAGCTAGATGATGCTCTACGGTTGTTTCTAGAGTGTGAGTAGTCAATTTAGTATCCCTCCCCAGGTTTGACGATCTGTCAATCCGGGAAGTTGTTTCGCCGCTTGCGCATGTAATTCTCTACTCTTCTACTTATTAATATATGCCGGGCTTGCCTGCTGCGTTTCAAAAAAAAAAAAAAAAAAGAATAAAGTTCCCTGTGTCGAGCAGAGTGGCGAAGGCTGTACCGCCTCCCATGGTGACATTGCTTCTTGTTTCCCGATGAGTGTGCCCTCTCGAGTCGGACAACGAGAGTGTTAGATTGTTGGTGATGGCAAGCCTTGCTGACGAAGGTGTGGTGATGGGGTTGTCACGGTTTGCGATCCACACCACGGTGTGCTCAGGGATGTTGTAGTACCAAATTCCAAGTTATAAATTCTTACTGGAGCTGGTTGGGAAGAAGAAACCAAGAGCGAAGACCTCGTCTTCAGAGACGAGCATGTCTCCATGACAGAGTGGCTGTAATTGTGTGAGTTGGTTGTTGGATTCGGAGAGAGAACTCAAGATCAAGAACAGGAACACGAGGACAGAGAGGTAGGCCACATCCATCAGCCCTTATTCTTTGTAGTTTGCCTGTGAAGTGTGAAGAAGGTATCATATATATTACGTATGGAGAACAAACTAGACCACCAATCGAATATGACCCTCACTGGTGTGGTAGAGTCAGTGGATCAAAAAGAGTGGTGATTGGACCCAAGTGGAGTGCAGACCAAATACTTTTCTTTTTGAGGGAACAGGAGGGGCTTGCGCCCCTACTAGAAATATATTGAAAAGGAGGTCCAAACAAAACAATTACCAAAACAAGGAGCAGGGCTAGAAAAAGGCCCATTAATTTTGTCTCTAATGAAAGTGATTGGTACATAAGACCATCTTGATGTGATGCAGGGTTCTTGGGCTACTAAGGATTTCTATGGAACATAGGAATTTCAAAGGTACCAGACACGAATTTACAGGAATTAATTTATTTTCACAGAAATAACACGGAATCGGGTCAAAGGGTACATGATTTTCACATGAAAATTACAAGAAACAGGAAAAAAAAAAATCCCGCGTTTCAAAAGGGCTTAAAATTTTTAACTTCTCATATATAGTACATTCAGGGTTTCCTTGGAATGCAGGTCTTTCATAGAAATTGTACATAAATTTCATAGTAATCAATTTTATTTCACATGAAAAATACAGGATTTGGAAATTTTTTTTTTTTTTGCATCTCAAAGGAGTTTTCTCGCTGATTTGTGCCTCCGGTTATGATGAGGACTACATTGTCAAGAGCAATATTGTCCATTGATCTTGAAGACTGAGTTCCTGGATTTTTTTTTTTTAGGAGTGGAGAGGTCACCTCATTCGAAAGCGAAGTTTGAAATGGTGGGAACCATACCACCGAGAGCCAGTACTCCCTCGGGTTGGTATTAGAAGTCGTTTTTGGACAAGTTTTGGGTCAAACATCGGGAATATAAATCATCAATAACTTTTAAGTTGTTGAGTTTGTAAATTTAAAAATTATATGAGTAGATTTGTCTTAAAAATACTTTGATAAAAGTATACATATATCACATCTTCATAAATATTTTTATAATAATAAGAGGTCAAAGTTGTGTTTTGGAGACCGTGTCCGCTGTCCTAAACGACTTCTAATACCATCTCGGAGGGAGTATGTTGTAGAGTTGACATTTGACGAAGGGTGAGAAGACGTACTACTGCACCGAAGTGGCCTCAGTGCCGTAGTTTGCCCGGCAGTAAGATTGATGTGCCAGTAGTTTTCTTGATGGTTGTGGATCTCGACGCCTGTGGCGTCTGTTACTTTTGACCTCCGTCCGGTGGATTGCTTCGAGCTTTAAATTGACATTTAGCATAAGGTAGATTGTAGACCACAAGCCCACACCAATTAGCCCCTTTGGCGGGTTTATGGGGTTTCATGTTGCAGTTTCCAAGACTTTCATTTGTTGAGAACGGTGTAGACAAATTTCATTTCTATAAAACTCATTTCATCACACGAAGTTTTTATCATATATCTCTTCATCAACACCATGCCATATAAGCTTCCTTAATGCCCATAGTATTTTTATGAAACCTCCATAGTATTTTAGCATATTTTATCATGTGTTTGATTTATGGGATGGGATGAGATGTGGAAAGTTCCTCATTTTTAGGTATTTGGTCAAGAGACAGTGAGACAGTTGAGGATGGGATCATCCGCTGAATATTCTTAAAAATGTGCCATCCCTTCTCCCTTGAAAACGAGGGGACAGGCTCGTCCCTCATCTGTGTTGTTTCCTCTTTCTTCCTTCCATTGCTCCTCCCTTCTTCTATTTGCTTTGTCGCGGGCCTAGGCTGCCCGAGAACCGCTCGGGCGGCAGCGACCGGCAGATTGTGAGTAGTGGACCCGGAATATGGCGATCGGTGGGGCGCCAGCGAGCGAGCGACCTCGACGAAAGTGGTGGGGAGAGATCGTGGGTCCGGGTCCCGCCGCGCATACCGCCACTTGGTCGGTAGAGGTCGAGCTCGGTGGATCTGTCTTTGCGGTGGCAGTGGAGGCCATGCTTGGGCGCATGCGGCCGAGGCGGACAGGTCGAGCTAGAAGACACGAGCAAAAGTAGCCCGGCCCGCAGGCCCGGCCCGAAATCGACGGGTTTTGGCCCGTCCATGAACCTCCATCGACCGGGGGGCAGGCGGCAGAGATTTTGAAGCCCGGTAAAATTTTTCTTAGCCCTGAACTTCGGCCCGAAATACATTTTTAGCTATTTTGTAGTGTAAAATACGCGGGTGGCCGCCAAGCTTTGGGCCCGGCCCGAAAAAGCTAGGCCCGACTTTCCGGTGGGACGTCATGGGCAGGATTTTTGGCCCGAAATAAATGGTTTTTTTTCGGCCCGCCCGAACCTGACCCAGCCCGAAAAAATGCTCAGCTGGAGCAGCAGACAAGCCGAGGCATGATGAAAAAAATCACCAATTGACTAGTGGACATCATCCTCATCCCTTGATATCCTTTTCTTAAAGGGGAATTTATTTGCAAGACACACGCAAAAACGTGTATTTTCTTTGGAACACACCGCAAACACGCTCGTTTCTTTGAGTACCATTACAGTTTCATGGTCATTTGCCAAAACACACCGTGGTGATTATTTTATTAATATCTCAGATTTTAGGAGAGAGAAGGTGGGTGAAATATCTTTATGCCCCCGTCTTCAACCTGCGGCTTGCTTTTGAGAAGAGCGGATCAGCAGCTTGCCTCGGGCGGCGGCGAGGCCCGGCCGGTCACCGCACCGCTTCCAAAGATGACCCTTGCTAACCGCCGAGCCATGCGCGGGCGTAGGCACTGTGCGCTCCGCCGATCCTCGGCGCGACGGCGGCGCGGCCCGCCCCAGGCCCGAAGGCCACCGCGACCGGCCTGGCGCTGTTCGCTAACGGCAGGAGCGCGCCTCCCGCGGCGCCCCAACCCTCTCAAGCGGCGCAAGCGCAACCGCACGGCGCGGGCGTTGCTCCACATGCGGCGCCAAGCCAGTTACGCGCGGGCGCCAGCCGCCGACGCGGCGGCTTCTTTGCGCGCTGGCGCGCCTCATGGCGCTGCCCTCGCGACGCCCGGCGGCCGTGGGTGGCTTTCACCTCCGACACGGTGCAACATGATGGAAAGCGACGTCGTTCGTCCAGCCCGGTTCGAGCTTCCCTAATGACGGGATGCGGCAAGGGGACGAGCTGAGGCTGGGCCTAGGGAGGAAGTGGCCGAGCAAGCCCATGCGCGGCACGGAGGAGCTCGCCCGGTGTAGATTGGAGGAGGCGGCGGTCCACGGGGGCATCAGTTGTCATTTTAGAAAGTTTCTCTCGCCCGGACACTAGAAATTGTTAGTTTAATAGACGCTGTGTGTTTTGGCAAATGACCATGTAATTGTAATGGTACTCAAAAACGAGGGTGTGTTCTAGCAAAATACGCGTTTTCACAATTGTCCTACAAATAAATTCCCCTTTCTTAAAAAGGGACCAATCTATCCTCACAACCAAATACTAAACAGGGACGGACGTCGTCCTCAAACCATTAGCGTTTGATGAGTGAAGTGGTAAGTCATGATCTTGTCTTGGAGGATATACGTATTTATACAACTTTTCAAGGTTTTACAGGGAAGATTCGCTAGAGAAAGAAAAATTATGACATGACAAGGGGCCTTTCCGTTTCTGAAATGAGGAGGTTTGGCCACGCTGCTGACTGCCTTTTTCAGTCAAAAAACCTTCTACTCATATTATGGTTTCTCAATTTAAAATTTAAATCAAGAGATCCTTAAGGTACTTTGAGTAAGCATGGATCTTTCACTTCTCTAGATCGTCCAAAACTGAGATTGCTAATGTCTATGTTGTGTTTCGAAAAAAATAATTGAGTCTAATGTTTACCAAGGGAAAATACTTCATAAACTAATTAAATTTCATTGTTTTATCCTATGCCAAACCAAATTTATAGAAGAGAGTATTAACATAATCACCATTCAAAATAAGTAAACTATGAAATTATATTTCGTAATTAATCTAATAATACTATTCTTTTTCTAGTTTTGATAGTTTTACTTAGAACAAATATGAAGCTACTTATATTTTGGACGGTAGGAGTTGAGTGCAATTTGGAGCATTTTGAACTTTTCTTCTAGACTAGAGTACATTTTTAAACAATTTTTGGGCATACTTGCATCTCCTAAAGACTACAAAATATGGATTCTAAAGAGTGATCGTAGAATTTGGATTCAGAATAAAAATAGTCACGTCTGGATTCTAGATTATCACTAAGAGATTCTAGCTTGGATGTATTATAAAAATACCCCCCACACACACACACACACACTCTTACATGTGCCCGAATTCGACATGTTGTCAAACAAAAATCTAGTTTGACATGCAACAATTCTCATTGAAGTGAGAGGGGAAGAACGTTGGATGACTCGCAAGGTTTGCCACATGAAAATAAAAAGTGAGTCATGGCTCCTCGTTCAGTTGTTAAGGGAATCATGACGCCTAAGAGGGTTGGAGGAGGGGGAGGGGGTTGAATTAGGCAACCTAAAAATTTTACTTCTAATTATGGCCTCTAACTTCACCTAATTAAAACCTATTGCAATAATGTAAGCTATCTATGTGCAATTACGGTCTTTGTAGGTGTAGTTTGTAACCTAGTTACAATCCTATCAACTAGCCTATGAACTAAGCTAGGAAAGTTAAAGCACACAACTAGGATAACAAATATAAATGCGGAAGGTAAAGTGGGATAGAGATGCAAACTCCCATCAATGACTCTGGCACTTTTTATCGAGGTATCGAGAAGCGCGCAGGCTTCCCTCTAATCCTTGTTGGAGCCCCTCGCAAGGGCCAAGCTCCCGGTCGAGTAACTCCATGGATAGCCTCGGACCTTCCCCACGCGCCAGTGGGTCTCCGACGTGCCCTCAGGCAAGCCTCTCTCGGATGCTCCCCGCAGTCTTCACTATCAAGCTTCTAGCCGAAACATCACGGGCCTTGTTCCCTTGGTACACAATGGCTGCCACACCACAAGCGCGGTTGGTGTGGTCTCGCAAGACTACAAGCCCTACCTAGTACAACAATGGTGCATGCAAGCACCGAGATAGCAACAGGTATGCAAACCTCACTAACAACAGGCATAAGCGGTGGTCTAACTTGCCTAAGCACTTCGCAAAGCACCTACACTAAACACCATGTGTATCACTAAGCACTATACAAGTGGAGAGCTCTAAAATGGTGTGAAAACAACCTTGGTATGTTTCCATACTCCCACATATCTCATTTGGCCAGTTGAATGCAGTATTTATAGCCTCAAATGAGAATATAGCCGTTAGGGGGCAACATCCCGCCGCTTCAGACGATGACCATTCACTAGCCCAACGGTCACTTTTCAATAAGTGACCAGGCGCACTTTGAGTCTGGTCAACAATTGTCAGACACGCCTAGTCATGAAAAAACGTTTTCTGGACCTTACTGACGTCGACTAGACTTACTGACCATGGTCAATGGTGCACTCCTCTTGAACCGACCAAACTCATCACTGTGAGTCTAGTGTAGAGTCTGGTCGATGTTGCACTCTTGTTAAACTGACCAGACTCATCACCTATGAGTCTTGCATGGGGAGTAAAATTATTTAATATTCACTTAGGAAATTTTCACAAAGAGAAAATTGTTTTTATTTTAGAAAAAAATGTTATTGTAGCTTAATGGTTTGTGAAATTGGTATATGTTCTTGTGAAAATGGCTTCTAGCTTCAATAGAAAAATATTCAACCTTAATAAAATATAAAAGGTTTCATTTACTTATTTACAATGTATTATATACTCTTAAACATCATTATCATTTATATGTTATTTAAAAATGTTGTACTGGCCATTGACATTGTCCAACGAAGGGAATAGATATGAGATCAACAAGAATAAAATCTATATCTATATCTATATCTATACCTACTAATAAAAAGAGAAAATTTCAGTCCCACCTCTTTTTTCTACCAATTTTTCTGCCCGCTTTTCTGCCGCCTCTCCTGTCGTATACAATTAGGATTTCAGCTAATTACTTTCGTACAAAATCTGACCGGGTGCAAAGGAAAGTCGCCCCTCTGCCGTGCATCCGTGCGTGTGCGCGTGGCCCATTAGATGAAGCTTTCAGTTTGCACCGGCCCAGCCGCTGTGGTGGAGTTGTCGTGTTGCTGCTTGCTGGACCACGCACGAGAGACGCATCTGTTTTGGTCTCCAGGTGTCTGGACGTCCGGACGGAATCGACTTGCACTCTCGATGACATGTTCGATTCAGGTTGTTCTCTATTATTCCTGTCTTTTAGAGAGTTTTTTTTTTCTTTCTTCTCCAATAATACTCTCTTTGAGAACGGAATCGATTTGGTTCTCCATGGCCTGTTAGTTTTCATCTTTTCCCTATTTTTCCTATTATAATTTAGCCCATGAATCTTCTTTCTTGTTGTAAAAACAACAACGGCGAGCCTCAGCCTGTTCTGGAGCATGGTGGCTGACGTCCATGAGCGCGGTAGCCGATGTTCAGGTCCAGGCATGCAGCGGTGGTCATCGACAAAAAAAACTGAATTGTAGTTGACATTCTTTCCTGTCCAGCAACAGCATTGAATCGTCAAGATAATTAATTTGAATATGACAGGTATTGCTTGGTGGCATTAGTCTGTCATTTATGTATGCTGCACCTGCATATTCAATTTAAATTTAACAATACTAGTTAAACGCCGCGGCGCGGCATTACGGGATAACAAAAAAATTTATATAAAAAAACACACGGATCGCATTGATAAGATAACAATATTATGAAGAGAACGTATCCGCAAGCACACCGCGCTTATGTGCAACCATGCACACTTTAGATCCTGAACGCCCATCTCCCATCGGTGGACCAAAGCAGCGTGAGAGTGGGATTTTTTTTCATTTTAACGCCGCACGCGCCTTGACATCTAATTTATTTTTGCGTAAAACCCCTCCAAGCTGGACCATCCCTCGCATACACATGAGAGTGTATGCAAATATTAGTGCTTATCTCATGGGCAATACCGCATGTCTTGAAAAATCTCATAACCTTAAAACAAAGTATGTTATCTTCACGCATACAAATACTTGCGGGTTTACAATGTATTGTAGAATGAGTAATCCACTTGAGTGTGTGTGGCAAGATTCATCATAACATATATAAATATAATAGTTATTATTGCTATAAGTGACTATGGTTCTAAGTTAGTTACACATCTATGCTAGCTATAATGTTTTTCTCACGGTTAAATTTTCATCTCAAGATTTTTTGATTCCATCGAGGAATATGTTTATTCATTATGGCTTGAACCGCATATCGAATCCAATAGTTTACCCGGCATATATAAGCACCGGTGTGTCTTTACACCAGTCTTTCGATGTGTCTAGGGTCAACCATAATAAACATCTTTTCCCCGCTCATCTAAACATAAAGCATATATTTTCCATAGAAACTCCATGGCAAAAGAACCTCGCAAACATGATAACAATTAGAAAAAAAATATGAGAAGCAAGTATTAAAGCAGGGCAAGCGAGTTACATATCTGCATTGTGCTAAGTTGTGTTTCAACTTTTCACACACACCAACCGTGATCGGCCATTTCTTTATCACTATTTTTTTATGCATGCCACCGATGTCGTTGAAGCACACATTGTCTTAAAATAGAAAAGATATATAAGTGTTAGTATTTACTCATTTAAACCATTTTCTCCCGCACTTATCAATCCTCTATATCTTTACTCTATATCAACTAACCCATATTTTATTCAACCATCTCCCTCTCTCTCTCCTCTCCTTTTTCTCCTCCCTTCTTCTTTTTTTTTTTCTTTCTTCTTTTCTTTTTTTCCCTTTTACAATATTTTAGTAACAAAAATTTTAATTAACTAATAATAATAAATTTTCCTCCTTTTTATTTATTTTATTTTTTTCTTTTCTGTTTTTTTGTATACCGTTTTCCTTTTTTTCCCCTTTTCTCTACCTTTTCTTTCTTTTCCCCCTCTCCTCCTTTATCCATTCTTTCCGCCGGCGCCGCTCGCACCTGCTCGACCTCTCTTCGCCGCTCGGCCCTGCACCACCGGTGGCCACCACCCGCCCCTACTCCACCGGGGGCCAGCCTTGCTACCCCATCCCCGCTCCCTCCGCGGCGCCCGCATCGAGTGCGGCGGGACGAGCTCGTGGCAGCGGGCGCTCCCTCCGCGACGGGGAGGGTCAACAGCGGCGGAGTTGCGACCGGCGCGTGAGGTAGGGGCTTGGCCGGGAGGCGGACCACGGCGTCCAGCGCCCACGCCGGCTGCGCGAGGAGGACTTCGACGGCTGCGCACGTACCGGCCATGGCTGACGTCGTCGGATTTGGGGAGGAGCGTGGGGTCGACGCGATGCGGGTGTCGAGTTCTGGCATCGACGGCGGCAAGGCGATAAGGAGCAGGGGCGGCGCGCAAAGGTCGACTAATCCGGCCACGCCCGCTAACTCCGGTCCCGGCTCCTACCAGCGCCGCCCCTCCCTCCATTCCTCTCCGCCGCTACCAGCGCCGCCGACGCGGCAGCCATGACGCCGCCCCCACGCGCCGCCTCGGCCGGCCCCACGTAGGCACGCCGACCCCAACCACATCGCCAGCGGCCACGCAGCGCCCACAAACTGCCTCCGGCGACGCTGCGCTGACGACGCAGCTGCCGAGGGGTGTCGCAGCGGCCACGGCCTCGGCCACAACTGCAACGCCTGCCGACACCACGCGGCCCTCCGAGCGGTGCCGCACCGCCGCACCACCGCCGGCCCGCCACCCCGTCGGATTGCGGAGCCACGTGCGCCCTCGGAGCGCCATATGGTGTGCGACCGCCGCACGGCGCCGGACCGCCTGCAAACTCCGCCGCCGCGACATCGCCCACCAACAGTGGACACCATGGTGCTTGTCTCTCTCCCAATTGCTCTCCCATATCCCATCTTCTACAAACGAATGCCTCAGTCATTGATGATGCACACTACGTGGTCGACGAATTTCCTCTACCGCATTTTTACATGCAGCTCTAACTATTTAATATTGTTTAACTGCTTAAAAAAAGATCATGCAGGACGTTCTGACACTGCGAATGTTGTACCTGTTTTGCGATTAGTAAAGCTGCCCATGCTCATAGCGTCTAGGACCTAAACAAAAGTTATTGTTGGTGTTTAGGTATTTCAGTCCTATTGTATAAGTTTTAATTGATTCCTAACCTTTTCTTGTTGGTCTGGAGTTTCTGTAATTCAGCCATGTGCATTTTGAAACCTGAATCTGACAGTATTGTTTAGTTTTAGTTGAAGTATTTGAGTGTCATGGTGATTCAGGTACTAAATCTCAGTTTCTTCATGCAGCAGAAGTTCAGATGTCTCTATCTATTTTAGGTGTGGCTTAGTTTGGTCAGAAGTAACCTGCAGCCTGAGTAGCGATTACTGGCCAAAGGTATGAACAAAGCTGACACTCTCCAACTGCTGCTTTCATTCAAATTTCGTTCCCTTTCAAACTAACTAATTACCTCACTGAGTGTGCCAATGTGTTGGACTTGATTGTATTACCGTTTCTCATTTAGCCATATTAGAGGCTTTTAAAAGTTTAATAGATAGCTGCATCGATGAAACCTTGGTTTCACAGGGAACGCTTAGATGAAGGCCAGACATCAAGGATTGAAATCCGATCCCACAATCATAGAGAAGATATGTGCTATCCTAGAAGGCTTGCTAGATTTCCGCTACAGTGATGTCTGGGACAGATCATTTCATGTAATTTCAGTGGCATTTGACAAGTTTGTTATGTATTTCAGCACCTTAGTATATCCTCACACATCCATACAATTTTGTTATTGCATTTCATTCTGCATCATGTCATTGATTCTGTTATGATGGTGATAATAGATCATCATTTTCGTTGTCTATAGATTAGCTGTGTTGGAGATTTGGAGTTCCTAGTCTTATCTGGCCAGTGGTCACAACTCATAAGGCACCATGTTTTTATTCTTGGGCTCCGATATTTGTAACTTGAACTAACTTGCTATGTTCATTTTTGAATGAAAATTTGATTATATTATTTATTTTACTTCAGTTAATTTTCGCGTGGATTGCTATGGGGGTCGATCTCTAACCTCACTCAAAGCTAATTTTCGAGTCTGTTGATTCTCATAATTCTGAGTTGCACAAAAGTTTAACAATCCTAGGATTCGAAGTTTGACAAGCTTAGCATTTAGTGAATTGGGACCTTAACAGTGTCTTTGTGACTGCACAGTGACTTCATTACAAATTCTGCTGTGTCTCAATGCGAGAAGTACATCTCCTTAAGCTATAAATAGGAAGCTGAGTTGGACAGACCATCCTTTAACACATTTAATAAAATTACATGAGACCTTTTCAGACCTTTGTTACGTTTTTTAATTGCTTGCTGATAGCGTGCATGTGTTTAATCACTGCACAAGGTAATCTGTTTAATCGAATCCATTTAATTTAAGTTGATCAAATATTTTATTGTGAAGGTTGATCCATAGTCGCATCATGTCATTGATTCTTTTATGATGGTGATAATAGATCATCATTTTCGTTATCTATAGCTTAGCTGTGACGTACCAGGTGAGCGATGGAGCAGCGACATTGGTGTGGCGGCGCGATCTTCAACTTAGACAACGAGCAATGGACGACGGGCGATGTCGATCGCGAAGACGACGGATTGCACGGCTCAGGTAGCGTGGAGTTGAGGATAGTGCATGGCGTCGCACCACGAAGAGGACGATGGAGCAGGTTGACGACGTGTCATCACACGAGGGTGAGGACGACGGCGTGGCGGCCCTCTACGGCGAGGACTACGGAGGAGCAGCGACGTTGGTGTGTCCGCGGCGATCTTCAACTTGGGTGGCGAGCATCGCACGAAGACGACGACACATGATGGTGAGGACGATGAAGCAGGTCGACGGCGCGGCGACGCTCTACAACGAGGACGCGAAGGAGGTCGACGGCGTGGCGTCGCACGAGTTCGACCGTGAACGGCGCCACGGCGTCACATGACGGCGAGGTGAAGGAGTAGTCCTCTTTTGGAGCGGAGGAGAGATCTAGCACCAGGAGATTTGGGAGGCCGTGGTGTATATTTGTCACACATAATTTATTTCCTTTTTTCTCTCCTCTACTAATCGGGAAGGAGAGATATTTTTTCCTTGTCACACATAATTTATTTCCTTTTTTCTCTCCTCTACTAATCGGGAAGGAGAGATATTTTTTCCTTTTAACTCCAAGGTGCATGTCCACCAAATCCACGGTGCATGTCCACCAAATCAGGATTTATAGGGTTTCCTTTTGTGTGGTTTCCTTTTTGCATGAAATCTTCTATTTTTAGATCGCAGGAAGTGTGGTATAGGGGGACGCGCGGCCGATCGTCGCATGGCCAACATCACCGAGCGGACAGAAAAAAAGTCACACGAAAAAATGTCCCCCTTTCATCCTTTATATGTAAGTAAAGATATGACATAGAAAATCATGACAAGGTTTTAGTTGAAATAAGAATGGTTCTATGAAGAACCTGTATATCGACTGAGGACTCCTTGACTGTGGTCCATTGTAGTAATGCCAGTCTCCTTTGACTGGTCCATTGTAGTAATGAAAAAGGAACTCTTCTGGCATTTTTACAGTGAGGTTTTTTTAATGGTTTTTTTTTTTTTTCAAATATAAGAGCACAAGACACATTCTTGAAAAATCTTTAGCCGGAGCTTAAGTAGACAACTGTATAACAATAAGTTATATGTATGCCGTTGTAACGCACGGGCATGTTTCCTGTTAAAATAAAACGGAGAGAGAGAGAAACAGAAAGTTTCAATGGGGCAGTGAAAACGCGGCCCACATGAAGCTCATGCATCTTTTTTTTCATCGTCGTTGCATAACAAATCACAAATTTTGTAACGCATAATCCATACTCCTTGCAGAGGCCGATCGGCCTGCGCTACCGCACATGGAACATATGACTGACCGTTGCCACTCTTTTCGCATCTGTAGCGCAGGAGTGAAAGATTGTTGGCATGTGTACACCATGAGACCCTTTACTGGAACCGCCCGTGAGGGACGGAGTGGTGGGCTGGGACCGTGCGAATGGGCGATCTCCGACCGTGCGAATAGGCGATCTGAGCGGGGCGACGGGATCCTATATCTACATCCACGGACGAAGGATCTCTCCAGTCCAGATCCCATTCTCCCTCTGGCGGCCGTAACTAACTGACCGCGTCCTCCTCTCCCTCTCCTTGGTGTGTCGAGATCGCGAGATGGCGCCGCCCTCGAGCATGTCGACGGAGAAGGGGAAGGAAATCGATGACTGGCTGCCCATCACCTCGTCTAGAAACGCTAAGTGGTGGTACTCCGCTTTCCACAATGTCACGGCCATGGTCGGCGCCGGCGTCCTCAGCCTGCCCTACGCAATGTCTGAACTCGGATGGTATATATGCATCCATCTCATCTCGTCTTGTATATATATGCCTACATTCATCTTAACAACGCCTTGCATTAATTGTGATTACTGATACTGATTTATTGATTGATGGATAATGGATCTGCTCTTCGATCTGCACGAATGAATTTGAATGGATGCATGCAGGGGTCCCGGCGTGGTCGCCATGCTCCTGTCTTGGGTGATCACCCTGTACACGCTGTGGCAGATGGTCGAGATGCACGAGTGCGTCCCGGGGAAGCGCTTCGACCGCTACCACGAGCTGGGCCAGCACGCGTTCGGCGACAAGCTGGGCCTCTGGATCGTCGTCCCACAGCAGCTCATCGTGGAGGTCGGCGTCTGCATCGTCTACATGGTCACCGGCGGCAAGTCCTTCGAGAAGTGCTACACCGTCGCCTGCCCGGACTGCAACCCCCCGACCGGACCAGCTCGTGGATCATGATCTTCGCCTCCATCCACCTGCTCCTCTCGCAGCTCCCCAACTTCAACTCCATTACACTCGTCTCCCTCGCCGCCGCGATCATGTCGCTCAGGTTCGATCTTCTGCTATCTGTCATTGCTACTTGGATCGATCGTGGATCATGCAATCAATACTTTTACATAATTCATGCAATGTATATATGCAGCTACTCGACGGTTGCATGGGCGGCGTCTGCGCACAAGGGGCGGCAGGCGGACGTGGACTACAGCATGAAGGCGTCGACGGCGACGGGGCAGACGTTCAACTTCCTGAGCGCGCTGGGGGACGTGGCGTTCGCGTACGCGGGCCACAACGTCGTGCTGGAGATCCAGGCCACCATCCCGTCCACGCCCGACAAGCCGTCCAAGAAGCCCATGTGGCAGGGCGTTGTCCTCGCCTACATCGTCGTCGCCATCTGCTACCTCCCAGTCGCGTTCGTCGGCTACTACGTCTTCGGCAACGCCGTCGATGACAACATCCTCATCACCCTCGAGAAGCCACGCTGGCTCATTGCCGCCGCCAACATCTTCGTCGTCATCCACGTCATCGGCAGCTACCAGGTCCCAAAATCTCATATGCATTGCATTGGTGACAGCAGCTTATTACGTACCTTAATTCCTTGTGATCGATCGATGACACAACATCGTATATAACAGATCTATGCCATGCCCGTGTTCGACATGCTCGAGACGTTCCTGGTGAAGAAACTCCGGTTCACCCCAGGCCTGCGTCTCCGTTTGATAGCACGCTCACTCTATGTTGGTAAGTACTTATACATTCAAAGCATTTAACTGATTTGATGATCTGATTATATGCAGAGTGTAGTGTCTACTAAAACCTATTACGTACTTGGCTTATTATGTTCATCGTTTATTTGTTGCTCCGTGCATTTTCTGTTGTACGTGCAGTGTTCACAGCTCTGGTTGGCATTGCCGTGCCGTTCTTCGGGGTTGCTAGGGTTCTTTGGTGGCTTCGCATTTGCGCCGACAACCTACTATGTGAGAGATCCTTTATATTTTTCTATCTGTTTCTTTCAACCCAGTCTAAGTACTTCATTTTGTTGATGTACTTGCTAATTTTGACTCATCCGAAATCGCTACACGACCAAACAGCTTCCCTGCATTCTATGGTTGAAGATTAAGAAGCCAAAGGCGTTTAGCCTCTCTTGGTTCATCAATTGGGTGAGTCCTCATTTCAAAAAAAATTTTGTCTTGTTTTACCTCTGGATAGAATGTAGATGGTGCATTATTATTATTTATATGTCACTTGCAATTTGGTAAGCCGTTGATACTATATGTGCTAACAAATAAATTGGATGCCTTTAAAATGACCTGCAGTTTTGCATCATAGTTGGCGTGCTCCTGACGGTGTTTGCACCCATTGGTGGCCTCCGGTCGATCATCGTCAACGCCTCCACCTACAAGTTCTTCTCGTGATCGATTATTCCCTTCATTGGTCGCCCAATACATTAGTTTGCTAGCTAGCTAGATAAACATGAGCAAGTTGCTAGGTTTAAATCTTATCTGTGTCGTCAAAAAGGCTAGGTTATATATGCCATATGCTATGTGTGTTTGGATATGGATGGATGATGGCACTCGGTTTAATTTTGTGCTGTGGTTAAGTTGTTCAGGTTGTAATGGGATGGTGATTAATTTTGCCTTTGATCATTTTCCAGATTTCAATCAAGTGATGATACAGTTAATTTGCCTGTTTGAGCTGATAATCATACCCTATCAATTTGTTTTTTGTGAACACGTTCGTTGACCGTTTTTTTAAAGATGAGAACCCCTTATAAATTCATATCATTATTAACTAACAATGTGCTCCCATTACGTACACGACTGCTGATAGATGACGAGCCTCAAAATCGTACCGTGCTCCCAATATGGATCAGATCAACACCGTGTGCACAAATCACGTTATGCCAGGCAAGTCTTTTTGTTTCTGTTGCTGCATGCAGTAAATAGCGGACCGCCGCGCTGCCGGAGAGCAGGTCAAGGGCGGCGGAGGGCGAAGCAGCCGAGGGGCGTACCAGCGGAGGTTACAGGCCGTGCCACCAGATTTTGACAGGAGGAAATCGCGAAGGGAGTCTAGTATTACCGTTCCTCCTCCCATCTTTGTATAGCTTAATTGATGTCCATGGGCCCTTGCCGCCGATCACCCCACGGCGATACGACGCCGTGCTCGCCATGCATGGTCGCAGTCATGAGGAGATCTACTACTACAGTGGTTCTCTCTAATCTGGCCGTGGTCTCTGAAGCCCTGATTAGATAGTAGTGTCCAACAAATACAATGCTGAAAACAGCTCTGAACATGGTGCATTTTATTTTGTCTGAACTTTGTGGATTTGATTCTTCTAGTCTACCGAAATAACCAAACAAGGTGGAGCACGTGCCATTTACTAGCGTTATTGAAAAATATGCTGACTCAGAACAAGCCTAGCTAGGATAGGGATGGAAAACTCTTATGAATCTGGTAGATAACAGAGTAACTGAAGATAAAAAAGGCAACCTGTTGTGGAGTAGAAATATCAGTCTGAAATCAGGCAATGTTGATATAAATATCACCAATATGTAATGAATAAGATGAAGGTTGTAATCCATGTACATCTCTTTTATGCTAATATATTACAGTGACCAAATTCAGTATATACATTTTCCTGCAGCTGTGCTCGGTTAACTGCCTTGCGGAGGGATTAACTTAGTAGTGTTGTTCAGAACATAAGCATTGGTGACTGAAGGGAATAATAGTTATATAAAGACCATAACAGAATACAGACATATCAATTGTAAAATATAGATAAAAAAAGTTAATCAAAGGAGAAATCAAACCTATTACATGTTTGGAAAATAATTGTTGGGACATGGTCCCGGCGGATGGCGGAGGCTGCCCCCGAGCACCAATGGAGTTAATGATTCGCCTTGACTGACGAGTGACCATCGCTAAGCGGCAGGGGTTTGGTACCTGGCAAGTGACGGATCCCGCGCTTGGTTCCTGGACGAACTAACTGCTCACCTATATATCTTTCTCTCTCTCTCTTTCTCTGCTAGCAGGCGGAGGCCTTCTTGGTGGAAGCGAAGGTTATTGACATCCGTCGCTCGAGATCCGCGGTCTTTAGGCAACCTATGACTCAGGCGAAGGTCGCTCGGACGGAGGCCCCTGAAGGCAGGAGCCCCCACTTTCCCCTCGGCAGACCGGCTAAGCTTGCACCTGGCCGAGCCTGCGGGAGGTCGCCCGGGCGAAGGTCCGCGAAGGTGGGCGCACCGACGGACTCCTCGACAGACCGGCGGAGCCCAAGCCCTGTTAGGCCTGTGAAGGTCTCGTCCATAGAGGAAAAACCTAGCACGGCTCTCCCCGCCGGGCTAAGCCGCTCATGGGCCTTGGTCCCAGCCCAACAAGGAAGGCGGTTGCCACAAGACAAAGATATATGTGCCTCTGATGGCGTCTGGCATCCGTTCATGGCATCTTAGGGATATTCCATGGTCAAACTTGTAAAGTGGCATGCCCTCTTACCGAGGGCTATAAATAGGGGGCAATGACTCATTTGTAAGACATTGGTACTTCTCATTAATACAAGTTGTTTCACCTTGGGTGTCCCCGACACTTAACCGTTTCACCAATCCACTCCTCCCCTGGAGCACAGCCGGGCAGAGCTTACATCCCCTGCTGAACCCTAAGTTCAACAACGATGTAATGGAAGCCAAAAAATAGAATATTAGCAAAAACTAATTTACCATCAGATGGATATGTGAGTCCAGAGCATACAAGAGTTTAACACACCTCAATAATAGCCCTATGGACACATGTTTTGTTCCCTAATCATTATAAATCCTATCATATATTAAATAATGCACTTTGACAAGTAGAAGATTATTTTGAAACATAAAAAACTGTAGAGGCATATTAAGTAAAGTAATGTCTCAGAAGGAAACATAACTTAAAATAGTCATCCAAACTAACACTAACAGGCTACACATGAAAAAATGGCCAATAGTAATAGTTGTACCCTCAGCATCCACTCTTCTCACTTTAAAACACAGACACATTAAGTTGATCAATAGTGCAACATATACATAACTAAAAAACAATAATCCAAACTAATAACACTGAATGATATACATGAGAAAAATAATCCACCAGCGTCAGTTCTGCCCTCGTCCTCGACTCTTCTCATTCTCTTCCGCGACTACATCCTCCTCAACTTTCTCATCCTCCTCATCTTTCTTTGTCTGATCGCTATCCTCCTCCCCTCCTGCTCACTCTCCTCGTGTTCCACCTCCTCTTCCTCCTCCCTCTCCTCGTGCTGAAATCTTTTAGCCTCTACAATAACCATGATGATTTAATATAGGGCGCTATTGATCTCATCTTGTTGTCCTTTCTTCAGACGAATGAGATATTCGAGAAAGAGCATGATGCGATGAGTTCAAATCATATGCCCCAACCTTCACATTTATGAACATATCCTTTGCATAACCTCAATTGAACAGCAAGTAGTCCCAGTAACTCTCATTCCCTGGCAGATCGTGCCTACTCCCATCGAGTGTGGCATCCGAATAAAAGTACCAAGTGTTCTTATATAGGAAGTCGAGGAGGTAAAGATCCTTCGAGCTGAACACTAACGTAACACCCTCCATTGCCTGACTTATGGCAAGGGCTTCAATGTCAGGTTCGAGCATTAGTTTGAAGAATGCGGGGCCATCTGTAGTCTGATGAAGGTAGTGAGATTGACCCTCCTTCTCGATGCAATACATGTCTGCTTCCTTTTCAAACAACTGGCCAATCCAATCCATAACTTTCTGATCTGCTTTAACCATGGCATCTGGATTAGAATGTAGCTTCCACTTCCTAGATAGAGCCTGCAAAATATCATATAGCTTCTGTAGTCATGATAAAATAACATAAGTAAGCATAAAAGAACTGAAGGTTAGTCATGATGAGAGAACACAAGTGAGCATCAAAGAACAACATCAAGGATTTTTGTTTCATTAGTTAGTACTAATGGAGTTCTTTTTGTTTTGTTTTTGTGTGCATGTGCACAACACACAAGAGACCCAATATGTTGGCTGCTACCTTCTGACTTCCTATTTGTGTCTATAATTTAAGCTCCATACACACACATTTGGGAGAGAAACCTAAAAGTTTGATGTACTTTCCTCCTTTGTTTGTTTCAAGTATTTCTTCACTAAGACTTTCCACACACACAAAAAAATCATGAGTTAATATGAATAAGTTTTCATTAAGAGACTTTTACCATGTGTGCTCATTATAAAAGTTTGCAATTTCAAGCAAGCCACTAAAAAGTTTAGATTAGGCCCATGTGCCATTGCTCTAAACTTTTTTTTTGTCTTCCAAGCAACTGGTGTCAGATTGGATCTTAATGGTGTCAAACCGTAAGTGTGAAAGACAAAAATATCATTAGGTATAAATATGCCATTAATTTTTTAAAACATCTTAACGACTTCAAATGAAAAACCTCAAAAACTAGAAAGTAATAGATCTCACTGAGACCTATACCTTTCATATACAAACTATCTTCATTTAATTCCAAAAAGAAAAGATTTCACTTGTAGTTTGATATTACACTTGTGCATCATAACACTTACCCAAAAAAAAAGTTCATTCCATCCAAAGTTCATTTTTTAGATAATGGAAATTATATTTCGGCTTCATCATCCGAGGATGCATCGGGCCAACAAAATTACAACTGAAAAAACAGTGTTTGCAGGTAAGACAAAAGTCACCCGAAAAACACTGGTGCACTTTAAAAAAAAATAAAACAACTAAAACTCATCCACCATTGGAGACTCGGATCATGTAACCTGGCATCAAAGATAAGGCCCCATAAGCGTGTGCGATGAGCCACCACCTTGATGCCGGCGCCACCGACATCCAAGGGATCTTCCCCCCGACGTCTCTAACGAGAAAATGTCATCCAAAGACGTTATCGCCGCCCACCAAACTGGTGTAGGTTTTCACCATAGAGATCCCCTTGAAAAAGACGGCGCCCCGAGGAAAGTGGCGCCCTCGGGCATCACCGCCGTAGTAGTGAGCGGCCAATGCCATGTCCCCCCGGGCCACGCCGATACGCTGTCGGCGACGTGCACCATCGCCCGAAATACGATATGGAAAACAAATGCCGACGTCCGCTGCCATCCTCGCCATACCTTTCCACCGACTCCTCCACCTTGACGAACGTTGTGGAAGCCACCATGGCCAGCCACCGGGTTCATCCCCGATACGGCCAACCCGATTGCTTCGCCGTCGCCATCGCCGCTGCCCGAGAACACCACCACCATGGTCGACGAACTGCGACGCCCATCGTCTTGGGGTCGCCGGATCAGCCCGCACTAGGTTCTCTAGCGCCCAGATATGGGCGATCGACTGCACCACCATGGGGTCGAATCTTCGCCTGCTCCGCCCAAAGCCCCTGCACTCCTTTGCTGCCGCATCGTCCGCATCGCTTCCAAATCAATGGCTCGAAGACCCAAGCGCCGCCGCCTGGAACCGCGTGACACAAATCAGGCGAAAAGGCTCGATCCGGCCCCAGCGCAGATCCGGGGCTTGGAACCGTCGCCAAGTCCATGTGCCCGCAACCATCGCAAGACGGTGAGGACCGGGAACCACACGACAAAGCCCATCACTCCTCCATGCCCAACAACTTCCGCCGTGGCGGCACCTCCAAATCTCCACCGCACCGGCCGCCACAGCGTAGGCTGCGCACGAAACCGCCATGGCTGCCTTGCCCCCACACGGAGAGCAAACCCGCTTAGGGCCGAGCCGAGATCCTCGCCGCCGCTATCCTAGGAGCTCGCGACGGGCCTCCCATCGGACTCCTCCCAGCCGGCGAGGGGGTGAGGAATGGAGGGGAGGAAGGGGTGGCGGCGGGCTAGGGTTTCGCCGCCCGTCTCGCCTTGGCGGAGGCGATGCCACGTGGAAGTCCATCTTTGATCCTTTTACTTCCACAGTTCGACGTGTCTTTGCAGTCCATCTTCGACCTTTTTCCAATCATATATTGGTTGTCAAAAGGCTGGTTATAGTTTTTCTTGTTAACTTAAGCACATTTTACATCAACTAATAATACAAGCACCAAGTAAAACCGGGGAGACAACGTAAATCACACATAACCATTCATCAATGGTTGACACGCTTCCTGCTTATTCCTTCCATGCTTGCTAGCTTCTCTCTCTCTCTCTCTCTCTCTCTCCCTGCCACAAACAAACAGGCATGTCTGTCAAATATTATAATTGACTATTTGTGTGGAAGTGTCATCAAAACTTCAGAAGTATGAACGATTTTTGGAGATGCCGAGTAAAGATGCCGTGAGCAACAACAAGGCTGATAAATAGTTCATACCCAAACTCAATGTGTTTTTCAGCACAATGAACACCCAAGTTAAATAAATAGTCATTCCATTAATGGGCATATAATTAAAATAGTTAATTCAGAAACGGCAAATGGCTAGATGACATGTCCAAGCTATTGTACCTTTCGACAACATAACTCCACACCAAGGTAGGATTTCACTTCTAATTGTACATGCAACACTTATAAAAAAAAAGTTCATACGAACCAAAGTTCAAAATCTAATTACTGATGAGGTTCAGCGCTACACCAGACTAGCCGATGGTCCTATGACTGCCTTGAGGCCCAAAAACGCAAACGCACCATGGTGCGTCAATTCCACTTGGTCCCTTCCTCATGTGGAAGGTCGGGTGAAAACTAGCCCAGCGACGCATCTACGGGCCCAGGGGATGAGAATTCATAGCTCGGCGGTACCCCGAGGACACAAAGGTGGGCCCCTAGAGGGTCCTCATCCGCCTTAGAGGCTCAGTGGCTCGCGAACACGAGATACGTGAGCTAGCTGTCGCCGAAGTAAGGAAGGGTCATCTCTTGACACCCTACAAGGATCCGGAGGCTACGTCTTGTGTAAAGCAATCGAGATAGACATCCGTAAAGACTTAGGGAACCACAGCGGTCGCAACCGAAGTCGTCACCAAGACATAAAACCCATAAAGATCCCTCCTTCACTTCTATGTGGGCTCGAGGGCTAATGTCGGGGATATAATAACCAGGTTCCCTAAGCACGTTCTAGGGGGGAAATGTCTATCGGAAGGAAATGGATTAAGTCCAACTAATAGGTTTAATCATCTCTAGGCGGGGCTATTGACCCCGAGACCCGGGCTCTAAGCCTCGGACCGCTTGTCTTACCCGAGTGACGTCCTACAAAGGGACCCTCGGGCATAGAATGACAGCCATGGGTACGCAGCATGCCTTGGCCAGCCCGACATGCAAGGGGAGAAGGTATGTCATTGTGATCTCCGTGCCCATGCCATCAGCCCGTACGAAGCTATGCACAAGGGAGTTGACCGGTATCGAGTCTAACAACTCCCAACGAGATGGGTCATGAGCACGCCTAGTCGTGCTCCACGGAACCGTATGGGCTAACCTCATGGCCGGCGACTCAGGTACGACTACGATAGATCACAACCCCAAGCCATCCCATAGGAAAGACGAGGCCGCGCCGCGATAGGGGCTCGAGTATGACACACGAGCACGGTACAGTCGACCACAACATCGCCAGGATGACAAGACTCGGTGCACGAAGACGGAGGAGAAGACTAGGACGAAGGCCATGATCATTTGTAGTACTAGGTTTCCTTGGCCGCTACAACAACTCACATGTAACCCTGACCTCCCCTTGAGCTATAAAATAGGAGGTAGGCCATCCACTCTAGGAGAGGGAAAACCAGCTAGGATTCACTCTCACACACCGCTCGAAAGAGCAAGAACAGTCCACGACTCCGCCTCTTGCTCCTCTAAGTTCCACAACCTCGCTTCAAAGGCGCACAGGGAAGTTCTTCACCACCACCACAATTCCATTCTCCTACGAGCTCTATATCTCAGAGTCAGGCTCAAGCCATTGTGGGCTTGAAATCTAAACTCTTCGGGGACTTGGGAGCATGCATCCTTTCCCTCATTCATTGTAAACACTACCTCCATAGTCTAAACCGTGACATCCCCAGGCTCACGACTGGAGTAGGGATGATTTGTTGCACGAACAAGTATAAATCTTGTGTCTCATTGCCCCTTTACTTTACGACAACTTACTACTTTTCTTTACTATTTCCAAGCTAAACATGCTAGCACATAATTACTCATTGGTCAGATTTCTAAACACGGACAATCAAATTGTATTCTAGGGGTAAAATAGACTTTTCATGTAGGAATTAACACTGTTAGTGGAAGTGTCAAATAGGAAAAGAAAACTCGAGTTGGGAACATATAGGAAAGATTTATAGTTTCGGTACCAAATAGAAAACATTATTTTTAGGGCCAAATAGGAAACTCTCTCAATACACGCCATCCCTGCCGTCTGGCCATCCTCCCCCGCCACCAGGCCCCTTCTAAGCCCACCGAAAAGAGAGCGCCGGATTTGGAGAAACGAGGCGAGCAAATCCATCGGCCCAGAAAATCACGCGTTGCCGGCGAGCAAAACAACTGAGCGAGTGTTGTTTAGCATTTCTATTTATTTTTTTGTGTTTGTTGACGTTGTTTACAATGAGACGTAAATATCATAAATTCATAATAACTACGATGGCCAATGTTCCATAGGAAAGTTTAAAACGAAGTGTGCCATAACTTTTAAACAAAGCAAGGGAGGCCTATGACAGTGTCTTTGGTGAGGACCGAGGACCGCAAACCCTCGCATAAAGAGGCGCCGCGAGAGATCTTCTAGGATTCGCCACGTGAGGGGCTGAGGCGATCGAGTAGGCGCGCCGAGCCACGCGTCTCGATTAACGATGACGACTGGGTTATATATCCGGCGAGTAATAATGTTAGATCTCCTTAATTTCGCTAAGGAGGACAAAACTAATTGATTCCTCCTAATACGTCATTCATGGCGTGTCGTTGTAACTTTCAACACTTCTCGTCTTAATACAAAAAAGCACAAACATACTCCCTTCGTCCCATGCACTTTGACGTTTTTGACTTTTGAACTTCATGTTTGACCATCCGTCTTATTCAAAATATTTTTGCAAATCATAAAATAAATTAATCAATATTCAAGTATCTTCATTGATAAAAATAAGTCGTAACAAAATAAATTATATTTATGCAAAAAATTTGAATAAGACGAAGTATCGAATAAGATGGCACGGAATTCAGGGTGACAAACTCAGTGGGACGGAGGGAGTATTTGAGAAAAAAAAAGTGTACCATAGAATCGAGTACAATAAGAGTATATTAGAAAATATAAAAACATATTCAAGAAAAAAAGTGTGCCATAGAATCGAGTACAGTAAGAGTATATTATAGAAAATATAAAAACATATTCAAGAAAAAAAAAAGTGTGCCATAGAATCGAGTACAGTAAGAGTACTACTCCCTTCATTTCAAATTATAATGCATTCCAAGAATCTTAAAAGAAGTCAAAATATTTCAAGTTTGACTAAAATTATAAAGAGAATTAAAAATATTTATAACATTAAATAAGTATGTTACGAAAATATATTTAACAAAAAATCTAATAATACTTAGTTAACATTCTAAATATTATTATCTTATCGTATAAATTTGATCAAACTTATATTTTTTTGACTCTTAAGACAATGTCTTCTAATTAGAGACGGAGGCTCTCCACCATTCTCTATCCAGTCTTCAGTCTGCCCCTTCACAGCTTCACTGACCAGGAGGACGGCAGACGCAGCACCCTCGCCGTAGTCGATCTGCCGGCCTGCTCTTCCCATGTCGCCATGCGCCCTCCACCGTGTTCAGGTACCTCCTACCCATCCCGGCTCCCTTCCTCCGTTCCTCTCTCTCTCCCTCACTCCAGCAATCTTACTTTAGGGCCAGATCTGTTCTATTTCCAAATCGCATCAGGCCTTGGCTGATATGGTTAGTTTGTTGGAACCTGGGAGAAATCGACCCAAAACTAACAAATACAACGGAAATTATGTACTATAATATCTGAACTTCCGTCTGATGTTTACGATCGGACGAATTTCGGTATTGCATAGTCGCTTCGACGGAGATACTATCTGATCTTATTTTTACGATTCGACGAACTTCCATCTTGCATAGTCACTTCGACGAAGAGAGTATCATCTTATTCTTTTGTTTAGTTTGCTGGGTCGCCCTTGTTCGAGGTCAGAGGGCAAGTTACGCATCTGTTCCATCTTTGGCACTAATCTTATTTGAAATTATTTAAAACTAATCTGCCCTGGCTATTCAACTATCGAACTGTGGATTAATTGGTTAGATATTTACTAACTAAACTGCTAACAATATAATCGCCTAGAAGATCTGGGACATTTAGAAAACCTTGTACAAAAAAAATTATATGAGTGAAGCCATGCCTTTGTCACACCACACCTGCAATAAAATATTGAGAAAAAGTTAGTAACATTCTGATTTCTGCAGATTAAGCAAGATTTAGAATGGTATTTAAATAAAGATAAGAAGAGCAAACATTCTTCATACTTGCCAGGAACAGTACTGAGTGATCCATTTTACTAGGGTGGCAGGTTTGTGCTACCTAGCTAGTTATAAATCTCTATTCTTACCTTTTAGAGTTCATTGCAGATAATTGGGCGTGTGTGCCATCAGATGGCCATGTTGTATGAGTGTATTGCTATCAGGGGATATGGGGATGTGCTCTGCAGAACTTAGAAATGCTTTGATCGAAATTTACATTTGAAACTACTGCCTGTCAATGTCACAATTTTGAATTTTCTGACATTTGTCATGATTTCCTTGTTTCTATGCTTGGACTATGATTTTTTTCTTTGCTCTTATCAACAGTTTCTTTTCTCTTTCCAGTGAGCAATAAAAACAACAAAAGATGGACCCTGAGGAGGAGGACCTTTCTATTTCTACGGCCAAGATAACTGATGATCTAGTAGTGGAAATACTGTCACGTTTGCCATACAAATCCTTTTTTGCCGTTTTCAATGCGTATGCAAATCATGGCTTGCTTTTCGTCCGATCCCCACTACTCCCAGAAGCTGCCCAAAGTTCCAACTGGTTTTTTTTCTGCCAAGATCGTGGCAACTATGCTGTCCATTTTGTCAGTCTTTCCAAAAATGATGAAGGCATTAATGGAACTCTTAGTTTTTGCCACATTATGAACAACTGAAGTTTATTGACTGTTGCAATGGCCTAGTCCTTTATAAGTATAGGAGCAGCCATACTTCTCCTGACGTTTTAAGCTTCATTGTGTGCAACCCAGCAACACGGGAGTGGAGAATACTTCCTGATACTCAACGAAAAGTCAGACAAGTTCAGTTATAAAACATTTCTGGGCTTTGATCCATCATGGTCACCACACTTTTGTGTCTTCAACTTTCATGTGGAGCGTGGTCCTTACAATATGGTGCATACTGGTAGCAGTAAAGTTGAGATGTTTTCATCTCGTGACTCCATGTGGCATGTGTATTCTGATTTGTGGAATCCTGAGTATTTTGAGATCTCGGTTTCTGGCAGACCATGCATATTTTGTGATGGATACTTGTTTGCCCACTCAGATCGTGATGTTTTGGTGTTAGAGGAACTGGTTGCAGAGACCATCGGACTTGGTATACTACCGTTAAATTGGACAATTAAGTTGCCACTCCACAAGGATGACTGTCATGCGGATCATTGCTTTAGAGGTTGCCTCGGTCAATCTTCAGGAATCTTACACTATGCAGTGGCAGAGGAGGATGGCTGCACAGTTCTCATATGGAGTTATGCTGCTGGTAATCCTCATAGATGGATTGTTGAGCATAGTCTTAGTATGAGAGATGCATTTGGAAGGGATGACTTTGTTCACTATGATGATGGTTGGTTTTGGACTTGCAATTATGAAATTATCGGTTTTGACCTGGAAAGGGATGCTCTTTTCCTCATTGATGAAAAGACAAACAAGCTTCTTTCGTATGGTATCAGCACTGGGAAGCTTAATGAGATTACAGATTGCCGTCACTGTAGGTATATGTACTACGTTGCCTGCTACTCAAAGTTGCCAGACCTGGAACCTTATGGAAGACACGACTGACTTCTTTCTATTTTAGCTGTGATGCTCATCGTCATGAACCCATGAGCACTTGTTTTGCATGTTGTTATTTTGAAAATGGAGAAGCTTCATCTGTGTTTCCTTTCTTTCTTGTAAAATGTTGTATTTAGTGGTATGTGACTTGGCAAAAACATAATCTAGATTTCAGTTTGTGGCTTTGTGTGCTGAAGTTCTTTGTTGCTGATTGTTTTGGCATCAGAATAATGGCATTGCCGAGGATAACTTTGTTCACTATGAGAAATGTAGGATTTGGACCTGTGATTATGAAATTTTTGCTTTTGCTCATTGCTAAAAAAAAAGGTAAGTAATCTTCTTTTGAATGGTGTATTGGCATAGCATGGTGCTAGAATAAAGAAATAGGATAGTCCTGTTTTTGTAAGAAGCAGGATAGTCCTTTTTATTGAACCGAGGGCAACCCCCATTCCCATTACTTTCGTAACGGAATGCAACAGAGTTCAGAGTTCAAGGTAGCTAAAGAACAGAGATAACTGAGCTAGAGAAACAAAAGGAGGGCAGAGGCTTACAAGCGCATGACCAAACAGCAGCTATTTGAATCCTGACAAAAGTCTAGGAAAGATAATAAAGCAGCAAGATATCCTGGTTACACGCATCACCAGCAGCAGATTAGAACCACCAAAAGACTGAACAGTTATCAGTTCTAGAAGCTGAAAACGGACGAATATCAAACATTGACCGAGACCTATCCATCACAGCAATCTTTTTTGAGATAGCAGGATAGTCCTGTTATTGTAAGAAGCGATGAATCCGTTCAGGTTTGCGTGATCTTTTTATTTCCTTCTTGTTAATCGGTGGGACCATGAAGCGACGTCCACTTTGCCTACCGCTGCCCACCCGCTATGCCCTGTGAAGCGCGATGCCAAGGTCCGTTTTTTTTTTTTCATTCATCATCACTGCAGCAGCATCACGAGCCGAGAGGAGCAGACATATTCTTTTCCTTCACCAAATTGGCTCGTTAGTCGGTGCCCGTTGTCTCGACCTGCTGGCCTCCACGTCTCCACTACTTTTTTTTTTTCTGCCGTTAACATTTTCCTACTAGCAATCAATTCCCACGCGCACAAAGGCATGAAGGTAGCTAGCCAGCCAAAGTGCCAAACCCCCAAAACCCCATTGTCTGCACTGGACTGTGAGTGGAACAAATGCTCGATCTTCTTCATGGTTGAATCCAACTGAGAACGTCCCGTGTATTGCATCACATTGCTCGTCCTGTGTATTTTTGTGTGTTGATGTTGCTTATAGTGAGCCAACTGAGACCGTTTTTTTTTTTTTTTTTTTACAACAACCGAGAACGTTAGATCCAACAACATCAATGACCCCTGGTTGAATCCATGGTGGCAAAGGTGAGGATAATTTGTTATAAAAAGTTTCGGCATGGAGATATTTTTTACTAGTAAAGAAAAAATATAATATATATCCTCTCCTTCAAAAAAAAGAGTGTTATTTTTGACTTTACCGCTTCATCTTATTCAAATTTTTGTGTCGCTTATAGGATCAATAAATCAGTATCAAAGTATTTCTAATGATAAATAAGTCATAAAAAAATAATATTTATCAAATCTTTTTTAAATAAGACGGATAATGAAACGTGATATATGAAAAATCTAAAACGACTCTCTTTATGAGACGGAGCGAGTAGTGTTCTAACCCGATTGAACTGCCTCTTTTGTTCTCTTTCTCCTTCTTCCGGCGTCGCCGCCGCCCATCACTCAAAGCATGAACACCAACGACACCCTACCGCGCCACGACAACCTCATTCTCCCTCCTCTCCAGTCTCCCCCGCCACTGTCATGGCCGTAGGCGCCACCGCCTCCGCTTGACCCGTCCGCCTCCATCGATGGAACACAAACGCTGCCCTCTCGCCATCCCACCGCCTCGCCCTTTCTAAGCCCACCGGGGAGAGAGAGCCGCTAGATTTGGATAAAAGAGGAGATCAAATCCAACGGTCCAGAAAAATCAAGCGTTCACAGGAAGCAAAACAAACCGAGCTAGTGTTGTTTCACATTTTTTTTTTGTGTGCGTTGAAGTAGATATCATAAATTGAACTACTCCCTCCGTAAAAAAAAAAAAAAACATACAACTCTAGCACAGTGTCATAGTTTAGTATATCAAATTTAATCAATTATTGATAAAAACTATTAATATTCATGTTATCAAATAAATATCATTAGATTCATTATGAGATGTATTTTTTAATAAATTAATTTGAAGTCATAAATGTAAATAGTATTTAGTAAAATTTGATTAAACATACACTATTTTTATAGGCATAGAATTTATAGTTGCATGTTCTGTGGCACGGAGATCATAGGAAACTTCTTGAAAAAGTGTGCCATAGAACTATAGGCAGTAGAAAATAATAAAACGATCTCGTCCATGCCCTCCATGCCCTCCCCCGTCTCTATCCTTTCTTCAGTCTGCTCCTTCACTGGCCAGACGGCAGACGCAGCACCCTCGCCGTAGTCGATCTGCCTGCCTGTTCCTCCCATGCTGCCATGCGCCCTCTACCGTGTTCAGGTACCTCCTACCCCTCCGTCCCTCCCTCCCTCCTTCCTTCCCTTTAGCAATCTTTAGGGCCAGATCTATTCTATTTCCAAATCGCAGTGGCCTTGGCTGATTGGTGTAAGGATATGGTTACTTTGTTGGAACCTGGGAGAGATCGACCAAGAACTAACAAACACAACGGGGATATTATCTGATTTTTACGATCCGACGAACTTCCATCTTGCATAGTCACTTCGACGAAGAGAGTCATCTTATTGTTTTATTTTAGTTTGCTGGGTCGCCCTTGTTCGGAGGTCGGAGGGCAAGTTGGCATCTGTTCCATCTTTGGCACGCAGTTGGACTGCAATAATATTTGAAATTATTTGAAACTAATCTGCCCTGGCTATTCAACTACAGAACTGTGGATGAATTGGCTAGATATTTACTAACTGAACTGCTAACAGTATAATCGCCTAGAAGAGTGGACATTTAGAAGAACCTTGTACAAATAAATTAGCTGAGAAAAAAGGTCAGTAACATTCTGATTTCTGCCGATTTAGCAAGATTAAGAATGTCATATAAATAAAGATAAGAAGAACAAACATACTTCATACTTACCAGGAACAGTACTCAGTGGTCCATTTTACTGGGGGTGGAAGTTTCGTGCCACCTAGCTAATTATCTCTATTTTCACCTAAGTTCATAGCAGATAATTGGATGTGTGCTATCAGATGGCCATGCTGCGTCAGCGTATTGCTATAAGGGGATATGGCCATATGGGGATGTGCTCTGCAGAACTTCGAAATGCTTTGAACTTAGATATGCCTTAATTTTGAAACTGATGTACTCTAAAGTCAGAGTTACAATTTTCTGACATTTGTCATGATTTCCTTGTTTCTATGTTTGGAGTACGACTTTTTTTTTTCTTTGCTCTTATCAACAGTTTTCTTTCTCTTTCCGGTGAGCAATAAAAAACAACAAAAGATGGACCCTGAGGAGGAGGACCTTTCTATTTGTACGGCCAAGATAACTGATGATCTAGTAGTGGAAATACTATCCCGTTTGCCATACAAATCCTTTTGTCGTTTTAAATGCGTATGCAAATCATGGCTCGCTTTTCGTCCGATCCTCACTACTCCCAAAAGCTGCCCAAAGTTCCAACTGGCTTTTTTCTACCAAGACAATGACAACTCTGGTGTCCAGTTTGTCAGTCTGTCCAAAAATGATGAAGGCATTGATGGAACTCTTAGTTTCTTGCCACATTATGAACATCTGAAGTTTATTGACTGTTGCAATGGCCTAGTCCTCTGTGAGTACAAGAGCAGCCTTACTTCTCCAGACATTTTCCGCTTCATTGTGTGTAACCCGGCAACACGAGAGTGGAGAATACTTCCTGATACTCAACGGAAGTCAGACAACAACTTCAGTTATAAAACAATGTTGGGCTTTGATCCATCACGGTCACCGCACTTTTGTGTCTTCAACTTTCATGAGGATAATGACCCAGATAATTTTTATGATGGTACTAGGACAGTTGAGATGTTTTCATCTCGTGACTCCATGTGGTTAGTGTATTCTGATTTGTGGGATCCAGAAACATTTCGATTCTTTGTTTGTAGTCATAGACCACACGTGTTCCTTGATGGATTCTTGTATGCACTTTCAGATCGTGATGTTCTGGTGTTGGAGGAACCGAGGCAGAGAACATGGGTGTACCACCCAGTAACTGGACAATTAGGTTGCCACTCCACAGGTATGACTGCTTTGCAGATCGTTGCTGGAGTGGTTGCCTTGGTCAATCTTCAGGAATCTTACACTATGCAGTACCAGAGAAAGATGGTTGCACAGTTCTCATATGGAGTTATTATTATGATGGTAGTCCTTTTGACTGGACTGTTGTGCATAGTCTTAGTATGAGAGATGCATTGGGAAGGGATGACCTTGTTCACTATGAGGATCATTATTTTTGGACTTGTGATTATGAAATCATCGCCCTTGACCTGGAAAGGGATGTTCTTTTCCTCATTGATAGAAAGACAAACAAGCTTCTTTCATACGGTATCAGCACGGGGAAGCTTAATGAGATTAGAGATAGCTCTGGCTGGGCTGTGTTCTGTACTGAGTACCATGTTGCCTGCTACTCAAAGATGCCAGACCTATAACTTTATTACTAAGTCACAACAAGAACCAGTGGCTTCTTCATACTGTGACTGTCATCGGCATGAACATTTGTTTATCATGCTGTTATTTTGAAAATGGGGAAGCTTTATCTATGTGTGTGTGTGTGTGTGTGTGTGTGTGCGTGTGTGTTTCCCTTGTAAGATGTTGTATGTAGTTGCTATGGTATGTTAATTTAGTAACCTGGGAGGTTAATTTAGTAACCTGGGAGGCTATGTGACGTGAGAAAAACGCCTTATATATTCAGACTAAAGTTCATGGCCTTTTTTGTGCTGTAGTTCGTTGTTGCTGATTGTTTTGGCATCAGAGAAATGGAATTGCAGAGTATGTTGGTTGCCTAATTAACCACCGTGGCCGTTAATTGCCAGGTGAAGGTACTACTTCAGTCTGCGGTACCTATACAATGCGATTCCATCTAACATGGTTTTGCTGTCAAAACGATTATACTCTGCTGACTTGTCACTGGATTCTACTCATAATGCTGGTCAACAGTTGGTCGATGCTGAAACATCTGTGTCAGAGCCTATTTCAGTTTTTTCCTCTGAACTTTGGGATATCTATGTCTACAGCGGGAGCAAACAAGAAACACCTGAAATACGGCAAAATATGCAAGTTCAATAATGACGTATTGGCATAGCATGGTTTTTGTAAGAAGCGATCAGGATGCACATATTTGAGTGATCTGTTTTTTTTTTTTTCCTTAGTACTCGGTGGCACACTGGCACCATATTTGAAAACGGGGAAGCTTCATCTCTCTCTTGTTTCTTTTAAGATGCTGTACGTAGTTGCTATGCTATGTTAATCAGTTAATGTACTAAACTGGGAGGCTATGTGCCTTGAGGAAGCCTTATTCAGATTTCAGCTCCTGGCCTTGTTTGCTGAAGTTCTTTGTTGGTGATTGTTTTGGCATCAGAGAAATGGAATTGCATAGTATGTATGTTGGTTGCCTAATTCGCCACGGTTGCCGTCAATTGGCCAGGTGGATGTGCTACTACAGTGGGTCTCTATCTTTTTTTTTCCCTGTGAAATTGTGAAATCGTTTAGGAAAAAGTCTAAATCAGGCCCCCACCTATGGGAGGTGGACTACATAACCCCCAAACCTATGAAACGGTCTAAATCACCCCCGAACTTTTCAAAATCGGTCAAATTACCCCCTAAAGCAGTTTTGAAAAATCATAGAAAAATCATAAAATGAAAAATAAAATTGTGTTAGACTCCAAATGGATAGATCTATGCAATGAACATATAATATGGTATGCTTTAGTACATTTTTTACCATATTATATGTTCACTGTGTAGATCTACTCATTTGGAGTCTAACACAATTTTATTTTCCATTTTATGATTTTTCTACGATTTTTTATGATTTTTTAAAACTGTTTTAGGGGGTAATTTGACCGGTTTTAAAAAATTCGGGGGTGATTTAAACCGCTTTATAGATTGGGAGTTATGTAGTCCACCTCCCATAAGTGGGGGTGTGATTTAGACTTTTTCCAATCGTTTATGGTCTCCGGCTCGTCACTAGGTTCTACACTTGTACTAAGTAGTCAACAGCATGTCTGATGCTGAAACACCTGTGTCAGACGGTCACAAGCTATTTCAGTTTTGCTCTGAACTTTGGGATTTCTTCTACTAGTCTGCAGCAATAGCCAACAAGAAACACACTGTACGAAAATACGGCAAAATATGCAAGTTCAATAATGATGTGTTCGCATAGCATGATGGTTTTTTGTAAGAAGCGTTTACTCGGTGGGACCATAAAGCGACGTCCACTTTGCCTACTGCTGCCGACCTTCAGGTAGACCGTTTTTTTTTTTTTAATCACTGCAGCATCACGAGCTGAGCCATCTCGTCGGTCGTTGCCCGTTGTCCCGACCTACTGGCCTCCACGGCTCCACTATCTCTCTCTTTTTTTTTTCCTGCCGTGAACATTTTCCCACTGGCAATCAATTCCCACGCGCACAAAGGCACAAAGCAAAGGTAGCCAGCCAGCCAAAGTGCCAAACCCCCAAACCCCATTATCTAGCACTGCAGTGGACTGTGAGCGAAACAAACGCTCGGTTCTTCTTCTTCGTCGCCTCCTCCCTCGTCTTGCCACCAAATACACGGCGGCTGCGGCTGCTGCCGCTGGTTCGGCCGCCGTCTCCCGTCCCCGCTCTCAAGCTTGCAAGAAGCGTCCCTCCTGCCTGCATCTTGGCTAGGTAACTGGTTCTACTCCTTCTGTTCCTCCCTGTTTCCTGCTCTGTTCGGTAGGGCTCTGTGGTGCTGTTCTTGGATTTCAAGGTTCCCTGAAACTTTCCTTTTTTTCCCCTTCAAATTTGGCCGCGGGGATCCCCAAATTTGGGTTATTTGTCTCTATGATATGGTTTTTGCGGTGCCCGGATGGTCACTTCAGAATTTAGATTATTGTTCATAGAATCTCTGCTTAGCAAGGTACTTACATGTTCTTACCTAGGCAAAACAAACTCTAATCCGCGGCTGATAGCGCTAGGAGTGACTATGCACTTTGTGTTCCTTAACGTCTTAATTTAGCCCTTTATTTTTTCCTTGAGTTATATATTTTTTTGCCTGTTTGTAGAACCCTTAGTTTGTGTGTTATATTTCTTTTTGATGTGTGTATTTAGTAAACCAAGACTGAAGATGGATTTAGATTATTCACTAATCCTTTTCTCCCAAAGGAACTACTGAAGTTGGATTTCTTCTCTATTCTTATGGCAGGATAAGCATACACCTTTTTCAGTGAACCAAGACTGAAAGACTGCTGTGCCGACCACCCTGCAATTTGCCAGATTCTTTCTTGCCCAAAACCACAAAGAGAAAGGCCCAATGTTCTGCTAAGCTGGAGATGTTCCTAGAGCCAGTCATCTTATCTTATAGCTAAACTACTGAAAAGAGATCCTTGTGAGACACCAACAATCAAATGGCACACCCAACCTTGTCAGCTCTCCTCGGATGCCTCACACTGCTATGCATCTTGGCACTAGCCATGGCGGCTGACAACAATACCATCGGCTCTGGCCAGATACGCTTGGATTGTGGAGCAACAAGCGCAACGAGCCCAGATGCTGATGGCCGGACTTGGGACAGCGACGCCAAGTCCAACTCCGCGCCTTCACCGAAAGGGATTAGAGCCGCTGCTTTATCCCAGGACCCTTCACTACCATCCCCTGCTACGCCTTACATGACTGCTCGCATCTTCACCTCAAACTACACCTATTCCTTTCCTGTTAGTCCTGGTCGCATGTTCGTGCGCCTCTACTTCTATCCTACCAATTACAATGACAGCAACCATACTGCTGCAGATGCTTACTTTGGTGTCACAGCAGGCAATCTGACCCTTTTATATGACTTCAATGCCTCCCAAACTGCTGCTGCAGCTACTCCAGTTAGTGTTGCCTTCTTTGTTCTCGAATACTCCATAAACGTTCCTGAAAGCAGTCTAAACCTCACTTTCTCCCCATCCACACACCACAAAGGCTCTTACGCATTCATCAACGGGATTGAAATCGTGCCCACACCTGACCTCTTCACAACACCACCAGCCAATGAGGCAAACACGGATCTATCTTCTTTTTCTGCTGAAACGGGGTTCCAAACAATGTACCGGCTTAATGTTGGAGGCCAGGTCATCTCTCCAAAAGGAGATGTTGACTTCTACCGTTCATGGCAAGACGACAGTCCTTACTTATATGCTGGTTATGGGGTGGTCTTTGGGAAAGACAAGAATGTTAGCATCACCTATACTGCACCAAATTACACTGCACCAGTTGATGTCTATGCAACTGCTCGCTCTATGGGGCCAAATCCCCAGGTCAACCTGAACTCCAATCTTACATGGATTTTACCCGTTGATGCTGGGTTCTACTACCTCCTAAGGTTCCATTTCTGTGAGATCCAGTATCCGATAACAAAGGCGAATCAGAGGTCATTCTTCATCTACATCAACAATCAGACAGCACAAGAGGAAATGGATGTCATCGCGCTTAGCGGAGGAATTGGCAAGACTGTGTTCACAGAATATGTTACCATCACAAGTGGTTCTGGTCAGACGGAATTATGGGTTGCCCTCCACCCAGACCTTAACACGAGACCTGAATACTTCGATGCAATATTGAACGGTCTGGAGGTCTTCAAGCTGCAGAATTATGGAAATAATAGTCTTAATGGGCTCAATCCTCCCCTTCCATCTGTTGAACCTAGTAATGGGAAACCTAGTGGGAGAAACAAAGGTTCTGCGCCGGCAGTCATTGGTGGAGCTGTTGGTGGTTTTGCTGCGCTACTCATTGCCATTATTGGTGTGTGCATCATCTGCAGAAGAAAGAAGGTAGTAGCAAAGGAATCTGGGAAACCCGATGATGGCCAGTGGACTCCTCTCACTGATTACAGCAAGTCACGGTCAAACACCTCAGGGAAGACAACAACTACAGGGAGCCGTACATCAACATTGCCATCTAATCTTTGCCGCCACTTCCCATTTGGTGAAATCCAGGCAGCCACCAATAATTTTGATCAAACCTCGCTCCTCGGCCAAGGTGGCTTTGGAAATGTGTACCTTGGGGAGATAGATAATGGCACAATGGTGGCAATCAAGCGTGGTAACCCAACATCTGAGCAGGGTGTCCACGAGTTCCAGACTGAGATTGAGATGTTGTCGAAGCTCCGACACCGTCACCTTGTGTCGCTGATTGGGTATTGTGATGATATGAATGAGATGATTCTAGTGTATGACTACATGGCTAATGGGACTCTGAGGGAGCACTTGTACAACACCACGAAGCCAGCACTCTCCTGGAAGAAGCGGCTTGAGATATGTATCGGTGCGGCTCGGGGACTGCATTACCTGCACACAGGTGCAAAGCATACCATCATACACAGAGACGTCAAGACCACTAACATTTTGTTGGATGACAAATTGGTTGCTAAGGTTTCAGACTTTGGGTTGTCAAAAACTGGTCCGAATGTTGATAACACTCATGTGAGCACGGTTGTGAAAGGAAGCTTTGGGTACCTCGACCCCGAGTACTTCCGACGGCAGCAGCTCACTGAGAAATCAGATGTCTACTCTTTTGGAGTCGTGCTGTTTGAGGTCCTCTGTGCACGCCCGGCCCTGAGGCCCTCGCTTCCAAAGGAGCAAGTGAGTCTTGCCGACTGGGCACTGCACTGCCAGAAGAAAGGCGTTCTTGGGCAGATCATCGACCCACATCTGCAAGGGAAAATCTCTCCCCAATGTTTCATGAAGTTTGCAGAGACCGCAGAGAAGTGTGTGGCTGATCACAGCATTGACAGACCATCTATGGCCGATGTCCTCTGGAACCTTGAGTTTGCACTCCAACTACAGGAGAGCGCGGAGGACAGTAGCAGCGTCACCGACGGGACATCTACAAACACATCACCACTTATCATCCCCAGGCTTCGCTCAGATGAAACAGCGATGGACACAACCACCACCACATCATCGACTGTGAGCATGACAGGGCGGAGCCTCGCAAGTGTGGATTCAGATGGGCTGACCCCGAGCAATGTCTTCTCGCAGCTCATGCATCCAGGTGGCAGATGAAAACCGAAAATAGAACTGCAGTAAAACTCTTGTGATTTGCTACATGTTTCCAGTTTCATGGTATATATAACAAATTAGTATAGTTATCCTCTATGCATATTCAGTATATAGTTCCTGCAGCTTAAAAAATTTAGTTCATCTTATATGTATGTATTGTGCCAGAGCCTGCAGAAATCACTGTAATGGCAAGGTACTTACCTTTAAATTACCCTAAACATGTACCTGTACCTGAAGTATGTTCTCACATCAAGGCCGATTTGTAATATTCACATGTATATGAAAGTAAGGTGTCACTCTTTGATTTCCTTGATTGTAATCTCCTTTACTAGTAAATGAATTGGGAGACAGAGAAGGTTCAAAATTGACACCTGCATTTTCAGAGACCCATATACATTTTTTCACCAAGCTCGAGTCCAATGTTTGGCTATCAGACCGCAGTAGTCATATATACTTACTGATCGAGAGTCTACACTGTGATTCCTGTCCACCTTGACATGTGAGGCATCAGCTGAAAGAAGCACACACGCCATCCCAATGATTACAAGGGCATGCCGGTAAGGCCAAAAGTGATTATTCGTTAGCGGATATTATATAATGGGCTCCATTACCTGCATGCAGAATATGTTACCACACCAACCAATCATGCTCTTCTTTCCAGATAGCCGCCATACCGGACGATCTATCCGCTAGCTAGGTCGTCTGACGTGACCGGCTAACTGTCGATCGAGCCCGTGACACACACGCTCAAGGCTCTCCCCACCGGGGACGGCAATGGTTACTGTCTCAACCTTCAGTTGCCTCCACATCTAAGTGCCTTTTGACATTTTTAACAGCAAAAGTCATACTCACAAGAGCGAAAAATATCCCGTTGCATGCAGCAGCCGGCAGCGGCAATCCAGCTTAGCAACCAGGGGTTGTACTTATTCTTTGGATGTTTGCCATGGAAAGCAGAGAGAAGTGAAAGCAAGCTGATGTTACCATGACTTAGAATCTACCACTATCTAACGTGCCAGCAACCCTGTGGCTTCAGTTGAGGCGTGCATTGCCCTGGAGGTCAAAGCACGCGAGGCAACCGCGATAGCTACAGCACGGTAGCCCCATTTGCACCGTACTCAGATAATAAGTCTAATTCAGTCATCACTCATCAGGCATGCGTTGCCCTGGACTGGAGGCCAATAGAGCGAGTCAGCTGCGAAAGCTGCAACACGATGGGCTTCAGTTGCACCATCGACGATTTTTTCTTTCTTTTCGTTCAAAACAATATCATTTCAATAATAAAAATAAAACAGATGCTTGTCGGCCATGCGACGCCAACAACTGACAGTGGTCCGATAAAGCATTGCCTTTCTTTCTCAGATACTGATATTTTAGCATTTGTGCTTTATTTACAAATTGAAGATTTTACTCAGCAGTATGTCTAAACACAAAAAAAAATAGTATCTTTTTTTTTTTTTTTTTTAGAAAGGACGGCAAAAAGCTTTGCCGCGATTTCTATTAGGCGAATAAAAGAAAAAGGCAAGTGTCCCCCAGTTTTTTTTTTGAAAACCGGGCTAGAAAAACCATACAAATGAGGAGGGCACCCTACTCCCCCGCACACCTAGGTACCAAATCAACTCAACTCGCGCCACAACTAGCGCCCACTCAACTCAACCTTAGGGGAGTGTTTCACTCCACCTACTACTGTGATCCACTTAACAACTCAACTAACATGACGCGAAAGGGAGCAAAGATATAAAATAAAAAACCGCTCGGTTGGATTGGGTCGTCAACACGAGGCTCCAAACACCACCGCTCGGTCGGATTGGAACGTCGACACGAGCCACTACTCAGAAAGACTCAAAGAAAAACAAAACAAAGCACACACAAAGTCACACCACCACCACGGGAAAGGAGCCGAAAGCAAGCCGATGAGATCTGTGCCGTCGTTCCCGACGCTGTGCCACGCCAAAAGCCGCAGCCCGCGCAATCACCAACAACTACCCGCACTACTACAAAAGCTTACTAAGAGAATGCCCCCTTTTGCATTAGGGCGGTTCATTTTTTCGAGCCGCCCCTATAGCGACACCCTAAATGAGCCGCCCCTATAGTGACCACATTAGGGGCGGCTGGGTGTTACGCCCTAATGCGGTCCACGGTAGGGGCGGCTCTATATTGAGCGCCCCTACGGTGAGATCCCGAATTTTGAAACAAGGCACTAAAAATTAAAAAAAAGTAAACGACCTCGGTTGGGAAAACTTTCTACATATGAAATGTAGATCTCGAAAAGTTATGAAACTTTGTATTTGACGACTTTTACTTTGAAATCATCTAGGCATGCAAAAGTCGTGTTGAAATGTCTCAAATTTGAAATTCGAATTTCGTAAACGACCTCGGATGGAAAAACTTCCTACATATGAAATGTAGATCTCGAAAAGTTATGAAATTTTGTAGTTGACAACTTTTTACTTTGAAATCATCTAGGCATTCAAAAAGTTGTGTTGGAATGTCTCAAATTTGAAATTCAAATTTCGTAAACGACCTCGGATGAAAAAACTTTGTACATATGAAATGTAGATCTCGAAAAGTTATGAAACTTTGTAGTTGACAACTTTTAGTTTGAATCCATTTAGGGCCTCAAATAGTCAATTTACACTCGGATTTGTATAATATGTGGGACGCGGAATGGGATATGGACACATGTGAGAGTGTGTGGCGCAGTGGTAGGGAGGGGTCGCGCGCAAGCACGAGGTCGCAGGTTCGAATCCCGCCAGCCGCGTAGCGCGCGATTTTACGCGAAAAAATGCTCGACTTGCACCTTGCGACGGAGACGGGCGGGCGCATGGCGATGGGGTGCTCCCAAAAAAACAAAAATGTTTTGGTATTTTTTTTTAAATTTTGAAAACGCGATTTCTGGAATTAATCGTAAGGCGGCTCATACGTAGGGGACGGTTGCATCACCAACCGCCCCTCTTTGCAAAACTCTTGTAGGAACGGAAGATTAGGGGCGGTTGGCAAAACCGCCCCTATAGAGGCTTACCGGCCGCCCCTATAGAAGCTGTATGTAGTAGTGCTGGACTCCTCCGCCAAGGGGATATCCTCCTCAAGTCGCACGCCTGGTTGTCGATCTCCCAGCTCCAGCGTTGCTATAGCAAACCCCATCACGGCACCATTGGAAACCACTGATCCCAGCCACTCTGTGTGGGGGCCTCGCCTCACCCAACGCCTCACTCCACTGAAAGGGACTCAGACATCTGAAAACCGCTCCGAGATCAACCTTCGCTCGGCCGTCACCGAAATCACCACAGTACCTTGCGCGCCAACTCAAGATCTCTAGCACCCAGGGGCCCTTTGCACCTTCCTGCTAACACGGACCACGCACCCACATGGCCTTCATGCATAGGCAACACCTCCAACTAACCATCACCACTGCCACAAGCTGAGACGGGGTCTCTAAATGCGACGCCTCCAAGGAGGACACGACCTCAATGGCGCCGCCGTCGCACGTCCACAAGGACTGGGTTTTCACCCTGAGACCTGCTGCAAGGGATAAGACACGGTATGCCTCAACGGTGCCCCAGCAGGGAACACGACGCCCTAGAGCGCCGCCACCATTGCCAACAAAGTGGGGGCTTTCGCCCGGAACAGCACCATGCTTCCCGCACTCGCATGGCTATGGCAGTCACCCGCGCACCCCGCCTCGCAACACCTCCGCCCGGAAGAAGCCCGACACCGCGTGAGGCACCACCGTGGCACCACCCGCAAGCACCTGACAGCCCCCAGCCCCACCACCAAGGCGGCGCTGGACCAACATCGTCATCGAGGAGGAGGAGGGCAGCACCAACCTCTTGCCGCACACCCATCGCCGCGCGCACGGGACGCCACCGAACCCACCATCACCGGGCCGCCCGTTGCCGAAGAACGCGACGCCAGAAGGGGCCGCCCGGTCGACGAATCCAGCGGCACCCGGATCGCAGCCACCGCCCGGCGTCAACCGCATCGCAGCCACCTCCCGCGCGCCCGCCCCACAGTCGCCGTCGCCGCCCGTCCCCACGCCGACCACAGAAACCGCTAGGGCTGCCCGTGCAGAACCGCCGCGCCGGCCGGGCTGCCTGCGCCGACCCACCGCCCATCCCCTCAACGCCGCGCGCCCGCCGTGCGAGCACGGATCCGGCCGGGGGCCACTCCCGGATCCGAGACCCGGCCCCGGCACCACCGGAAGCCACGCCGACGGGGGAGCTCCCAGCGGCGGCCGCGTCCGCCCATTGCCGCTGGGAGAGGGAGGAGAGCCCCGCCGCCCGCCTTCCCGAGGGGCCGCACGAGCCTCCGGCGACCCCAGGCGCGGCGGCGGCGGGTGGAGGCGGAGGGAGCGGTGGCGGCGGCTGGGGTTTGTGGGGGCGCCCGTGGTCGCCCTCGCGGGGTGACGCGAGGGGACGGTGGGGAGTGTTTTGGAGAGGGTTTTTGGGCGCCAAAAAAAAATAGTACCTTTGAATCCTAAAATTAGAATATCTTTTCCGACAGAAAAAAAAAAGTTTGTCATCACTATTAATATTGAGAATGGCCAAACAGGTAGAACGTGTCAATTCTAATTGTCCTGACAGATTTTATGACAGGGACCAATGGGAAAAACAAACTTTGGCACTTTATCCTAGAATTACGGCAAATCGTGATGCTCGTGTTTGAGAATTTTGCATCACACATTGGGTACTACCCAATTTGGCACTTTACCCAATGTGTGATCAATACCTTTTTTTTTTTTTCCTTCGCGAGAAGCTAGTCACGACTCACGAGTGAAAACTAATATGGTTAGGAGCTCCTCCAGATTCTTCAAAAAAAAATATGGTTATAGCATGGTGAATCTATTGATACTTTAGGGGATAAAAGAGTGGATCCACGAGAGAATGTATAACATGATCCGAAGTTTGCATTTATTTGAGAACCAATGAACCGACCAATTTGTGAAGACTCGGGGTAGTTTATCGAATAATGGGTCTCACTAAGAGAAAATTAAATATACCATTATTTAGCCTCAACAGGAATTGCCCAACTACGTAGTTGGAGAAAAATAAAGAGCAGACGATATTATCATTTTCGAGAGAAGATAGTATTTTTTAAATCAAAAAAATTAGTTGGTGATAATTATATGGACTTCAGGCCAGTGAATACAGAAGGGGCTCATAGAGAGAAAATCATCACAATCAAACAAATAAGTAAAACTATTTACAACAATCATTTAGGGTAAAATTACAAAAATCCTCTAATGGAAAAGTTACCCAGGCCATTTGAGTGGACAACCTAGCTTGCTAGTTCATTTATACAGTTAAAGCAAAGGCTTGTTGCAAATCAGTGAATTGAAATTCACTTATTCTGAAGTCTTAAGTTTTTGGAATAACAACTTGAATGGAATTCAGAAAGAACATTATCTAACGGCCTTCTAGTGCCGTGAGGCTCATGTTATTCACGGACGATACCCTGTTGTTGTCAACTCTTCTAGGTCCGTCGTCTCTGCGTGCAAAAATACACAGGCTCCATTGGTATTGGGAGCGGCGTGGTTTTGTTCTCCAGCATGAACACAACTGCTGACATAAGTGGTCTACAGTTTGGACTGTCTTGAACACACAAAAAGTCCTATATGGATGCATCGTGAGATTTCATCGAGAGGACAATTCTCTTTAACAGATGAGTCCACCAAATCTTCTATCTTTCCATCCTTCCATAGGTTCCATGCCTGAACAGAGATGAAATCTTTTATCAGCAAATATGTTTTGGTAGACCATAAGGTACTGGATGCATCCTCAATACTCACCTGGACTATAAGGTTAGGAAATTCCATCAGAAGATTTGGTGAGCTGATCTTTATTCCAGTCACAATCTCCAATAGAAGAACACCGAAGCTGTAGGTGTCCGACTTGACCGAAAATGCACCTTCCATTGCATATTCAGGTGACATATAGCCACCGTACGCAGATTCACTAGTTATCAAGGCTAGGGCATTATGAAGTTCTAAACAAGTGCTAACATATAAATTCCATATGAAGAATTGACAGCGTGCGAAGTTACTTACTACGTCCCAACAACCCGGTTTGTATTTGCTTGATTATGATCGCCACGAATATCCTAGCCATGCCAAAATCTGATATCTTAGGGACCATCTCAGCGTCTAATAAAATGTTGCTTGCTTTGAGATCTCTATGGATTATAGTTAACTGAGTCCCGATGGAGATACATAATTCCTCGTGTTATCCCTTGATTATCTTGAACCTTGTCGGCCATTGAAGCATTGATTTTCTTCCAGTGTCTAGTAAGAACAATGCATTAGGCATATCGTAAGGCATATAGTAAGAACAATGCATTAGGCATATCGAAGGCATATGTGCATACTATTTATTGAGTTTGATCAACAGTATTGAAATTTTGAAACTACATGTACCAAAAAATGAAGTAATCCAAGCTCTTATTGGGCATGTATTCATAAACCAATAACTTCTCGTCTTCATGAATACAACAGCCGAGAAGCCTAACTAGGTTCTTGTGCTGCAACTTTGCAATCAAGACTACTTCATTTCTAAATTCCTCGGTGCCTTGGCCAGAACTCTTGCTAAGTCTCTTGATGGCTACTTCATTGGTACCTTCCAACATTCCCTACAAGATTTTGTCGGTCAAAATTTACGCGGTTTAGATAGTGGTGTGGAGTAACTATTCAAGGTAAAAACCGTTTTGCTATAATACCTTGTAAACTTTGCCAAAACCTCCCTTTCCAAGCATATTGGTGTCGGAGAAATTGTCCGTTGCCATAGCAATGTCTTGAAGTCAATAAATGGAAACTCTAGATTCTTGTCTCGGCTTCTTCGATCGTAGACCTCAAATATTCTAGCATCCGTCTCTTCCGGGCTTTCTTCTTTCGCCGTGTTCTGCTAGGAGAAATGACAATGAGTTCTCACTCGTCAACATTTACACAACAACCCTGCGTCTTGCACGACACTATCTCCTTTTTTACCTCTGTATTTTATGCGTCAAGGCAAGGGTCGTGAATGCGATTAGCAGCACAAATTCGTAACCGGGAGCAAAATCTTCGCCAAATTGTTCTTGTTTTGAACTGCAAACATAAGCATATATATGCAATCAGAATTTATGGCATTAGTATATATACGCATTTGTGATTCCGTGAACTCCCACAAATCTATCAATAACCTAAGCCTGAACTACTATGTCATGTAAATTTACAATTTCATTTGGAGATTGGAGTAATAGGCATCCTCACATCAATTGTTGGTTCATATGGGTTAGGATTACACATATTGCTTTCAAATTGAGGGACGGGGGTGATAACTCATCTAGAGATGGGTACCCAAACAAGATAGGGTTTAGTAAAAACAACCCTCCTCCCTTCCTCTCACACTAGTGAGCACTGATGAGTAATGCCGCCTTTGGTAGCACAGCACTCCACATATATGATCTGTGTGGATTGGTGTGCAGCCAAATAAGGCCTTATGGGAATATGATATTGTGAAAAGCTAAGGCTGCAGTACATATACTCATGTATAACTCTATCTACAGATGCAAATTGCTCATGTTTGAATTTTGCAGTACTGTGAAAAGGCATCAATAGTCCTTGAACAAAAGCCAATGGATTTCATGGATATTGGAGCAATTGGCATCGTCTCGCATCAATTGTTGGTTCAGATGGGTTAGGATTAGACATATTGCTTCCAAACTGGGGGGGGGGGTGTGGGGGGTAATCCATTGGAATTGATTCAAATAAGCGCATACCCAAACAAGCCCACGGGTTCAATAAAAATGATCCCTCCCTTCCTCGACACTAGTGAGCACGATGGGCAATGGCTTCTTTGGCAGCACACAACACCACATATATGATCTTTGTGGATTGGTGTGCAGCCAAACAAGCCCTTACAGAATATCATAATGTGAAAAGTCGAGGCTGCAGGACGTATGCTCATGTTTGAATTTTGTATTTGTGAAAAGGCATCAATAACCCTTAGAAAAAAATGGCATCAATATTCCCAATGGATTTCATGGATATTAGAGTGGGCAGAAGTGCTGCATTGCTTACCATGAGATACGGCAAGCCGGACGTACAAGTCCCGACCAAAGCTGGAAACTTTTCCCGTGTCGACAAGATCCCGGTCCATACCGGGCACCTCGACGTGTCAGCGAAAGCACTGGCAGCACTCATGTTGACATAAGCAAACGCCGTGCAAGAGCAGTTCATGCTGCACTCGGACATGCACCAGTCGAAGCTTGTGTTCTCTGTGTGAAAGAACCTATCAGGAACCTTCATCCCAGACAAAGGCACAAAGCTATCCTCTTTTCCGCACTCGGCCAGTGCCTCATTTCTCCGGCATCCTGCGGGGCGTCATGGCTGTCGATGGGCTCGAACCCATCGAGGCACTGGCAACTTCGCACGACCTCGTGTCGCCGCAGTAGCCAAAACCGGCCGCACGACCCATAGAGGTCACAACCAGAGATGGGGCTCCCATAAACGGCTGTCCATGCCGGTGTGTTGTTGTTCCAGTGTCGAGCCCTATCTTTCCTGTGTAGTCAAGTTTAAAAACGCATGTATGCGGTGAGTCGCCGGAGCGTGTGTGTACATGAAGTAGAGCCCGTCTCCGATTACCCTTAACATGGACACGATGACGAGGTACCGTAGCTGCCACTGCCGAACGCGCCGACACGTCGATGAAGTTATAGATGCGGTAGTAGCGCCTGGTCCCATTCCAAACAAACATCTGGAGGTTTGAGCTGGGATCCATGCTAAAGGAGAAGTCCCCGGTGGACGGGTCAGCAGGGCCCTTGGAAGAAAACAGGCGTGTCGCCACATGTCCCTGGTAGCTGAACAAAACCCTCATCGTTGGAAGGATTGTGTCGGTTGGGTGGTCGGCTTTGCCACATGGGGGTGCCGTTCGCCGATTGGAGGACAAAGTTTCCAGAGCTGTTTAACACCGCGATAACTCCAGCACCTCCGGTGTCCGTCGTCCACAGAGGGACGGCCTGTAGTAGAGTCGGACAGCGCCAGCTCTTGGTTGTTGGTGATGGCGAGCTTGGCCGCTGAAGCAGTGGTGTTGGTGATTGGGCTGTCACGGTTGGCAACCCACACAAGGGTACGATCAGGGATGTTGTGGTACCAGATTCCGATGTACAAGCTCTCGTTGGTGTTTGTCGGGGAGAAGAAGCCAAGAGCAAAGACACCGTCCTTGAGACGAGCATGTCTCCAGGGGAGAGTGGGTTTGCTTGTGTGAGCTTATCATACGATTGGCAGGATGAACTCAAGAGTAGGATGATGAAAACGTAAAGGTGTACCATTTCCATTATTAGGCCCTTCTTCCCCATGTTCCTCGTCTCAGTCTGTAGCCTCTGTAGAAGAAACTGAGAGCGAAGAATAGAACAGTTGTGCTGGATGGAAAAGGCGACTCGTGCGAGTGGATTGTGAAACTTGGACTGAGAGCAAAGAATAGAACAGTGTGAAGAAAATACCGTGTGTGTAGATGAAGATGAAGACCACTTGGACTGGACGTATGGAACTTTAGATTTTTTTCGAAAAGGAAATTTCGAAGTAATGAGTGGATTGATTTTTCAATCCATCAAATCGAAATTCATCTTTCATCACTTTGATGTGGAATGGGGCAAGAGTAGGACGATGACAAAGTCTGCAATAATTCACACTAACAGACGATTATACTGACAGGCAGAGCACAGCCAACTGCCAAGCAGCAGCGAAATGTTCTGCGACGATTTCGACAGTCAGAAAAGGTGGCTTCTTATCTTGAAAGTTCCCATGATTTTGGTAAAACTTGAAATTCTTTGACTCTCCAAGATTCTTGGAATGACTTACAATTTGGGATGGAGGAAGAAACAAATTATAAAACTCCTATTTCGTTCACAAATTAATCTGTCCAGTTAATGGGTGATTGCTGAGCAAGCAGTCCTCTGGGTGATGGCTGGAGCTAGAGCTCTAGGGGAGTTTTTTTGGGTTAATGATATGGTTTGAGATCCTAAAAGGCCGTGCATGTGTGTTAAAACACTGACCCACGCCGTTTCATTCTATCTTAATATATTCGCGGGCAGTTCTGTTTGGATACACTCGTGTCCACTATCCGTGTGTGTTGAGTAACTTGTTTAATTTTCACCTCAGCGATTATTAGGCCCTTCTTCCCCATGTTTCTCGTCTTTGTCTGCAGCCATTGTAGAAGAAACTGAAAGCGAAGAATAGAACAGTTGTGCTGGATTGAAAAGGCAACTCGTGCGAGTGGATTGTGAAATGTTGAAATCGGAACGCAGCTCTCATCAGGAAGAGCTGTGATAATGGAGTAAATAGACATATGCCAGCAGTAATTCCAGCCAGTTTTTCTAGTGATAGCGAAGCGAGGAGTAGACTAAAGCAGTATGGACTAGCTGACACGTACTGATAGTGCAGTCCATCGGGTTTGTTTCATCACAAGCCGTTTTGCGGCGTAGCGGTGGCCGCGCATGCGCACCTCGCGGACGACTTCGTCGGTCACGTCATCGTCGCCTGCACGGCCACGCTAGCTGAATAATCGCTGAGTAGGCATAGGCCTGAATTGATCTGTTCCCGTGGCAGGGTTGCAGGGCCAAGCAACGACTGCACAGCTTAGCATTGCCGGGAAAATGAAAGGACGGGATGGGGCGAGCCCATCGAGGGGAAGGTTCCGGGGCGAGGAGGGTCGGGACAGGACCCGTCCCCTACAATCGAGGGGAAGAGTTGGCTGCGTCCCTCGTTCGTCTGTGTCCACGAGCGAAGCGGATGAAGGCGCAGAGACCAGGGAGAGCGGATGGAACGCACCTCGATAGCCGGCGGCGTGGAGATTGCGACGGCTTGACCGGAGCCCCTCCCAGCGACGCGGGACGATGTGGAATGCGCGGCAGCCGCCGTGAGCTCATGGCAATGGATCTCGTGGCGACCGAGCGAGCTCCTGGGAAGCGGCTCACAAGCAGCGCGACCTGGGAGGCGCAACCTGGGCGGGCGGCGGGCGGCGCTGCGTCGGGAGGGGCGACGAAACGGCAGTTTTACCGAGCGGGCGGCGGCGCACCGCGAGAGTCCGTGAAAACTGAAAAGATAAGGCCGTAAAAAAAAAAAAAAAATGTACGCATAAAAGATGACATGTGGGCCTATAAACGAAAATTGCTTGTTTTTTTTTAACATTGCTAACAAAAGCGATCGTCGTCCCATACCTTGGATCTCTTCAACCGAAGTGAAAACTAAGATGGATCGATCTCCTCAATCAAACATAAATTAGAGTTGTTCATTCAAAAAATCAGGGACCAGAGATCATCTCATCCTCACTTGGATGCCTGATGGGCTCTGAATGGTAATTCTCGGCCCAGAACAACAACTGTTCGCGTATTGGGCTCTGAATGGTAATTCACATAGAAAAACTTTATACAACTTACAACATTGCCAAAAAAAAAACAAAGAGATCGGAAGGGCAGACTGTCCTCCGTTTTTCATTAAGGTACAGGGTTCAAACCGGTCCTCGTGGCTTCGACCACGACTAGGCTGCTCACTTACAACATTGCAATTCACAAGTTTTATTTGCAATAAAAGTTTCACATGGGACACCATTTTAAATGAAAAATGGCATCACCTAGCGGCCCCCTAGCGTTGTGAGGCTCATGCCATTAATGGACAATTCCTTGTTGTCACCGTCCTTTTCAGGTAGGGGGTCCCTACATGCAAAACACATGGGTTGTTTTGGTGATTGAAGGGTCGTGGTTTTGTTCTCCAGCATAAACACAACTTCTGACATGAGTGGCCTACAACTCGGACTGTCTTGGACACACAACAATCCTATATGGATGCATCTTGCAACTTCGTCCAGGGAGCAACTCTCCATAAGAGATGAGTCCACAAAGTCTTCTATGTTGCCATCTCTCCATAAATTCCATGCCTGAATAGAAATACAACTTTTACAATGATTCAGCGTATGTTTTGATGGTACGGGTGGACTTATAGTTTTAATCTTGAGCATACTTACATATTCTATAAGGTTAGAAAAACCCACGATGAGATGTGGTGAGCTGATCTTTAATCCACTAACAATCTCCAACAATAAAACACCAAAGCTGTAGGTGTCTGACTTGACCGAAATGGCGCCCTCCATCACATACTCAGGGGATATGTAACCACTGCAAAAGATTTCACCAACGTATATAGGGTATAAACACACATGCACAATTTGAATAAGCACAATCAAACAATTACTGTCTGAAGAACTAACAGGAAATGAGTAGCTTACTATGTCCCAACAAGGCGATTAGTATTTGTTTCAAGCTTGTTGTCACTGAATATCCTTGCCATACCAAAATCTGATATCTTGGGGTTCATCTCCTTATCCAACAAGACGTTGCTTGCCTTGAGATCTCTATGGATTATTGTTAATCTTGAATCCTGATGCAGATACAGAATTCCTCTAGCTATCCCTTGCATTATCTTACACCTTGTTGGCCATGGAAGCATGTGCTTTCTTGCAGAGTCTAGTAAGAATAGCATGAAAAAAAGGCATATATATATGATTACTCATTTGTTGGGTACTAGGGTTTGGGTTTCTCAGTTTTTTTCTTGGGAAGGGTTTCTCAGATTCATGGTAATAAAAAGATGAATTTACCAAAAATGAAGTAATCCAAGCTCTTGTTGGGCAAGTATTCATAAACCAACAGCTTCTCATCTTGGTGAACACAACAACCAATAAGCTTAACTAGGTTCTTGTGTTGCAAATTTGCAATCAAGACTGCTTCATTTCGAAACTCCTCTATGCCTTGTCCTGAACCCTTGCTAAGTCTTTTTTGACAGCTACTTCCTTGGCACCTTGCAACACTCCCTACAAGATTTCCAAAATCAAAGAATTTTGAAATTTTCTAGTTTTGTACTTTATCAAGGTAAATTTTTGTAACTATAGTACAGTAGTACCTTGTAAACCTTGCCAAATCCTCCCTTCCCAAGCTCATTTGAGTCCGAGAAATTGTCAGTTGCTGCGACAATGTCTTCAAAGCTAATAAATGGAGACTCCAAATTTTCCCCAGCTTCATCCGTAGACCTCAAATACTCCAGCATTTTTCTCTTCTCTGTTTTCTTCTTTTTTGCTGTTTGCCTGCTAGTAGAAACATCAATGGAATTTTCCCCTCGACACTTACACAACAATGTTGCAGTTTAGAAGACAGGGCTCTTGATCTCCGTACCTCTGTGTTTGCATATCAAGAAGAGAGCTATGGATCCAAGAAGCAGCACGCATGCTATGATCGGAAGCAAAAAATTTTAGTGAGATTCTCTTATGTTGAACTGCAAGCAAAAAGTGTATCCCGTTAGAATTTGCTGCAGAACACATTATTTGCCGTAGTGTTAGTTGGCCATATCTCCTAAATGGATTGATTTTTGAATACTTGAAGTACCTAAAATACAACCCGAACAATACGTGGAGCTGCTAGCATTGCTGAACTTTAGTATTGTATAGTAAGCTAAGGTTCGTTTTAACTAGATGGATATTAAAAATATATTGAGGTGCGATTCAAATGAAAAAAAACTATGGCTATAGGTAAAATAAATAGATTAGTAATTTTTAAATTTGACGATGAACAGAAAAATACAGAATTTGACAAAAGCATGTTTTATTAGTCAGATGTATTAATAATAATTGATACTTAATGTCTCCTAAACTTTTTTGCATGCTCCCTCCAACCCTTTTTATAGATTTAACATAAGTATTTTTTTATTAACTAGATGTACTAATAATAATTGATACTTATTGTTCGTTCTTTGCTTCCTAAGAAGTAAAATTTACTCAACTTTGACTAAATTTATATAATATATTTAGATAGTTCATTATTTTTTCATAATAAATTTATTTGGAGATACAAATTTTCTTTTTATAAATCTACTAGTCAAACTTTTAAAAGTTTGAGCGGCACGCAAACCAAAGTGACAAATATTTAAGAAAAGGAAGGTGTATGTTGTGTTTTATTTTGGCACTTATTTTGGGCATAGAAATAAGAGCCGGCCGGCGGGAGTGCATACCATGAGATCCGGCAAGCCGGAGGTACAAGTTCTGACCAGAGCTGGCAGCTGCTTTCCTTGTGTCGACGAGATCTCCAGTCCAAAGCAGGCACCTCATCGACGTGTTGTCGACCAAAGCGCCGCCGGCACTGCTCACGTTGACGTAAGCATACGCCGTGCAAGAGCAGTTTCCGCTGCACTCGGCGGCGCACTGGTCCAAGGTGGTGTTCCCAATCTCCAAGAACTTGTCAGGAACCATCATCCCAGGCAAAGTCACGAACCGGTCCTCCACTCCGCACTCCAGCGCCTCGTTCCTCCGGCATCCTCTGGAGATGTCGAGGCCGTCGAGGCACCGGCAGCTTGGCACAGCCTCTGTGTGGTCGCAGTAGCCGAACGCGCCGCACGACGCGTAGAGGTTGCAGTCACCAGGGCCGGGGCGCTCAAAGCTGGATGTCCACTTTGATGATGCGTTGCTCTTCCGAGTCAGGAGGCTCATGCTGCCATCGTGCTTGAGCAAGACACGCGTCAACGGTGAGCCGTCGGAGACGTTGTACGTGTAGTAGACCTCGTCTCCTGTGTCGATCACCGACGGGTGCACGACGGCGCCGGAGGTAGCGCCGCCGCCGAAGCTGAACACTGAGACGTCGTCGAAGAAACTGATGCGGTAGTAGGGCCGGCCGGTCTTCCAAACGAAGAACTGGAGGTTTGAGTTGGGATCGATGCTGCCGGAGAAGTCCCCGGGGACATGTCGTCGTAGTTCTTGCAAGCGACTATGCTGGTGTTCACTCTTCCTTTGTAGCTGAGCAAAACTTTCATCGTCGGGAGGATGGTGGCGGATGGGTGATCGAAGCTCTGCCATATGGTGGTGCCGTTGGCTGACCGGAGGACAAAGTTTCCAGAGCTGAGAAGCACCGCCACCGCGGCAGCGGCTCCGGTGCTCCAAACAGTTGTGTCGCCGTCGGACAGCGCGAGCTCTTGGTTGGCGGTGATGGCGAGCTTCGCAGAGGTGGAGACGGGGTTGACGCGATTGGCGACCCACACACGGACCTCAGGATTGGTGTTGTACCAGATCCCGATGTACAAGCTCTCGTTGGAGTTGGTGGTTGGGGAGAAGAAGCCAAGAGCGAACACCCCGTTCCTGGAGACGAGCTTGTCTCCGTAGGAGAGTGGCTTTGCTTGTGTGAGCGTGTCAGTCGATTCCGATTGGCAGGATGATGAAGAGTAGGAGGGCGAAAACGGGAAGGACCATTAGGCCCTTGTCGTGCATGAGCATGATGGTTAATTTCTCTTGTGATAGTGGAAAGTGGATGATGGATCTGGTGGAGAGTGATGCTTGGTCAAAATCGGAACGTAACTCTCATCTCATCATCACCTGGAACTGGAACTGCTGGATTGGAAGTGTGGCGGCGCTGATGAAGGGGATGGTAATTGGCGGCGAACCACACGGCGAGGTCCAAGGGCCCAGTTGGACGAGGAGCGCTCGCCACGCACCGCGTGATTCGGCCGGTGGTGCGCCGCGGCACCACCTTCCACCGGCGGTTGGTGGAGGAGCACTGCGGGTGCCGACCACCGGAGAGATCGACGCCGACTTGCTAGCTAGTATTCCAGGCGTATGCAGCCGGCCGGGCCTCCCTGCATGCTGTGGCCTCTGGCTTTGCTCGAGTCACGGCCTCATTTGCTTGTATCAACCAGTAGCGATCAACAGACGTGTTGACAACGTAATTTGGCAAGTTAGTATTTTTGGTTAGCCAAATTGCTTTGACTAATAGTAGTCACGGTAATCAGCAGAAACATATATTGTTTAAGAGTTTTGACTGCAGGTTACTAGAAGCAGGCCGGCTTGGCTGATGCGTGGTGCATGGTGTAGCATATATAATGTATATCAATGGTGGAGATCTTCAAGGGCCAGAGTATTTTGACCAAGCATGCACACACGTGGTTTTAGATGGATCTGAAGCACATGATTATTTGTGCTTGGGCCATCGCCGAGTCAAAGAAGAAGATATTTTCAGATAAGTGCATGGTTTGGTGAAGGACGAGAGAGAATAGGAGACGTAATGGGGCTGGCCTTAATTATAGGTGTCCGTGTGGCCAAACAAATTAGGAATTTTCATAGTTTGGTAGTCCTGTGTCGTTTGGAGGGGGTTTTAGGAAAAATGTGATTAGCAAAGCTAATGGTGGGAGGGTTTAAGTGCTAAAATTTCCCACTTCTCTATCTAGCCCTCGGATGGAGATCCAGCGGCTGTGGTGGGAGTTTTCATAGTTTGCATACGAGTTTGGTTTCCATAGGATACGTTCCCTCGACATAATACATCTACTATTTTCTTCGTTATGTTTCTTTCTTCTACCTTAGGACAGTAGTTTATGCGAACCCTAATCTCCATTAGGGATTGGTGATCTTTGCCGTTTTGTCCTGAAAAACGGTCGGCTTCCCTCCACGAAAGTGTGAGGATCCTTTGTTGCTTTGCCCGAAAGCAATCGCTCGTCGTCGGCGCAAGCACGACAGTTATCGTGTTGTTGCGCGGATCAATTTCGCGTGCCAACACAATTGGCGACTCCGCTGGGGACGAAATTCTTCATCAAAAGACAAGAAGCCGATTCTTAATATTGATTCGGCCATCTAGCAATACGCCACCAGCAATTTGGTCAAAGGCCGACGTCCTTTGGTTCGGCTAGTATTGAACAGATCGATTTTCCAAGAAGCAAGCCAAAGCAATAGAGAGAAACCAGCTCCACGTTCGGTTCCAGCTGAGCAGGATATCATCATCGATCTCGTTCATCCACGCCATCATAATCTGTAAGTAGGGTATTTTATCTTGTAAGCAGCTACAATGGATTCATGTAGTAATGTTGCTAGGCATGTTGGTCAACTTATTTCATCGGCTTTTGATTCGTCAAATGGTTGTTTTAGCTACCCAAATTATCAAGTCCAGAATTATGCAGAGCCGATGCAACATCATGTTTATGCTTCTAATTTTAATCATGCAAGCAATATTCAACATGAGTTTTTCAATTCTAGTACATCGGTAATGTTTATGACGCCTACATCGTCACAAATGCACATGCCGTTGTACAATCATGATGGCCAGTATAATAATGCTTATTCGGCCAACTTTTTGTACCTAATACTAATAATTCTATAGTCTTAACTTCGGTTTCACAAAATCTGGACATATATAGCCGAAGTGTTGGCTTTAGTTCTAATTTGGAACAACCATTTTATCAAGAAGTAGCATGTAGTACACCACCTCCGCCACCTATAGATGCCGGGGTTTTATGTGAGTCGGTTTCAAATGTGTATTCTCATGTCGATTCTCTACAGCATATGTCGCATGCTCAACCATCTTTGCTGGAGTTACAATCACATGCCAATGTTGCATATGTGCCACAACCTAATTCTCTAGGGCCATCTCAATATTTTAAGGACTTAATCGACAATGTTCTTATAGAATGCCATGTCAAACCTCGTGCAAGTTTAAAAGAAAATAAAATTGACTTGGATATGAATGATTATTCGGTTATTGAAAGAGCCGAAGAAAATAATACTTGTTCCGATTCAGTCACGCTCTATGATCTATCTGAAAATGAACGGCGGGAAATTGAACGAGAGCTCAAGGAAGAGAGGCAAGGCACAGTTTAGATGTCGGCACATGTATGGAGTACTAAATGTAGATAAAAAAAATAAACTAATTGCACAGTTTAGATGTACATTGCGAGAGACGATTCTTTTGAGCCTAGTTACGCCATGGTAGGATAATATTTATCACTAACAAACGAAACGTGCTACAGTGTACGAGGTGACATACATGTCCCATCCATCCAAAATTTTGCACCAAATTTGGTGATCTAAACACACCCCTAGCTAGGCGGGAAACTTGTCGCTGCCGCGCAAGTCTGGCCACCACACCTATTCACCTCACATGCCTAGCCTAGAGCAAAGCATGATGCGAGTTCACGAACGAAATGAATTGGTACATGTACGCTCTCATGCCTATTAGGCGTCGCACCGTACACGTCTCGACGACTTCGTCGGTCAGTCGTCGGTCACCGGGTCACGTCGCTAAGTGCGCGCGCACACAGCAGGCTACGGCAAAGAACGGATATCTGAGTTGAAACGCACACAAGGAACAGCTAGCGAAGATAGATTGATCCGGCCGCTTGCCGTGTCATACAGTGCATTGAGTTTTATCTATATGTTATTTATATCTATATCTATATGTATACCTATTAATAAAGCAATAAAACTGATACAAAAGACTAAAAGAGATCAAAATTTCTCAAAAAAATTCTAAATAAACTAGATTAATCGTATATCACATTAAAGTAGTTTTCGTCCATGTTAGTTAGATAAAAATTACCCATTGTAACTCTGATTTATTTGCTAATCATCCGTTGTAACGCACGGACAATTTTGCTATATTAATAAAGCAAGAAAAAATCAGTTTATTTCTGTCCACCGCCTAGCTTTTTTTTCACCCTATTTTCTTCCGTCGGTTTTGAGGACCGTGTCCTTCCCAATGGTAGCTGTAGGTGCATAGTCCGCGTATAGCTAGGACTGTGCCCTTCCCAATCCCGTCTGTATGTGCGTGTATGTGGTGGAGAAAGAGATCGAGATCGATAAACATGAGCCGTACGTGACGTGGTGGAGTAGATTAGTAGTAGAAGGGAATGTCTTTCCTCATTTCTTGATGGATGGGGACCAACCGATAGAGCTGAGCTGGTGGGCATGAGAACGTACGTACGTCCAGGACCAGGACGTATATGTAGGTCATGCCCACCCGCGTGCTATTGTCTACTAAGTATATCGCTCGTCTTAACGCTACGCGATTGGTAGATAAAATAAATCATAAAACTAACAGAAATTATTATAAACTAAAAACAAATCAAGTCAAACTCAGAAATAAAGGCAAGCCCACACAACTGTCAAAATTGAAGAACACCAGAGGAAGAACAACATAGTGAGAAGATGATGCCGCAACAATAACCCAATAGAGAGAAGCCAATATACATGACACGAATGTACCCTTAAATTTGCAGTGATGTACAATCCGGTCTGATCCTCCTTCAATTTTGAGTCTCTACCTATATAAGTTTAGATTGAAGAGTATTTGAATGAATGACGCCTTTCAAGTTTCTTTATATTTACTTTTCTACCGATAAAGATTGAACCTCACAACATATGCATGATCAAGAGAGATGCTCCTATACAGTCCTATAATCAAGATCCTCACAAGTCCTAAATAGATCAAGAACCAAGCCCCTGAACCTCGACAACTCGTCGAAGGCGTACTCTTTGTCCCCTTCGTGGACGATCACCACGTCGGCGGCCTCCTCTTCCTCCTATGCTGCCTCATCCTTGGTTGTGCCCCGCCCACCACTGTCGAACTGGTTCCTCTCGTGCCGCGAGCAGCATGTTCCTGTCAGACTAATATAATCATCAGTGTGACTTTTGAACAAAATCCTAAAATCCCTAGACAGGCCGTTAGAAATCAAGATAAAAGGTTCTGAAAAGGATGTGGAGGAAGCTTTTGTTTCGTCACCAGATTTAGATGGTGCTCTGATAAAACCATGTCACAATTGGTTTAGAAGGTAGCCATCGTCATTCAATACAGAAAGAATAAAACCTATTATTATGTAATTTCTAGGAGAGTAGGCCGATTCCAGTATTTGCCAGAATTGCACACAGTTGATCGAACAAACCACTTTGTATCACGGCCACATAAACAACACTAAGGATAGAAAAGCTACATCCAATTTGGCATAATTATACAGAGTTCATTATACAACTTGTGTGAGGAGATACCTCTGCTATGTATACCAGCACCTGGTGTCACAAAATTCACAGGACCAAATTTAGCTCATATAACCAGTCCATGCTTCCATTGCTCTGCCAATAAGAATAAACTTCATAGGTATGGATCAGTTTGTATTAAAAAAATGTGGACATATGAGGCGATCTTTTTTTTTTGTTGAAGCCGAACAAGTTTAAAAGCACAAGTATTCGTACTCTCCATGTATGCCTAGCCACACATGGAGTTCCACATATGAAATTACAGTACAGGTGATTACAAGAACACACCAGAATTAAATGACTGAAGGTATATCTTTGGAAATATGTCTGAGGTCCCTTCCCATATAGCATTTCTTCTCGTTTTTGTCCATTCTCCACCTACAAAGGCTACAATACAGAACAGATAGACATACAATTTTAAGCCAAGAATTGCAAATTCTATTTTTTTGGCGACCGTGATACAAATGCTAACTTCGCTCCTCAAAGCAACACTCATCAAGAATACTGTTCAGAGTTAGCAGTGCTCCTCAAAGCTCAGTGCCTACCCACAAGTATCATCAAGAATTAGAGCCTGCATTGAAAGAGATTCTTTTTTTTCTTTAAGAATACTGCATTGCACAAAAAGCTGACCTAATAACTTCACTTGCCGGGACACCCCAGCACTTGATCTCCTCGACCATGTATCTCTACACCGCAAATTGAGCCTATTAGAGAATCCTTTGCGTAGGTGTACCGGTAGGATTACCCTATTGGAATAACTATATAAGCTGAAATCTCTCTTTCGAATAAATCTTGTCTGCAATTTTGAGTCCTATCTCAATGGGCATCAGATTATTAGCACCTACAATGTACTGTACTTCAGAGTCCTGCATTTTGTAGTACGCTAATTAATTATTTTGTTTCTGTAGTTATTTGGGAAAATGATGGGATAAACACAATTTGGACCACTGAATGCAAGAGAGTGCCATCGGGTTGTGAGGGATCCAAATACATTCAGAAGGGAAAACCGTACCTCTCGCCAATCCTTGGTGGAGATTCAGAATTCAGAGATGCAGGTGAGACAGTGGCAGAAGTTAGTCGGCAATGGACGGCACCCCTTGCCACTGCCGAGCGGAGGAGCAGCTGCCTGGTCTCTCTCCGTCCACAAATGCCGAGCGGAGGAGGCAGGCGCCCACGCAGGTGGTGGCACATGCGGCCCGGGCGAGTGCGCCGGCGTGCTGCAGCATGGGGTGGATCGGGCGAGCGCGGTTCTGCGCGACTGGCGAAGTTCTGCCGCACAGCACGGAGATGGGCGGCGAGCGGCACGGCGGGAACCCCTAGCCGCGGATCGGGAAGTGTGGCGAGTCACGATATGTGGGAGGGGACGGGAGAGGAGGGTGGGCGATGTTTCATTTTTCGAAAAAAAGAAAGGACAAAGTCACGAATCGAACTTTGGCCGATTGAGGGCGCCGGGGTGAGGCCGCGAGGGTGACAAGGGCGCGGGAAGCGAGGGTGTAAGACCTCTGGACAAACTTTGAATCCCAGCCCTTTGTTCGTGGATCCGTTGGTTGGTGATCGTCGGTCCAAAAATAGTAACAAGTGTGCCATTATAGTATAGATTCGAAAAAAAGAAAGGACAAAGTCACGAATCGAACCCTGGCCGATTGGAGGGCACCGGGTGAGGCCGCGAGGGTGACAAGGGCGCGGGGAAGCGAGGGTGTAAGACCTCTGGACAAACTTTGAATCCCAGCCCTTTGTTCGTGGATCCGTTGGTTGGTGATCGTCGGTCCAAAAATAGTAACAAGTGTGCCATTATAGTATAGATTGAGTCCGTGAGTCGTGAGACGGTACATGACGTGAAGAAGAAAGCACGAACACGACACGATCGACACGCTTGACGGCTTGCGGTCGCGTCAAGTCGCGCGTATACCGCCTCTCGCCGCCAGATGCATGCCACCTGTTGGCTTTCAGTACTATCTAGGGCGCTAGTCATCGTAAGCGGAAAACTTGTCGCTGCACACCAATTCGACCACACTTTCACAAGCATGCCTAGAGCAAAGCATGATGATGCGAGTCCATGTGGTTTAATCCGTGGAACTCGGGATTACAGAGAGGGCATTTCCTTCGGTGATTTCCGACTCTACCACGTCACGACCAAGATGGATAGGAGGTTGACGGATGCGGCCTCCTAGCAGCAGTGCAGGGTCAGTTTGGCAGAGGCAAAGATGGATTTTTTTTTTTTTGAGAGAAAAATGCAAAAAGTTTTTTTCTCTCCTTTTTTGAGGCAAAGGCAAATAGGAGACCTGGCGCTCCACTACGGTTTACTAGGCCAGCCTGGTCGTCTTGTGGCCTTGTGGGGCTTGCGCGCGGAGAGGAAGGGAGGGGAGTGGGCCAAGGCCTGCTGGGCTTCAGCAGAGAAGGTTTGGGTTGCAGGCTCTTCTGGGTCAACGCGCGCTGGCCGGGCCTGTAGTCATCGCCCGGACTGCTGCTGAGATAGCTATCATTACAATCTAGCTATGCTGAAAGTTGTCTGAAACCAGCAGCAGATCGGCTATTGCCGGATAATCGTCAGAGTGTGCGATGGGCGAAACTGGGGGTTGGCCTGGCGAACTGAAACTGAACTCGGATGGAGCTTTCGACCCAATTACGAAAGATGGTGGATGGAGTTTCGTGATCGGAGATGAAAAAGGGAACTGTGATCAGAGCGGGCACGGGCCGAGCAGACTTTTTGCTCAACGCCTTGCGCGCAGAACTCCTAGCTGTTTATGGAGGACTTCAGCAGGGCGGTCAGAATGGAAGTGCAGGAAATCATCGTGGAGACTGACACCACACTCGTGAGGGATGCCCTTCCAGGCGACAACTACAGGATTATTTCCACCGTCGGGGGATTAGTTACGGAGATGAAATTCCTGATTAGCGCAGAACTTAGATCCTGTACTATCAGTGTGTGCAAACGTGTCTGTAATAGGGTGGCTCACGCTTTAGCAGCCTGTAATAGGGTGGCCCATGCTTTAGTTACGGAGATGAAATTCCTGATTAGTTGCAAAACCACACACACTGATATCCACCGTTGCGAACAAATCGGTATAAAACTCCTACAAATTCATTCACAATTTAATCATATCTGTCAAGTCAAATCAGATCCACTTTATAAGCACTCAAACAGTACAACCGCATAAAAGATAAGAAATCCAAATGTCTTCCTTCTTAGCACACCACTCTAAGGTCCACCGTTTAGCCGGTGCCTTGTGTCAAGTGTTCCGCCTATTTGCCCTCCCCCGGCAGCTTGCTATGGGAGGCATCTAGGATGTAATTTAACTTTCCCAATTCTCTTAATGCAGCACGGGCAAGTGCCCGCTGAAAAAAAAAAATTCAAATGTCTTTTTTATACACTTATAGCCCAGACTTTTTTTACAAGGTTGCAGAATGCATATTACTAACATAAAAAAAAACTATGCATGCACTAAAGAGTTTAGTTTTAGTTTTACAAAATAAATATTATGCCAGGCTTTACCACCATATCAAGCCTTGTTTGGATTTTGTCGGGGTCCCTTTTTGTCGGATTCAAGTGTTGGGGATCCCAAAACATGTAGATTAAGGTGAATCCGATAACATCCAAACAGAATCAAACATCTAACGGCCCTCTAGCACAGTGAGACTCACATCATTCACTGAGACAATTGCTTGTTGTCAACTATCTTTCCAGGTTGGTAGTAGTCCCTAAAATACATAGGTTGCTTTGGTGTTGGAAGTGGTGTCATTTTGTTCTCCAGCATGAACACAACCGCCGACATGAGTGGCCTACAACTCGGATTATCTTGCACACACAAGAGTGCTATATGGATGCATCGTGAAACTTCATCAAGGGACCAACTCTCCATGACAGATGATTCCACCAAATCTTCTACTTTCCCTTCTTTCCATATGTTCCATGCACGAAACATTAGACAATTTCACATTCAGAGATCATATTTTGTCTCTTGTGGATAGTTCTAAATTCTGACCATCTCCTTGTACTTACATATGATATAAGGTTAGAAAAATCCTTGATGAGAAGTGCTGAGCTGATCTTTAATCCACTTACGATCTCCAGCATTAGAACACCAAAGCTATAGGTGTCAGACTTGACTGAAAATGTGCCTTCCATTGCATATTCGGGAGACATGTAACCGCTATGTAAATAATTTCATAAAAAATCATTGCATATTTTTTAAATTGTAAAGTAAATGAATTCTATTTTAAGAGTTGGCACTTGGCAATGCAGTTGCTACTTACTATGTCCCGACAACTCGGTTAGTATTTCCTTGGAGTTGGTTGTCATCGCCACCGAATATCTTAGCCATGCCGAAATTGGATATCTTTGGGGTCATCTCCTTATCTAACAAGATATTGCTTGCTTTGAGATCTCTATGGATTACCGTTAATCTCGAGTCATGATGGAGGTACATAATTCCTCTAGCAACCCCCTGGATTATTTTGAACCTTCTTGGCCATTGAAGCATTGATTTTCTTGCAGAATCTAGTAAAAACAACATAGAACAAGGCATATCGGAAGGCAGATGACCATATTTATTTGTTGGTTTTATTGACGGTATGGCGATTTGGAATTGAATGTACCAAAGAGGAGGTAATCCAAGCTTTTGTCGGGTAAGTACTCATAAACTAATAGCCTCTCATCTTCATGAATACAACAACCGAGAAGCTTAACTAGGTTCTTGTGCTGCAGCTTTGCAATTGAGACTACTTCATTTTTGAACTCCTCGGTGCCTTGCCTAGAACCCTTGCTCAGTCTCTTGACGGCTACTTCCTTTGTCCCTTCCAACATTCCCTACATGATTTTCATACTCCAGAATCATAACGTTTTTACAGCAATGTAATTTCATAGAAAATCCCAAACTTTTTTTACTCGTACCTTGTATACGTTGCCAAAACCTCCTTTCCCAATCATATTTCTATCAGAGAAATTGTCTGTTGCTATGACAATGTTTTCAAAGCTAATAAATGGGAACTCTATTACGTTCTTGTCCTCAGATTCATCCATAGCATTCAAGTATTCTATCATCCTTCTCTTCTTTTTGTCGTTTGACTGCAAATAGTACCATCAATGTATCCTTTTTCTAAACATCGGCATATTAATACATTCTTTAAAAACGATTTTTTTTTTGTGGTACCTGTGCTTTTTATATGCCCAGATAAGCACTCCGAGTGCAAGTAGTAGCACACATGCTATGATCGGGAGTAAAATGTTCAGCAAATTAACCTTCTTTTGATCTAAATGCAAGGAAATATGTCATGTTAGAGTTTGCTGCATCAAACATTGCTTACCATTGTGTGAGTTTACTCTTACCTCTAAAAAATAGTAAATGATGGACATACAAATATTCAAGAACCTACTCCAATTACCAAGGTCTTGTTTGGATGCAAGTGTATTCATCTGAATCCACATATATTGGAGTAAATTGGGGTAGAACTTAATTTAATTACCCTCCAATCCACTCGGACACATGTGGATTGAAACAAATACACTTGCATCTAAAACATGCAAGTGTATTCACCTGAATCCACATGTATTGGAGTGGAACTTAATTTAATTACCCTTCAATTCACTCTAACACATGTGGTTGAGATAAATACACTTGCATCAAAACAAGGCTTAAAGTGTTTAATTTCCTCGTGGATGTTACTGCTTGAGTTTTTGATATCATGACGCTCATCAGTCAAGCCAGCTGTATGCTCGTACATAATTTTTCTGCTGCAAACATGTCAAAAGTGTGAACCTGAAAATTAATTTTTTTTCTTTTTTTTGGTTGCTTAGGTGGTGTCAAACTAGCATATAGGAAGAGATATGGTATGTTGTCATGGTTTATTTGATGCCAAAAATCTAGTTGATGTCACCGGCAGGGTAGAATAGATTACGGAACACTACAGCACAACGTTTTTTTTTTTGCAAATGCTCAAAATTGATTTTTAAAGACGGTTTTTGAAACCGCTACTAATAAATAATAAGGCGTCAGTTGCAAAAATGAAACGTTTAGTCGCCCTTGAAAAACGAAATTTAATTCTCACTGATGGTCGACTGAGTCAACTGTTCCTAAAAACAATTTTTAATAGTGATTGACTAAGTCAACTGCCTCTTATAATCAACATTTTTTAGAAACGATTGGCCTAAGAAACAAGAATGAATATATTTTATTAAGGGTGATATTATTGAGATAACCCCCTCCTGAAAATTAATTTCTAGAGGCCCCTTCAACAACTTGTCCTCTAGTTGGAACGACAGGTACAAAGCATGTGAATTATTGAGACCCCAGAGACGATAGCTGAAGTTTTAAAGTCCATTTAATATTAGGACACAGATGAAAGTGAAAGGCAAAGGCAGCGAAAGGTTTGCTGTCGTCTATAAATCCATCTATATGAGGTTTTTGTGACTGCGAGAGAAAATGCAGGTAGCTAGCGGCCACTCGTGAAGGAGAGCAAGGGAGGAGATGGTACTAATCTGAATGCTTGCTTACAAATTAAAGGGAACTGATTGATGAATACTGAATGAACGGCCATTCGCTATTGCTGCAAGATTGGTTAATGCTCAGCTACTGGGTGCTACGTGAAACAACTGAAAGCATGGTTATTCCAGCTATTGACAATTTATAATATGCTGTCAAGTCTGATGAAAGAAAGAAGATCTATCCAAAAAAAAAGTTCATAACACGTTATTTGTGTGGTTATTTCCTTCTATGCCTTTCATATATGCTTTACTCAGTTCATGTCTAATAAACAACAGGGAACAAAGATATCAGAAGTACAGTTCATGTTAGGGTTCTCAAATGGTTGTCAAAACAGTTCGTGTACGTTTCTTTGTTATTTGATTTGTCTAGTCATGCATGTGACGGTAGCGTTAGTACGGACATCATACTAGTCCTACAAATAGGCCTATGATGGTGACGGCCACGTCGTTGAACACTAATTAATGTCACTTTTTATGAAAGAAGGATGAGGTAATTTAGGGATGTGCGCACGTACCTGCACCTGCAGGCAGAGATTTGCCAAGTCGAATGTACAAGTCCTCGAGAGAGATATGCTTCTCCATGTCGATGAGATCCCCAGCCCAAACCAAACATCTCGTTGTGTCGCCAATACCACCATTGCTTAGGTTGGCGTAGGCGTATGCCATACACGAGCAGTTTCTAGCGCACTCAGCCGCACACTGCTCGAAGCTTCTATTCCGAACATGCAAGAACTTGTACGGCAGCTTCATATTAGGCATGACCATGAAATAGTCATCTTCCACCTTCCCGCATTTCAGTGCCTCCCTTCTCTGGCATCCTCTAGAAAAGTTGAGACTGTCAAGGAGTGAAGGACCGAAACGGCGACCAGAGGGGGGTGAATGGGAGCCTCGATTTTCCTTTTCAATTTCGGGTCATCGGCTCAACCCCAACCTCAAAAGCAAACTCAAACGAGAGACGAGTAACACGCGTGCTAACTAGTAGCAAGATGTTACAAGCGAAGCGTTGGGCACACTGAATTTAACGAGACAAGCAGATATCAAATCGGAGCTCACACACGCAAAATGGAGACAAAACAACACTCTTTTTCTACTAGCGTGAACTGGACATCGCTGCAATTTAGCGGACACCTGCAGAACACAAACTCAGAAATACAAGAGCTGGATTTGCTCGACACACGAAGGTGCGCGGCCTACCAACAGCTCCGACGAGCAAGACTTCCCTCAAACCGATGTCAAACAGCTGACCTGCTCACGAACAAGCGTGCGGTGGTGCTGCACACCGACGCAAGAACATAGCACCAAAAACAATCGATCTTTGAACCATGCACAGGCTGCTACTGAACGAAAAACAATCGATCTCTGAACCATGCACAGGCTGCTACTGAACGAAATAACACTGGACCTTCGCTTCTTGCCAACCGAAATAGAAGAGATTAAATAGAAGCAAGCAAATATCGGAAGCAAAGAGAAGCTAATTGATTTGACCAATCAAAATCATCACGAAAGCAAGCTACAGAATTCTCAAAGGAATTAAAAAATCAATCACTATAGCTTGATAGAGACACCACGGGATTTGAGAAAAATCAAGACACGAATTTGCAAATCCCTTGCTTCTGTAGCTGAACGAGCAGACAAGAATCTGCCAGAGGTGCTGTTCAAAGAAAATCTCGATGCTTGCAAACCGGTTTCAGAGACTCGTGGCTTGAGCTGGGAGGCGCACTGCGCTGCAGCTCTGCTGCTTGTTCCCCCTAGGCCTGAACGCGAGCACGAGCTTCGAAGAAAGAAAACAGACAGACCGAGAAACAGAAGCCTGCACAAAATCGATAGAGGGAGCCGACGATTTCAGCTACTACCGCACGACGGGCAAACACTGCCGGTGCTGGGCACTCGGCGCCGCAGAGCCATGGGGATTAACCCGGCACGCCCTTCAACTCGAAGGAACCTAAAACAACGACGCGAACAGAAAAATGCCCACTCAAAGATCGAGCGAAATCCGACTCAAAACTTCACGATTCGAGCTCAAACTTTGGTCGAGATGAAATTCACTTAGCTACGAACCAATCCCCAAAAATCACCGGCCGGAACGCACCCAATCTCCGGCAAAATCAGATCGTGGCCAAAAACGAAAACTAAGAAAAAACACACACCGTAACGGCAGCTCGAAAATCACAGCACAAAAGTGACAAAGCCCGGAGGGCACGAAGGCGTGTGATTGGGGCTGCCCTTCCCCTTCAAAAATCTCAAGCAAAATAGCCACGAATTTTTTTCGGGTATTTGGCCTCTCTCATGTGTGTGCTAGGAAGATGAAAACCTAGAGCTGAAAACGAAAATGAAAGAGGCAAAAAGGGGGGAGGAGGCTGTCATCCTCCACATATAGTCTGAAATCCTCTTTCCCAAACTACCCCTAGATACATATGAGCCGAACCGCTAACCCTAAGGCTAATTTAGTCCGACTCGGGATAATTTGATCCGACGACCACCGCGCCTCCTCATCCGCAGCCTTGCTCCACGCAATCTCCCGGATGCCGCCACGTGCCATCCTTCCGTCCACCGGAACGCCCGGATTTTGAGGCCCAAACCCGTGAAACCCGCCGATGGTTTTGAGGCTCAAACCACCAAACCCGCACCCGTGGTTTTGAGGCCCAAACCACACGAAACCAGCGCCGATGGTTTTGAGGACAAACCACCAAACCTCCTCGACCGCGTGTCATCGCCGTCTTGACCGCCCGAGTCGCCAAGTCATCCGAGCTCCCCGCTTCGCGCGCCGCCGTCTTGACCCGATCGACACGGTCCCGCCACGTCCTCTTGCATTCGTCGATGTCCCGGATGTTAGCCACCATGGCTAGCCACCCGGCTATCCGGTCCCTCGGTCCAAGCCTCACGTCCGTCCTTCACCTCCGTCGGTCCGTCGGCCCGAGACGCCCCTCCTTGGCCCCTTCACCTCGCCGTCGGCTACCATCTTCGAGCTCCACACCTACACAACACGAACCAAAGAATCGTCTTCGACACACTCCACGTGTGCCGGTGAACATAGCCGAAGCATAAAGAATAAAAAGAAAATAGAATTAAAATGTTATTTGTTGACAATCACTCAATCACAAAAACTAAACACATGTGACCTAAATCAACCATGTGTTCGCAATCTCCCCCTTGATGAGTGCATTGTCAACATTCAACACAAAGACAGAAAAAGAAGGTAGAAGATAGCTCATCCAAGTGAACAAAAGCTAGACAAGAGCTAAGACAAAATCACCGGATAGCAAACATGGAGCAAAAACTTGGTTCCCAAAGACATGGGCAAAAGGCTCGACACAACCAAGCTAAACAAACAAACTAGTCCTCAAGAAGAGGTAGAACGGGCTCAACACCACTAGCACAGCTCCAAACCAATTACTTTCACACACAAGAAGCTAGACCCTCAAGACAGAGGCAAAAGGCTCAACACATCTAGCTCAAAGTGCTACTCCCCCCCGGACAAATGCAGATCCCTTTGTCTTTGTATCTTTCTCCCCCCCTTGTTGACAAATGCACTAATCAAGCTATGAAATGCATGAAAATGCAATGAGGGAGCTTCAAGTTTATAGCGATCCAAATAAAAAGATGCTCTAAAAAGTGTCATGGCAACAAGGTCATGTGCTTAACACGGTGCTCAAACCGATCAAGAGATATGAAATATGGCTTGAAAGCATTTTGATTCAGTTTTAAGCATTTTAAAAGGTGTCCACCACAAAGAATAGCACATAGCACAAGTAAGTTGGAAATCTACCAAGTGCTACACATGTATATCAAGTGAACTACCCCAAGCAAGGTTTATACATCATGCAAAAGATAGAGCCAACACTTGTCAAAATTTTAAATTGATCAGAGTTACAGCGGTTACAAGCATTGGACAAAGCATGTTGCGAGTGGTTATCCACAACCGTCAGCCTTACTAATCAACCATGTCAAGCCTATGCATGTGAGCAATCGAAGCTTAAGACAATGGTCTAGGTCAAACACTACCAAGCTCAGGTTCAACTCAAGTGCAATGAGCAGCGGTCCCAAGACTTGGATGTGGGGACGGTATGGACCCATCTCGATCTTTTCCATACACTTAGCTTAGATTTTAGATTTTAGCGGATAAAAGCACGTGGTCATCTAAGCAAGTGTATATAACTCGATGAATGAGACATAGTCACCTAGCATACATGATAAGCACAAAGGATCTCAACAACTTAAACATGCTAGGAACTATCTCAATGGTGAAGATTTTACAAGATTCATCGTTGTTAAGCAAGTTCACATGAAAAACAGCTTTGCTCATAACATATATCAATTAAGATTAAAAAGAGCACAAGCTGTAAGCACCAACATGTAATTGTTACACTAAACAGAGCATAGTCTCATTGTGATCAATATAAACAAGAAGCTCAAAGTGCAATAGTGTACATGATAAATGCAATATGATACAAGATGATGCACAAAGCAAAACAAACCTAACACTGCAAGCGTACATCAACTACAAAAACAACCCCTCAAAAGGATAGCAAACTCCCAACTCCCCCCTCAACCAAAGACACCTAGCAAAAGAAAACTAGGAAACAAAAGGGGACAAGGGCTAGCATGGCATATAATACACAAGATAACACATGCTATAAAGGATATAAAAGCATGATACAAGTATAATACATGCAAGCAATATACAAGTGAGCAAATGAACAAATATCTCATACCACAAGTAGAGAAATCATGAATGTACAAGGCATGAGTGTATATGATAGCTCACAGACTGTGTGTAGGTGTCACAATAAGGCACATGCCTCTTGGAGGCCATCAAAGTGGTGTAGACAACCATCAAGTCTTGATCACACCACGACAAAGAATCAAGTTCCACCAAGCACATGTTCTCCACCCCATGTCCTCATACCTACACATGAGAGGACAAAGAAATCCAAGTCTTGGATCCCAAAGGGTTAACAAGCATAAACTTGGGAACCCAAGACTTAGTCACCTACATCATTGGAAAAACATGGGATGAGCAAATGGCATAACACTGGGGTTAGTAAACTTGGAAGAATACCGATCTTGACCATCTTGCCCAAGATAGGCGTTAGGCAAAGCAAACATCCCACGACCCTTCTTTCCAAAGTGCTCACCATGCACAACAAAGTGTGGTGCACTCCTCCTGTCAAACTCAAAGCTCCCAAAGCGAGGATCAACATCCACTGCGGAGCACGACCACCACAGGGGTCTCACAAAGCGTGGCCTAGCCCCTCGAGGCCTCCTACCTCCTGGCCTAGCAAAGCGCCTATGAACCGACCGCACACCCTCTCATACATGCCAAGTGGTGGGTGATACAAGTCATGGTTCTCAAACTCAACTTGACGCCTAGCATCCCTCTTTCTCCTAAAGCAAAACTCAAACAAGTGACCATCTCTCTGGCAGTACTCACAGTGATACCTCACCTCTCTCTTGGGTGGTTGTTGGTTCACTCTCTTGGGTGGATGGTTCACTCTTGTTGTGGTCTTAGCTCTAGGAAGGGTTTCCCTCGGGGATCTTGGGCAAAGTGTCAAGTGGGTTCATGAGGGGTTTGGTTTAGGAAGCCACACTTGTTTGGGAGGTGGAGTCTTTGGAGTCTCTTGGAGAATGCCATTTTGCACAAATGGGCTTGGTAGGCTCGGGTGGGGTGATCTTGGTCAACTTGGGAGTGTTTGTGGGTTTCTCATTCGGGCTCAAACCACTACCTTGACCAACCTTGCCATAGATTACTTCACCCTTTCTACCTATTGCAAAGCCTAATCCTGTTGTGTCGGTCCCCCCTCTTGAACTGACTCATCATCATGCCAATTTGTGGCTCTCCACTAGACACCCAACTTCGGGAGAGAGCGAAGGTACTTGTTCTCCTCTTCGACTCTCCCCTTGTCATGCCTACAAGACATGACCTCCATCTCCAAAGCTTCACACTTAGCACACTTCAGCATGGTGCTATCTCGAGCTGGCCTTCTCAAGCACAGCAAGCTTGGCGGCCTTCTGTCAACTTTCAGTTGCAAGCCTGGACAAGACTTGCATGCACTCAACAACATAGGCTTAGCCTTTAGTTCAACGTGCTCATCTAGCAAAGCAAAGTACTTGGATTGCAAAGACATGATGCTAGACATATGCATAGCACAAGCATCGCACTCTATCTCATCAGACATCTCCACAGGCTTCCTAGACAACTCTAACTCCCTCATAGCTACCTCCCACTTCTCCTTGTACTCCTTCCTCTCCTTAGCTACTGCGGCTGAGCAACTTCTCTTGACACACAAGCGCATCGCCCAAAGAGTCAAGTTCATCAGTGAGGGATTCAATAGTGGGTGATACCTTAGGGGAAGAGTCGCTGCCGTGTGGCTCGATGCTATCGGACACCGCTCCTTCAAGGGCCATGGTGCGAGCCCCCCCGTACTTGGAGTTGGCGACAAAGCAAAGTCCATTCAGCTCGTCCTCGACCTTGCGCTCGGGCTCCTCGTCGCTAGAGGAAGCTTGCCCGTCGTCAGAGTCGTTGTCGAGGTCGCTGAGGGAGGCGAAGAAGGCGTGCTTGTTCTCCTTGGCACGCTTGAGGTACTTCTTCTTGATCGCCTCCTTGTCGAAGCCCTTCTTGGACTTGTGTTTGCCGGACGGTGTACTCGCGCTTGTCCTTGCACTTGTCGGAGTCATGCTTGTCGGAGTAGTACTTCTCGCCGGAGTACTTGTCCTTGCTTTCTTCTTGGGGCACGCGCGACGAAGTGGTCCGGATCGCCGCGACTCAAAGCATCCTCCCTTGGGACCACCGCCATGCCGAGCCGATTCAAGCGGTTGTTGTGGAACCGCGAGAATCGGCCGATGACGACGAGCCAGCTCGCCGTCGTCCCCAATGCACTCCAACCGCTCCTCTGTCCACGGATACCAAAGAAGACAAGGCACAAGAGATCTGTGATGGGTTAGCGAAGAACTGGAACTGCCCTTACCCGAGGAAAGTGCAACGTTCGGGCGCGAGATGGGTTCTTGAGCTTCGCCGGATCTCGGGCCTCGATCTCGGAGGACTTGAGCTTCTTTGTAAAGCTCGTCGGGTGTGAGGGTGTCGTAGTTGGCGGACTCCATGATCGCAGACACCTTCACATCCCACACCTTCCGATCCAAGGCGCACAAAGAGCCGCGATCGCCTTCTCGTGATCATCAAGCCTCTCCGAAGGCTTGTTCGCCCGCAGCCTTGTTGCGCATCGTCAAACCACGGCAAAAGAGAATCGATGGACTCGCCATCAAGTTGGATTAGGTTGTTGTACTCTCTCTTGTAGGTCTCATATAGGCGGGCCTTGACTTGTGGGGGTCCCTCGTGGTAACTCTCAAGTGTCCTCCACACCTCACGAGCGGTCTCACAAGTGGCAACTCTCTCAAACTCGGTGTCTTTGAGGCTAGAGAACAAAACGCTCCTCGCTCGGTTGTTGGCATTGTGTTGGGCTATTTGTTCCCCACCCACTCGGCGGCTAGCACTTGATAGTTCTCATCCTCGACAATCTCCCACACTCTCCAATCCATCCCCATAAGGTGTGCTTGCATCTTAATCTTCCAATAGGGATAGTTGGTGCCATCGAACTCCGGAGGTTTGCCAAAGTGGCCGAAAGCACGATCCATGTCGCCTTCTTGCGGATCACGGACCCGATTAGGGTGGAAGTGATCCTAACCGCCCGATACCAATTGAAGGACCGAAACTTGGCGACCGAGAGGGGGTGAATGGGAGCCTCAATTTTCCTTTTCAATTTTGGGTCATCGGCTCAACCCCAACCTCAAAAGCAAACTCAAACGAGACGAGTAACACGCAGCGTGCTAACTAGTAGCAAGATGTTACAAGCGGCGTTAGCACTGCTCGAATTTAACAAGACAAGCAGCTATCAAATCGGAGCTCACACACGCAAAATGGAGACAAAACAACACTCTTTTTCTACTAGCGTGAACTGGACATCGCTGCAATTTAGCGGACACCGCAGAACACAAACTCAGAAATACAAGAGCTGGATTTGCTCGACACACGAAGGTGCGCGGCCTACCAACAGCTCGAGACGAGCAAGACTTCCCTCAAACCGATGTCAAACAGCTGACCTGCTCACGAACAAGCGCGCGGCGGTGGTGCTGCACAATCGACGCAAGAACATAGCACCAAAACAATCGATCTTTTGAACCATGCACAGGCTGCTGCTGAAGCGAAAAACAATCGATCTACGAACCATGCACAGGCTGCTACTGAACGAAATAACACTGGACCTTCGCTTCTTGCCAACCGAAATAGAAGAGATTAAATAGAAGCAAGCAAATATCGGAAGCAAAGAGAAGCTAATTGATTTGACCAATCAAAATCATCACGAAAAGCAAGCTACAGAATTCTCAAAGGAATTAAAAATCAATCACTATAGCTTGATAGAGACACCACGGGATTTGAGAAAAATCAAGACACGAATTTGCAAATCCCTTGCTTCGTAGCTGAACGAAAGCGACAAGAATCTGCGAGGTGTCTTTGTTCAAAGAAAATCTCGATGCTTGCAAACCGGTTTTCGAGACTTCGTGGCTTGAGCTGGGAGGCGCATCTGCGCTGCAGCTCGCTGCTTGTTCCCCCTAGGCCTGAACGCGAGCACGAGCTTCGAAGAAAGAAAAACAGAGCATCGAGAAACGAGAAGCCACGCACAAAATCGATAGAGGGAGCCGACGATTTCAGCAGCTACACCGCACGACGGGCAAACACCCGCCGGTGCTGGGCACTCGGCGCCTTGAGCCATGGGGATTAACCCGAAGCACGCCCTTCAACTCGAAGGAACCAGAAACAACGACGAACAGAAAAATGCCCACTCAAAGATCGAACGAAATCCGACTCAAAACTTCACGATTCGAGCTCAAACTTTGGTCGATGAAATTCACTTAGCTACGAACCAATCCCCAAAAATCACTGGCCGGAACGCACGCAATCTCCGGCAAAATCAGATCGTAGCCAAGAACGAAAACTAAGAAAAACACACCGTAACGGCAGCTCGAAAATCACAGCACAAAAGTGACAAAGCCCGGAGGGCAGGCGAGATTGGGGCTGCCCTTCCCCTTCAAAAATCTCAGCAAAATAGCCACGAATTTTTCAGGTATTTGGCCTCTCTCTCATGTGTGCTAGGAAGATGAAAACCTAGAGCTGAAAACGAAAATGAAAGAGGCAAAAAGGGGAGGAGGCTGTCATCCTCCACATATAGTCTGAAATCCTCTTTCCCAAACTACCCCTAGATACATATGAGCCGAACCGCTAACCCTAAGGCTAATTTAGTCCGACTTCGGGATAATTTGATCCGACGACCACCGCGCCTCCTCATCCTGCAGCCTTGCTCCACGCAATCTCCCGGATGCCGCCACGTGCCGTCCTTCCGTCCACCGGAACGCCCCGGATTTTGAGGCCCAAACCCGTGAAACCCGCCGATGGTTTTGAGGCTCAAACCACCAAACCCGCACCCGTGGTTTTGAGGCCCAAACCACGAAACCCGCGCCGATGGTTTTGAGGACAAACTACCAAACCTCCTCGACACGTGTCATCGCCCGTCTTGACCGCCCGAAGTCGCCAAGTCATCCGAGCTCCCCGCTCTGCCGCACGCTTCGCCCGACCCGATCGACACGGTCCTGCCCCACGTCCTCTTGCATTCGTCGATGTCCCGGATGTTAGCCACCATGGCTAGCCACCCGGCTATCCGGTCCCTCGGTCCAAACCTCACGTCCGTCCTTCACCTCAGAAATCCGTCGGCCCGGCACGTCCTCCTTGGCCCCTTCACCTGCGCCGTCAGCTACCATCTTCGAGCTCCACACCTACACAACACGAACCAAGAGATACGTCTTCGACACACTCCACGCGTGTGCCGGTGAACATAGCCGAAGCATAAAGAATAAAAGAAAATAGAATTAAAATATTGATTTGTTGACAATCACTCAATCACAAAACTAAACAAATGTGACCTAAATCAACCATGTGTTCGCAAGGAGCTCAAAACCATCAGGGCAACGGCATGTCGGGATTGCCTCCATGCGGTCACAATAGCCGAACGGACCACAAGAGGCATAGATATCACACCTATAATTAGGAACCTGAAAGATGACTGCCCATGACGAAGTGGTGCTTTGCCAAATGAGGAACCTCCCCTTGCCTGTATAGTCCAACGAAATGCGAGTGTATGGTGAGCCAGGCGAGACGGTGTACATATAATAGTACGACTCGTCGGCTGCTGTGTTGATAGCCGTTTCGTACATGATCATGTCGATGCCATTGATTTGGTTCATGCCACCGGATACCGGGTGGCCATTAACAACAGGGAAACGGAAGTATGGAACCTTCCCCTTCCAAATGGATAGCTGAAGGTTCGAGGTGGGATCCATGCCAAGAGAGAAATCCCCGGTTGATGGATCGTCAGGGCCCTTCCAAGCAAATAAGTATGTCGCCGGTTGTGCCTTGTAGCTTAGCAGGACCTTCATGGCTGGAAGAACGGTGTCAGTCGGGTGATCGAAGCTTTGCCATACCATGCCTTTTGGTGACCGAAGGACAAAGTTCCCGGAGCTGAGTAGCACCGCGGAAACTCCGGCCGTGCCATCTCCGGATGTGTTTCTTGTTGCCGCCGTCCAAAGAGTGTGGCCTCGGGAGTCCGACAACACCAGCTCTGAGTTGGCGGTGATGGCAAGCTTCGCTGACGGTGTGGTGACCGGCTTGTCACGGTTGGCGACCCATACCACAGTGCGTTCTGCAATGCGGTGATACCAGATTCCTATGTACAGCTTCTTGCTGGAGTTGGTAGGGGAAAAGAAGCCAAGAGCAAAGTCCCCTCCCTCCGAGATGAGCGTGTCTTTGGGCAGGAGTGGCTTTGTTTGTGTTAGCTGGTTGTCGGATCGGCAGAGTGAGCTCAGGAGTATGAGGATGAAGGCGGCGATATACACCATATCCATCATGGTGAGGTGTTTCTTGTTCATCTGCGTAAGCAGTGTGTGAAGGAAATAATAGCGTGTAGTAGCGTATATGTAGACGAAGTGTATGTGGTTTGATGGAACTTCTTTTACCGTAATGAGAGCGTGGACCTCTATGCTGTTTGCAACAGTTCCTTTTTTTTTTTTTTTTTTTTTTTGGGCAGCAGATCAGCAGCCGGCCCCATCTCACAAATTTACTGTACAGACAGTCAGTAACAGCTGCATTTGCAAACTAGTGCTTTCAGCCATAAAGCTGTACGGGCAAGTGTTGGATGATATGGCGAAGTCAGCCATAATTACCAGATGACGACGTGTATTGCCTATTGCTAAACTAGAGGTTCCAGATCGACTAACAAAGCACCGTAGAGCAGAGCATCGAGCAGCCAAGGACCGGTACAGCGGTGACTGGCTAGTCAATTTGGTCAGAAAACATGGCGTCAATTGTTTTCTTGAGGAGTCCAATAGGTGCACACGGCTGTCAGCTGCCTGCCGTCCACAGCGGCCGGGCCTTGCCCGGCACACGGGTGAGGCTCTATTAGAGATCTCTAGTTAGATTTTCTAGAATTTATATTTTGTATTGTGATATGTATCTACCTTAACTTTTATTTCTGTATACCAAAGCTGAGCCCACAGTAGGCCACGTCGCCCATTTCTCCTTTCCGTTAGATTCGGCAGCAACGTCCACCAAACACTACTATAGGAAATTTTTTTTTCGAAACTAGGCACTTGCCCGTACTGTATTAAGAGAAGTTAGAAAGTTTTTTACAGCCTTGTGAGAACCCTAGCGAGATGCACGAACGCACACAAGACGGGCACACTAACATAAGACACCGGCTTAAACGGTGAATGCGTCGATAGGTGTTTCTAAAGGATAAACTAACCGCGTGTGACCCGAAGGTTATAGCCACATGGCGTTTTTTTCATTTACCATGACAGTTTTCGTAATCGCCATAAATGGAAGGCCATGGCAAATGGTTACTGTCTCAAGATTAATTCAGTTGCTCTACACATCTAAATCTAAACGCTTTTGACATTTTCAATATTCAACAAAAAGTTACACCCACAGAAACGAAAAATATCCCGTGGCGAGCAATCGGGATTGCATGCAGCGCACAGAGCAGCAGCCGGCAACCGCGCCCGGCGGCAACCCAGCTCAGCCAGGCTCTGCTTAGCCATGGAAAGCAGAGAGAAGTGTCGGCCTGGAAAAACCAATTGAAAGATGTTAGTGAAAGCAAGCTGTTGTCACCATTACTTTAGAGAATTAATCTACCACTAGCTAACGTGACACGGTGCCAGCAACTTTGTGGCTTCAGTTCATTCAGGCATGCATTGCCCTGGAGGTCAAAGCACGCGAGGCAGCCGCGACAGCTACAGCACGGTAGCTCTATTTGTACCGTATCCAGATAATAATAAGTCTAATTCAGTCATCACTCATCAGGCAATGCGTTGCCCTGAACTGGAGGCCAAAGAGCCAGCTGCGAAAGCTACAACACGATGGGCTCCATTTGCACCATCGACGATTTTTTCTTTATTTTCATTCAAAACAATATCATTTCAATAAGAAAAACAAAACAGGTGCTTGTCGGCCATGCGACGCCAACAACTGACAGTGGTCCGATAGAGCATTGCCTTTCTTTCTCAGATACTGATATTTTAGCATTTGTGCTTTATTTACAAATTGAAGATTTTACTCAGCAGTATGTCTGAAAATTACATGAAAAAATTGTACCTTTGAATCCTAAATTAGAATATCTTTTCCGGCAGAAAAAAAAGAGTTTGTCATCACTATCAATATTGAGAATGGCCAAATAGAACATGTCAATTCTAGTTGTCCTGTCAGATTTTATGACAGTGACCAAGGGATTTTTTTGGGCACTTCATCCTAGAATTATGGCAAATCGTGAAAAACATATCTTCTTGCAACGAGTACACATCGATTTGTCGATGCGCGTGTTTGAGAATTTCGCAAACTACCCAACAGGTATTGATGACCCTTTTTCTTCGTGAGAAGCCAACAAATATGGTTAGGGGCTCCTGATTCCTCAAAAAAATAATAAATAAAAACAAAGATGGTTATAGCATGGTGAATCTGTTGATACTTTAGGGGATAAAAAGAGTAGATCCACGAGAGAATGTATAACATGATCCAAAGTTTACATTTATTTGAGAACCAATGAACCGACCAATTTATGAAGACTCGGGGTAGATTTATGAAATGATGGGTCTCACTAAGAGAAAAATCAATATACCTTTATTTAGCAT